>CM060124.1:6537196-6867215 GCA_030522415.1 Channallabes apus
AGGTTTCATATAAATATCTAAAATTATGATGTTAGAACATCACAGGAGGGTGATGGGAAGATGGAAGGAGTACTTTGAGGAGTTGATGAATGAGGAAAACGAAAGAGAACAAAGAGTAGAAGAGGTGACTGTTGTGGAGCAGGAAGTAGCAAATATTAGTAAAAGTGAGGTGAGAAGGGCGTTGAAGAGGATGAAGAGTGGAAAGGCTGTTGGTCCTGATGACATACCTGTGGAGGTATGGAAGTGCTTAGGAGAGGTGGCAGTAGAGTTTCTGACTAGTTTGTTTAACGAGATCTTGGAGAGTGAGAGGATTCCAGAGGAATGGAGGAGAAGTGTATTGGTGCCGATCTTTAAGAACAAGGGAGATGTGCAGAGCTGTGGCAATTACAGAGGCATAAAGCTAATGAGCCATACAATGAAGCTGTGGGAAAGAGTAGTGGAAGCTAGGTTAAGGGCAGAGGTGAGAATTTGTGAGCAGCAATATGGTTTTATGCCTAGAAAGAGTACATCAGATGCAGTATTTGCTTTGAAGATGCTGATGGAGAAGTACAGAGAAGGTAATAAAGAGTTGCATTGTGTCTTTGTAGATTTAGAGAAAGCGTATGACAGGGTGCCGAGAGAGGAGCTGTGGTGTTGTATGAGGAAGTCTGGAGTGGCAGAGAAGTATGGTAGAGTGGTGCAGGACATGTATGAGAGTTGTAAGACAGTGGTGAGATGTGCTGTAGGTGTGACAGAAGAGTTCAAGGTGGAGGTGGGTCTGCATCAAGGATCGGCTCTAAGCCCCTTTTTGTTTGCTCTAGTGATGGACAGGATGACAGATGAAGTTAGACAGGAGTCTCCATGGTCTATGATGTTTGCAGATGACATTGTGCTTTGTAGCGAGAGCAGGGAACAGGTGGAAGAACATTTGGAGAGGTGGAGGTATGCTCTGGAAAGCAGAGGAATGAAGGTTAGCCGCAGCAAGAGGGAATACATGTGTGTGAATGAGAGGGACCCAAGAGGAACAGTGAGGCTACATGGAGCAGAGGTAAAGAAGGTGCAGGGTTTTAAGTACTTAGGGACAACGGTCGAGAGCAACGGAGAGTGTTCAAAGGAGGTGAAGAGACGAGTACAGGCAGGTTGGAATGGGTGGAGAAAAGTGTCAGGTGTGTTGTGCGATAAAAGAGTATCAGCGAGAATGAAAGGAAAGGTGTACAGGACAGTGGTGAGACCAGCAATGCTCTACGGCTTAGAGACAGTGGCACTGAAGAAAAGACAGGAGGCAGAGCTAGAGGTAGCAGAGCTGAAGATGTTGAGGTTCTCTTTGGGAGTGACAAGGATGGATAGGATCAAGAATCAGTTCATCAGAGGGACAACCCATGTTAGATGTTTTGGAGATAAAGTCAGAGAGGCCAGATTGAGGTGGTTTGGACATGTTCAGAGGAGAGATGGTGAATATATTGGTAGAAGGATTCTGAGGTTGGAACTGCCAGGCAGGAGGTCTAGAGGAAGACCTAAGAGGAGATTTATGGATGCAGTGAGAGAGGACATGAAGTTAGTTGGTGTGAGAGAAGAGGATGCAGAGGATAGGGTTAGATGGAGGCAGATGATTTGCTGTGGCGACCCCTGAAAGGGAACAGCCGAAAGACAAAGAAGAAGAAGAAGAAGATGCTGTTAGAACAGTTAGAATTTGTTTTATGCGAGATTGGAGCAAGACAGTGTTTTTACAGAATGACATTTGAAGTTAATTTACAGTATGTTTTTAAACTTGCTCAAGAAGAAATTTCAGGACTAATTAGCACTTAAAGCAGGCCTACGTGCAATTCTGTTAAGTGCATGTTTGGGAAACGCACGTGAAACAATAACGAACGTTCGCAAAATGACTCGTAGAAAATGCTCTTAAGCGCTAACATCAATCGTTATCGGGAAACCAGGCCCTGGACAGTAAGTGAAGTTTCTCCTGCTCCAAGGCTGTAAAAGGCGGAGGACAGAAGACTTCAAAACAATGCAGTTAGGTGGATCCTGCATAAACTCCAGCACTGAAGCAATTCGACAGTGGACTGGGTCTACCTGCTTAGCAACACTTGCTGCAGGGGAATACCTCTTGCTAGTTCAATAGATGAAGCGATCCCCTGGTTGAATGAGCCCTGATTCCTAGAGGCGAAGTGAGTCCACACACCTTATAGGAGAGGGCAAAAGCATCTCTCACCCTGTATAATGGCGCTCTGACTTACACCACTGGCTGATGCGGTGAACGTAAATCTGAAGAGCACGTACTGGACAGTAAGTGAAGCTTCTCCTGCCCGGAAGCTGTAAAAGGCAGAGGACAGAAGGCTTCAAAACAATGCAGTTAAGTACATCCTGAGGGTACTAGGACACAAGCCCAAGGACAAGCTTTCCTGCAGAAGCTCCAGCACTGAAACATTTCAGCAGGGGACTGGGTATACCTGCTTGGCACACACTTGCTGTCCCAGGGGAATACCTCTTGCTAATCCAATAGATGAGTCGATCCCCTGGTTGAATGAGCCCTGATTCCTAGAGGCGAAGTGAGCCCACGCGCCTCATAGGAGAGGGCAAAGCATCGACTAGGTGTAGGGGCGGTCGCCTGCCGGTGACGGCCCCCAAAACATGCAAAAGCTGCTCTGACCTACACCACTAGCTGATGCGGTGGACGGAGATCTGAAGAGCACGTGCTGGATACAGTAAGTGAAGTCTCTCCTGCTCCGAAGCTGTAAACACGGAGGACAGAAGGCTTCAAAAACAACAGGGTGCATGTTGGGTTTATGGAGCTTTCAGAAGATGAGAGAGGATGCAGTTACGTACGTACTAGGGCACAAACCCGAGGACAGAAACTCCAGCACTGAGGCAATTCACTTGCTAGTGCAATAGATGAGGCGATCCCCCTGGTTGAAAGAGCCCTGATTCCTAGAGGCAAAGTAAGCCCACGCGCCTCATAGGAGAGGGCAATAGCATCTCTCATCCAAAACATGTAAAAGCTGCTCTGACCTACGCCACTAGCTGATGCGGTGGACGTAAATCTGGAGAGCAGTAAAAGGTGAAGTATATCTTGCAAGGCAAGAGGTCCACCTCTGCTACATGAAATCTCTCCCTGACTACTTCGGAGTGGGGTTTCCATTCCCCTTGTGTCAGAGATAGATTGTACAGTACTACTGGTCCCACATTCATGATGGAATGTATCGCCCTGAGGGACAGAAACCTGGTGCACTAGCTATTAGCGGCGCGAGCACAGTCCACCCTGGCAATAATATATGAGACTGCCATAGTGTTGTCCACCCGCACTAGGACATGGCAGCCTCTCAACTGCTGGAGGAAGTGCTTTAGGTCCAGAAATAGAGTTATTTATAACCCTCCAGGTGCGTCTCATCAGATGACATCACCTGACCGAGGTTCATTCATTCATTCATCTTCTATACCGCTTTATCCTGTATTTAGGGTCGCGGGGACCTGGAGCCTATCCCAAGAGACTCAAGGCACGAGGCAGGGTACACCCTGGACAGCGTGCCAATCCATCGCAGACACACACACACTCATTCACACACTATGGTCAATTTTTTGGGAACGCCAATTAGCCTAATCTGCATGTCTTTGGACTGTGGGAGGAAACCAGAGTACCCGGAGGAAATCCACCAAGCACGGGGAGAACATGCAGACTCCCTGACCGAGGTTATATAGGCCAAAATTTGGCATGTTTATACAAACATGCTTCACAACTGGCAACATGTCAAGATGTTTCCCATAGCATTTTCACGCAGCATCGAGTGAAGCCTTTGAAAGGGATCCCTCGGCGCTTGATCTGCGCTCACCGGATGCTAAGAACGCCAGCAAAACACAATCTAGATTATCATTTGTACTGTTATAGTATCAATAATATGAATAATATAAACAATTTATGAAATGTTATAAAATATGATACAAGTTATAAATACAAATTTTTTATATTATTTAAGGTGAAGAAAGCGAGGAAAATTACGAAAATACTGATGACATTACATCACGCTCAAACTTCCCAGAAACCTGGATGTGGAATAAAGTAGAGATTCCCAACTGTCAAGCAAATGAGAAATGGTGAGTAGACAATTACTTCTACTGCAGCGTTATTTGCACTTTCCACACATTTGAGCAAAAGTTATTGTATATCTTTATTAATAATAATTATCATTCTAAAAAAATATTGTAAAAAATAAAGTGAATGCAGAGAAGAAAACAATTAACGTGCAAACCTCAACATGAACCTCAGCATGTGCTAGATTGCTTACCCAGAGTGCTTACCCAGTCGTGTCGCAAATATTATTAGGCTAGCCAGTCAGTCAAGCAGTCAGAGTGAGCATATAAACCAGGTGAGCATATAACCACAAATGCTATGTGCTCAAGTTTGGATTGATTTGAGGTTGAATGTGCATTCCCTATCCGAATCTCTATTGCTCTGTTTGTTGATTGATTTATCTAATTTGTTCAGAGATCAATAATTCATTTATATTTCAAAAATGACTCACTTACAACTGTTTTTTTTTTTTATTAATTATGGAAAATTCCAAAAGTGGTTACCAAAAAGTGGTTTTCTCAGTTTTGTGAGTCAAGTGTGACTGGGGGTTTATGGACACCTTAACAGTAGGTTCAGACGACATCATGTGGCTGAAGGTAGTCCATCTGCATTTGAAATTCCTTTTGTAGGCTTGAATGGTTTCTTCTAAACTAGATAAACGTGTCGGGTTACTTTACAGTAACCCTGTTCCCTGAAAGGCGGGAACGAGATGCTATGGGAACCATTTTGTTGCGTTGCCGGTCATTGAAGCATGCTGTGAAAACACGCCAAAGTTTTTGGCTATATATAGCCTCGACCAGGTGACGTCATCTGATCAGATGCAGGTGGAGGCTATAAATACAGGTGAGCCGGCATCAAACCTCAGATTAATTTGTCTGAACGGACGTCCGGTCATGTGGTAGTGCGGGATTCGGACGCAGCATCTCGTTCCCGCATTTCAGGGAACAGGGTTACTGTAAAGTAACCCGAGACGTTCCCTTTCAAGGTTACACTCGATGCTGCGTGAAAACGCTATGGGAACGAGAATACCAACACCGCCGCACTACAGGTGTCTGGACCCAAAGGTTGTGTAGCATGTGTGCACAAAGCCAAGACGGTCTCAGAACTATGCCTGGGCAGCTAACTCGGGGGCAGTGAGCCTGGAGTAGCATGAACATCCAGATTATAAATGTAAGAAATGTGTGCGGGGAGGACCAACCCTTTACGCCACACAATTACTGCAGGGGATACCTCCTGCTGGTGAGACTGGGAGGATCACCCTGGTTGGGTGAGCCCTGCTTCCCAGAGGTGAAGTGAACCCACGCGCCTCATAGGAGAGGGCAATATGCATCTCTCACCCAGTATAGTGGCTCTCTGACTTACGCCACTAGCTGATGTGGTGGAAGTGAATCTGAAGAGTACATACTGGACAGTAAGTGAAGTTTCTCCTGCTCCAAAGCTGTAAAAGGCGGAGGAAAAAAGGCTTCAAACAATGCAGCTAAGAACATCCTGAGGGTACTAGTGCACAAGCCCAAGGGCAAGCTTTTCCTGCAGAAGCTCCAGCACTGAAACATTTTGGCAGTGGACTGGGTCTACCTGCTTGGCACAAACTTGTTGCAGGGGAATACCTCTTGCTAATCCAATTGCTGAGGTGATCCCCTGGTTGAATGAGCCCTGATTCCTAGAGGCGAAGTGAGCCCACGCGCCTCATAGGAGAGGGCAATAGCATCTCTCATCCAGAGCATGTAGAAGCTGCTCTGACCTACGCCACTAGCTGATACAGTGGACATAGATCTGAAGAGCACAAGCTGGACACAGCAAGTCATCTCGAGGCAATTGATGTGCCATGCAAGAAGATAGCCTCTCCTCCCTTCGGCTGGACGGTCATCAGAGACAGCACCCCAGCCTGTGAGGGAAGCATCTGTCATTAGCCTCAGCGACGACAAGATGAACTTAGAGTGGGACCCAGAGTAGAGACTGGGGTCTGAACCACGTAGAAAGGGTACGAAGCACCTGGCGCGTAACCCATATTGGGGATTGGCCCTAGTGATATCCCCTGGTTCTTAGCCACAACTTGGAATGCTCTCATGTGCAGAAGGCCCAAAGGTGTCACTGTGGATACAGCTGCCATGAGAGCTAGGATGTCTGAAAGTGATGGTCACTTTCTGGTCTAGCTTGTTTTCCTTGAGGGTGTTGAGAATGGGTTCGATACGAGCGGGAGACAGCTGTGCCCGCTTACGACCGAATCCCATATGGCACCCAATGTGTTGTCCTCTGCACAGGAAAGAGCACGCTTTCGTGGCATTGGGTCCCAGTCCTGAGAACAGAGATGAGCTAGGACGACATGCTGATGTCGAAGCACTAGCCACCGGATGCCCTGGGACTCCCGTAAGAACCAGGGCAAAATCCGTGCATTTTGCATGTGTGCGGGTGAGCTAGACCAATGGAAGGACCCGATACTGGTAAGCTTCGCCCCCGAAAGCGAACCTCAGGATCTTCCTGTGTTGTGGCAATGTTTCTGTATGAAAGTAAGCGTCCTTAAATCGATTGTCAGAAACAATCGCTTAGTAGGGTTGAGAGCAATCACCTTTACAGTCAACATTTGAACTGTATTCATTGATTTTCAGGTAGCGGGAGAGCCCACAGAATCTGAAAAATTTGACGCAGCCCCCATTCCTCTTGGGAACCAAGAATACCGACTGTAGTACTCACTGTCTGGTGGGGGAACATGTTCCATGGCCCCCTTCCCCGGCAGCTTGTCAGCAGATGCGCACCTTCTGGTTTCATGGAAGTGGAGACCACGCCATTGAAAACACAGAAGGTGTAGTGAGAACTGAATCCTATAGTGCTTAGTACCCAAGGAGATATACTTGGCAGTAGCTTCCAGGCTGCCAGGTTCTCAGAAAAGGGCAAATGTTTCGGCGGCTTGGTTAAACGGGGGGGGGGGTGTTAGATGTTTGGCATCCTGAAACATGGCAGGAAAAACCGAAGAACTAACAGCCTATTGGAGACTGGTGTTGCCCGAAACACCAGTGGTGGCGGAGCAAAAACACCGACCTCCTGGGGGTGCCAGGGAGAACACTTATTCGTTTGAAAGGAATTCTGGATGCCTCTCCCTATTGGGGGGCCACCCACATTTATTTTATTTTACACATATATATATATATATAATTTTAAATCAGTCTGACCTCTTGGGGCAGCTAATGAAATGCGGCGCACCCCAATTTTTTACGAGGAGGTGCCCGGGTCCCAAAAAAAAAACACACTCCTTGAGAGTCTCCTATGAGACTGGGTGGCCGACAATCCCGACTCTTGAGCACGGCGGGGAGGGAATTTCCCAAAAGCTTGTTCGTATAACTTCGCCCCAGAACCTAGTGGCGGCTGAGTCAACGACATCGCTAACCTTATCTTGAAGAGCCCCGCCAGTACTCAAGTCTCTCAGCAGGTCAGCCTGGTAGGCCTGCAAAACCGCCATGGTGTGCAGTAGAGCACCAAGCTGACCCACTGCCTGAAAAGCTTTTCCCTCCAGGGAAGATAAAAGTCTACACAGCTAGAAAGGAAGTATAAGCTTACCAGGGAGGATGATGTCCCAGGAGAGAGATAGCCTGTGAAGCGTCTCTGCTATCTGGGCGTCATCATATAATCCCGCGTTTCCCCATCAACTATATTTAAATAAATAAATAAGTCGATGGCAGGAAAAACACAGCATGAATACAGCTTACTCCATGAAAGGGTTAACTCATATGGAGAGAGCTAAGAGGGGGGGAGCGTCATTGAGGCTCCACCCCCCTGGCCATCCGGCAGAAGCTGCCGTCTACTGCTTGTTTTTTTTTTTTTTTTTTTAAGTGCTTAAGACTATTTTCATTTCCGATAAGCAAGAGAGGAATCCTCATGATGACAACGCGGAAGAAAAGGGGCTTACCTCTGTCTACCGCAGCTCTGTCAGATGCACGAGTTTTAAGCCAGGAATGCGCGGCGGCTCGCAGCTTCTCACGGAATGCGCGGCGCGCACAGCACTAGTCGAAGCAGTGTAGAGATCGCACTCCGATATGGATTATCACACACGGAGGGATATCTGGTTTAAACTCGTCAAATTGGTGAGTTAAACACCTTCTTATTTTGCTGGTTTAACACAAGCACGCTTCACAACAAGGCTCTGAAGACAAATGATCTGAGGTTTGATGCCGGCTCACCTGTATTTATAGCCTCCACCTGCATCTGAACAGATGACGTCACCTGGTCGAGGCTATATATAGCCAAAATCTTTGCCGTGTTTTCACAGCATGCTTCAACGACCGGCAACGCGACAAAATGGTTCCCATAGCGTTTTCACGCAGCATCGAGTGTAGCCTTGAAAGGGAACAGTTCTTTTCACTTCCCATAGCAACAACTTAAGTGGGAGTTTCCACGATTGCCCTGACTTCCAACTTTTCCCAGGATTAAGATGCTAGGCTACAGAGACCTACTTGTGGTTCTAAGATGACTGCCAATTATTTCTTTGAATGGCTTTGACTAGTAGCACCTTGGCTACTTCTTCATCTCTTATAGATTGATAGAAAGTTTTGGACTCCTCAACCAGTCTCCCTATGTCTGATAACTTAATTACTTATTAACGGCTTAGACACAGCACATTATTGATGGTCCTTTCCAAGAGTCTGATAGGCAGAGTACTGATTCTAAAAGGTACATGATGACTTCACTCATCATGGTTTTAGGAGCCAGGTACATTCCTATTTATAATAGAGCCAATTGAACAGTCATTTCAAGAGGCCAGAAATTGAAGAACGATTGAAGTGAGTATCCTTAAGGCCTACCTTTTCATTATCCATCAGTTTAAAGAAAAATATTTGTCAAATTGCACTGTTAATAAACTTGCCTCGCACAAGTTGTTGACCAGACTATTATTTTTCTAAATTTAATTTAGTTATAAAGCGCTTTTAACAATGGCCATTGCCTCAAAGCAGCTTCACAAAATTGAAAGAAAATGGATATAAGAAAATATATCAGCAGAAGAAACAGAGGGGGGCGGGTTTATATATATATATATATATATATATATATATATATATATATATATATAGGAGGGCGAGACCAAAACTATGATGTCATATCTCTCATAGCTCCGAGAACGCAAATGAAGATGCAGGGAAAAACTAAACAGATTTATTGAGTATTTGACAAAATTAAAACAAAGAAAACACAGGCAAGGACGAAACCACTCAGGGCTGTGGACTTCCCATGCTGGGTCTGCAGGTGGGCTAGAAGCACAACGAAACATAAAACAAACTCAGCTTCTTGCTGAACTCGGAAGACTCAAAGTCCTTCAGTATTTTCCGTGACCTAAACATAGGCCTTTCTCATAACCATGAAACAGCCCTTTTCTGCAGACACTGTTCAATCCTGGGGGAAGAAGAAAATACACATAACAAAGTACATTCACTTCACAAACACGTAGGTACACAACAGTGAACAGACAAAGGACTACGGGCTCGGCTGGTATATATAGAGACACACAGGGTTAGACACAGGTGAACTTGATTTGGTGATAACGAAATTATAGGGGAACAAGTACACATGTAGACACACTAAGCAGCGGCTCAGTAATCCGGGGAACCAGAACTTTTTCCCCCGGACTGAGGTGATTCAGATCTTACATATGAGCCTAAAACTCCCTTTATTTCTCTATATAATCCTCCACTACACTTATACACTTATACTTGTGTTTCACTGGTGCTTGGACAACATCTCACTATGCTGGAGCCATGATCAGAGTTCCTGCTTCACATCTGAAATGCTGGCCTCCTAGGAACTCTTTTAACCTCCTTTAAGTCTAATCTGCAGCTAGGTGTCCCATCACCAAACTTGAATTTTTCTGTAAATGTCAAATCAGTTTGCCTTGAAAAGTCACCATACATATCACAATAACAATTGTACTGTAGTACATGTCCTAGACACACAGGAACTGTGGTAAATGTAATGCAAAATATTTATGCAAGCAGCCCATTATACATAATAATAATAAGAAGAAGAAGAAGAGGAAGAAGAAGACATCTCACACCATGTGACAATAAATATCACACAAGATTATTGTTTCTGTACGCAGTGACTCTGTTCAAGTAAAATACAATCAGAAACTTCCAGAATCGATCACCACGTGGGTGATCACTGCTGTTGGCATTTCAGATGATGATGGTGAGTGTGTTCAAATTCCTAGAGCTTCTACAATCAGGTAAGAACTTATTCAATATGAGAAAAGAAGCATGTGAATACACTTTCTACATACTGTTACATTTATTATCTAACTTATAAGCTACGCTTCAGGAAGGAAATACTTATTGCTTTCTGTTTTCCATAGGTATTTGTGTGGCAGATCCATATGAGGTGTTAGTTAGGATGAACTTCTTTGTTGATCTGAAATTGCCTTACAGTGCTGCAGTCAACGAGCAAATAGAAATCAAAGCAATTATTCATAACTTACAAAACACTCAGCTTAAAAAGGTTGTTTTCCCTTAAGACATCTTTTAAACATCTGTTTTCTTTTAGAATATTACACTTAGCTGACAATCACCAGTCATCAATAACTATCCCATTTGAAATCATTAATGTTACACAGGTTCATGTTGAGTTGAAGGAGAATGAGGAGATATGTAGCATGGCCAGCTTTCGGGGAAAGTATCGCACAACTGTCAGCATTGATTCCAAATCTTCCCGTGCTGTCCCTTTTGTTATCATTCCTATAAAGGCAGGAACATTTGAACTTGAAGTGAAGGTGATTTCGGGGGACTTATCAGATGGTGTGAAGAAAAAGCTTAAAGTAGTGGTAAGCTATTGAACTTCGATTACTAATTTCTAAATTAATAAAATGAATCACAGTGACAAATTTGGTCATGATCTGTGGACAGCAAAGTATCACACCTATAAGTCACACCTATAAGAGTGTGTGTGTGTGTGTGTGTTCTCCAGTTGAATTGGCAATAAAAGCCCCTAAACTTGCTTTTAGTTGACAAAACTATAGCTTACAAAACCTTTCGGCATTCACTGCAGAGTTAAAAGCAATCGATCAATTTATAGTGACAAAAGTAGAGACAGACTACATATTAATGTCATGGCTTTGGAATGAGATAATACATAAGTACTTAGGCATTTTAAAGTAATGAACAAATTATGTTTGTAGTTACTTTATTAATAAAGCACCCTGTTTTCCTGTTTTGTTTTGTTTTTTCACTCTTGCGTTGTATGTTTTTTTTTTTTCAATGAAAAGACTCAGGGTGTTCAGACAACTACAGGAGAGGTCACTTTAATATTAGAGCCTGACAGATATGGTAAGTTAACTCTTCTCTTTGGTTGGAAGCAAGTTTCTGGTTGTAACCATCAACCATCAGTGAATTAAAAGTATGATCTTTTTGCAGGCGGTCAGCAAAGATCAGAATTTAAGAGGCCGTTCCTGGAGAACAGAATGCCAGACACAGAGGCTCATACATACATTGCTGTTAGAGGTAAGACTACTGAAACAGGTAATGCAACTGAATAAAACTGAGTAAATTTTAAAAAAGGCCCTAACCCTAAGCCATTTGATGAGTTAAATTAAATAAACCAAAATGTATCTTTAAAAGTAAGGGATTAAAAGCTAATAATAATAGTGTTGATGCTCAAAACTCAACTCAAGTATAATCGCACTCATACCCAATACCCGTCACTAATTATTATTGTTGGTCCTATGTCATTTCTTGTTGCCCGTTCTTACAGGCAGGCCATTAGCACAGATGGTTAATGAAGCCCTCAGTGGTAAAGGTCTAGAAAGTCTCATTAAAGAGCCATCCGGCTGTGCAGAGCAAAACCTGATGGCCATGGTCCTGCCTCTCATCACAACACATTACCTGGACAAAACCAACCAGTGGAATGATGTGGGGGTGGATAAACGCACTGAAGCTCTCAATCACATCAGGACAGGTTGGCTTTATACTGTATAAGGCTTTAAATGGGGGACCTTTGTATTTACCTGTGGTATCTTTGTGCTGACACAGCTTTCAGTCCAAGGATGTAAGCTGGAGTTAGTTATTATAGTTATTCAGATACACATATAGAGCCACTTAATACTTAAGATATTAATGTGTATACCCCAGTAGTCTGCTTCCTTAATTGGACTTCATTATTTTTTGTCTTATTGCAGGCTATGTAACAGAGCTCAAATATCGTATTACGGATAAGTCTTTTTCCTTTAATAGTCATCAAGGCAGCACATGGTGAGATTTTGTTTGTTTGTTTTTTATATTAGTAGTTTAAAAGTTACACTGTTAGTTCAAATGGAACAGATTTTCTTCAGGAAACAATCCAATTCAATTCAATTCAATTTATTTATCCAGTCAAATAGTCAATGTAATATTAACAGTTATACTTCCACAATCTATTTAACTATATTGTATTTCATTAGCATAGCAAAGGTGATAATTAAACAGTCACAGAGACAACCTGTATTGTAAAATATTTATTAAGAAAAATACAGTTTTACCATCCAATATTATTTCATTACTGGTCACTATATATATATATATATATATATATATATATATATATATATATATATATATATATATATATATATATATATATATACTGTACCAGGTATTAACACACTTGTAAGAATTTTTTTTCTTGCGTTGTGTAAAACATTCACTTCCTTATATTTCCTACCAGACTATCATTTAAACATATTTCTTTCTAGGCTAACTGCATACGTGGTGAAAATGTTCAGTCTGGCATATGATTTACAACAAAACTTAGGAAATGATGTAATTTGTGATGCCATCAACTGGCTGATCACAAAGGCACAAAAGTCTGATGGCCAGTTCTTTGAAGTGACACGTGCTACCTCCAGTGCTATGGCAGTAAGTTACCACAGCTGATATTTTAAAACTTGTACTGTATGTATTGCTCAGGTTAAGGTGACACATTTTACGTTTTGATAAAAATAATTGTTATAATGTTAAATTCCAGTTAATGTCTCAGTTCCTCTGTTATTTTTTTGTGTGTGTGTGTTTTTTTTGAGGGGCAAGGGGGGGGGGTTGTTGTTGTTGTTGTTTTGTTTGTTTGTTTCTTTTATTAATCTTTATGGTGAAGTTGACTAAAATCAGCGAAGTAAAAAATATATAGAAAGGTCTCTTGGTCTGCTATTCACACAGGTTAAAGCACTGCCATGAGACACTACAGGGTCTGACCATTTTGTTATCACTGAGTTTTGTTTTTTTTTTTATATAGGGCAGAAGTTCTGATCTGACTGTGACATCTTTTGTATTGCTGGCGTTACAGGAGGGACATCAAATCTGTCTTGACAAAATACCTGTGAGTACAAAGGCAAAAAAGTATCATGTCAGGGTGTAACGCTTGGATTTATAAAACCGCTTGGTTACAAAAATACGGATTCGGGAATCTAAATATGGACTGTTAAACAATACTTCCGGTATTGCGCAACCGCAGCTGGACAAAACACGACGCGACACAAAACAATTATAATAAATTAAACCAAGTGTATTAAACAAGACAGACAGATAAATAAACAAACACGGTGCACCACAAACCAATATATACAAAATATATACAAATAGAAAAAGTGTGTGCGCGATGTATGCGGGTGTGTGTGTGTGTGTGTGTGTGTGTGTGTGATAGTCCAGTGTCTGAAATATGGCAAAAGTTATGAAGATGGTGAGTTGGAGAGATGGATCGATCTCACCAAATGACGATGGTAGGTCTGGGAGATCGATAAACGGAATGAGCTGGGTACTGAATGAAATTATCAAAGTATAATCCACAAGCAGTCGCTCAGCTTCAAAACACATGCAGCGCGCTGTCTTCATCTCTCCGTCTCGGCTTCCATGCCGGTTCCGGCTTTATGCCGGATCATGTGACCCACGTCACTTCCGGGTTCCTTTGCGTCGCGATCGCGCATGCGCGGGAACTTGCCCGGTGACCAAACCACTGTCAATGGGGAAACAGAAACCGCCAGGGCACGCCTTCGGCCACAGGTGAGCAGCATTAGCTCCACAACCAATTCCCTGCGTATGAAAACGCCCCTTTTGTGTGGCTGTGCTACATAGACCCCCCCCCCAAGCCTCCGGCGTCTGAGGAGAACGTCCGCACAAGCACTTTAAATTCGCCACACCGTACCGATCGGCTTTTTGTGGGTATCCCCAAGACCTTGTGTATCTTTTCGGTCTTCTTTGTACTTCTGCTGGACCCTCCCACTTGGGCACTCGCTTAGCAGAACCTCTTTTTGTTGTGGAGGAGGGAGGTCGAGTTTGGATCCACACCAAGTCTCCCGGTTGAAAGTGCGCTGCTTCCCCTGCATCTGGCTTGTCTGCATCTCTGGTGTTCTACTCTTTGCTTGCCCTCCTCCATGATAAGTCTTTGTCGGGGTGATGATGAATGTCCTGTCTTGTGTCGGTGGCACATGCTGCAAGCTCTAGTATAACGCCACACGTCCTTCCGCACAGTCGGCCACCACGCCACCTCTAGTAACCTCAGCAGGGTCTTCAGTTGTCCCCAGTGTCCTCCCAGTGGATTGTCGTGGTAATAGTGAAGAAAAATCTTTATTAGAGCCTGGGGGACAACGAGCTGAAATTTCTCTCCTTTCCTTACCGGTACCCGGCGATATAGCACGCCCTGACGACCTTCGAAGGTGACCCTTTGATCTTGTATGCCTCTTGGGTGATCTTTGGAGAGCAGCTTCGTGATAGTTAGGTCGTTCTGTTGGGCTCTGATGATCTCGCTCAGGTCGCTCGGGAAGCTGGAGGCCTCTTTAGAGGACGTGGTGGGTAGACATGGGGTGTCAGCTCCTTTCAGCGGCGGGGGTGCTCGGGGTATGGCATGTCGACCTGGAAAAGGGCGGTCCTCGCTATCTTTCTCTCCCCTATCACCTCTCTCCACCTGATGTTCCATGGTGCTCGCCGCTCCTCTTAACGCCGCTCTCGTATTGCTGTTCTCCCGGGCTCGCCCCATCTGTTCTTCCTCGGAGATATCAGGGTTCCCCATGAGACAGAGGGCGGGGTGATCATTGGCGGAGTCTCCCAGGCGTTGCCCCGGCAGCTGTACCGGAGACCTCGGGTTGTCTTCCTCTTCGTCGAGGTCGTCATCCAGTATAAACGCCGCCTTGAACGCCTGCTTAAAAGACTCCCAGTCCTTCACCTTGCCTTTCTCCGTCTTCCACCAACTGAGAGCAGGCCCTCGTAGAACTGTGCCGAGGGTTCCCAGCAGCTCTGGTCGGGTCAGGGGTCTGATCTCCAGGTACTTCTCTGCTTGTTTAATGAAGTTCCACACCTCAGCTGTCTCTGACGCGTCACAGAAGGCTGGAAACTCCACGCAGATGGATGGATGAGCGCGAAGAGAAGAAGAAGAAGAAAGTGGGGAGGAGAGCAGAGCCGAGGAGTGTGCTGGAACACCAGGAGGAACGTCGGCGATGGCATGAGTGCTTGGTAGCTTCCCCTTGGCCGTCGCTGTAGTGGTTGGAGTGCTGGGCAGATGTTGTGCAGGAGATGGAGGGGATGCAGGGGTGCAGGCCTGTAACCTGTGTGTGGTGGGCGTACTAGTGAGACGCAGTCTCTTCATCCGGTTTTCCCAGATGACGTCCCGTCGCAGAAAACAGTCAACGATGGCTCTCTCCATTTTTTCGAGAGCCTCCTGGCAGTAGCGCTGCAGCCCTTCCAAGCTCGCGTCCACTGCGTCACGAAAACTGATTTCCCGGTTGAGACTGCTGTCTAGGGATTGTCTATAATCCTGCTCCATGGAGCTCACTTTATCAGTAAGCGCCCCCAAGTCCCTCTTACATTGATACAGTTCTTTTTGTAGTGTGTGCACTACTTCAATATCAGACCCATGAACAATAATATCATTATCATCATCATTGTCATTATCATGGTTATCAGATATATATAAAGAACTAATCAATGAAGTTAATTTAGTTGTAGGGTTACTGTGTGCATTAAATGCATCCTCTACATCAACCAGCATGTTATAATCTACTACACAGTCGGCCTTAGCAGCACTACAGTACTAGCATTAGCCTTAGCATTAGCTTTAGCACTAGCATTAGCGATGTTAGCATTAGCATCCATTTTGTTCAGCCACATCACACAAAACCGGAAAATATCCCTAAATACAGATTCCCCGTGCGTACTTGCCACCACTAATGTAACGCTTGGATTTATAAAACCGCTTGGTTACAAAAATACGGATTCGGGAATCTAAATATGGACTGTTAAACAATACTTCCGGTATTGCGCAACCGCAGCTGGACAAAACACGACGCGACACAAAACAATTATAATGAATTAAACCAAGTGTATTAAACAAGACAGACAGATAAATAAACAAACACGGTGCACCACAAACCAATATATACAAAATATATACAAATAGAAAAAGTGTGTGCGCGATGTATGCGGGTGTGTGTGTGTGTGTGTGATAGTCCAGTGTCTGAAATATGGCAAAAGTTATGAAGATGGTGAGTTGGAGAGATGGATCGATCTCACCAAATGACGATGGTAGGTCTGGGAGATCGATAAACAGAATGAGCTGGGTACTGAATGAAATTATCAAAGTATAATCCACAAGCAGTCGCTCAGCTTCAAAACACATGCAGCGCGCTGTCTTCATCTCTCCGTCTCGGCTTCCATGCCGGTTCCGGCTTTATGCCGGATCATGTGATCCACGTCACTTCCGGGTTCCTTTGCGTCGCGATCGCGCATGCGCGGGAACTTGCCCGGTGACCAAACCACTGTCAATGGGGAAACAGAAACCGCCAGGGCACGCCTTCAGCCACAGGTGAGCAGCATTAGCTCCACAACCAATTCCCTGCGTATGAAAACGCCCCTTTTGTGTGGCTGTGCTACAAGGGTAGCGCCTGAACGGCACATAACCACACTACTCATGACCCTCACCACATCATGTGATCAAGTCTCATGCCTCACTAATTACTGCATTAATAATTACTGTATCAATGTCAGGCAGCGCGGTGGTGTAGTGCTTAGCACTGTCGCCTTGCACCTCCAGGGTCCAGCGTTCGATTCCCCGGCCAGGCTCGATTCCCGTCTCTGTGTGCACGGAGTTTGCATGTTCTCCCCGTGCTTGGTGGGTTTCCTCCCACAGTCCAAAGATATGCAGGTTAGGCTAATTGGCATTCCTAAATTGCCCGTAGTGTGTGATTGAGTGTGTATGTGTGTGTGCCGTGCGATGGATTGGCACCCTATCCAGGGTGTACCCCGCCTAGTGCCCGAAGTCTCCTGGGATAGGCTCCAGGTCCCCCGCGACCCAGAAAATGAATGAATGAATGAATGTATCAATGTCTCATGCCTTGATTGCACAACTATAAATTGAGTTTTTTTTGTTATAATTATTTGGTTTGATTTATCTTACAAAAAATTTTATTTAAGAAAATGCGTTATATTTGCATTTACAGCATTGGGGCAATTAATTATTTATAATTATTCTTCAGTATTTCAAACAGATATACTATAAAAATAAAAGAGAACCTCATCATGCAGTCATTAAACAACATGTTGTTAGTCCTTTGATTCTTCAGTGAAGTTCAGATGTTTTTGAAAACTGAAACATTTGACACAGCACTCCTGATCTATTTTCATCCTACTATGTGTTTCCACAGTATTTCCTCATACATATTATAACCATACAAATCCATGTTCATTTTTTTATTATACAATGGTTATCTCTAGAGTAGTCAATGTGTATAGCTTGTATAACAATAAAGATTTACTGTCCTCTGAAAATAACTCAACATACAACTATTATTGTCAAAATAGCATATTCATCATGTGTGTCAATGTGAACGTTACTACAGTAGTTCCAGGTTTATTTCCTTGTTTGTTTTTGTTATCTCATCCAATACATTATTACACTAAACAATTCAGAATTTCATTAGCCATCAGCCTGAGTCTGATCACTTAATAAACATCACTTTATGTCACATGCCTCAACAGTTAGTCCCACTACACCGGGGATTTGCATCTGTGTGTGTGCGTGTGTGTGTGTGTGTGTGTGTGTGTGTGTGTGAACACGTAGTTTTATTATATGGATCATAAGGATTTTTGAAGTAAGGAATAAAATAATGTGTACGATGCTGTTGAAGTATGTTATAGTAGTACTAATGTGTTTTAATCATCTTAAAACACACCAACTATCAATATGTTATTTATAAAACATACTTTATACCATTTAAAGGTACATTTGGTGTAGTGGAACATCATTTAAGCAGGGTCAATGTTTTTGCATTTATACTTCACTAAAAATGTACTATATAGTATTTATATCTAAATATAATTTTGTCCCAAATAATATTTCATTTTGATCTCTTAATTTACTTAATTACCAGTGTTTCATTTTTTCTTGACATTTTTCAGATGCTTTCACAATACATGAGCAAGGCAGCAAGTTACATTTCAAACAACATTCGAAATACAAATGATCCATATGCAGTGGCCATGGCATCCTGCGCTCTTGCACCTTCTGGACTGATGGATTCTGCCCTTTTGTTCAATTTTGCCTCACCCGGTAAGGCAGAGAACATTTCTCATTCCAAAGTGGTTGCTTCTTGGCATTGGAGAGAGGTATATAAAAATTTACATTTAAAAATAAATAAAATAATTAAGCAATCCTCCAATACATTATTAAAACCTGGATGAATAGTAGTTTAATGAAGAAATGTGGTTCTAATAACATGCATGGAGATCACATACAGTATATGTAAGATGTTTCACTCGGGCCACACCACAGACACGAGGTGAAATCTTAGGGAACAGCATAATTTTATTCATAAAATTGGGAAGGGAAAGAAGGAAAGGAAAGGACTGGGGATGTGCACATGCAGGTCCGGAGGCAGTGCCCAGCTGACAGGTAGGTACTCGGCTGGCAAGCAAGAGAGCTTTCGGGTTTTAGGCTGAGCTGCGAACCTCACTTTAACACCTTAAAACGAAGTTTTGACAGAGTGTCGACAGTGTGAGCAGAGGTGTGCAGACATACATCGCCATGCAAGATCATGATGCCCATGTATAGCAGTCAATTAATAGCTGCCATTTAATCTGAAGTTAAGGTTTCAGTTCTTCAATAATCGTCTCACTGTAATGAGCAC
Organism: Channallabes apus; assembly: GCA_030522415.1. Classification (NCBI taxonomy): domain Eukaryota; kingdom Metazoa; phylum Chordata; class Actinopteri; order Siluriformes; family Clariidae; genus Channallabes; species Channallabes apus. The sequence goes on from CM060124.1 coordinate 6,556,351, forward strand.
TGTGTACCATGAACACCTGACATTTTATCTTCCTTACACCATAACTGACAGTCTACAGATATAAAGATGAATGAAGATTGAATTTCACAAATGACTAATATTTAATGTCTTGGTAGTGGCTGTGTAATAGGAGTGCTTCAGCACGTTTCTGTGTTATTGGTAAATATTTATACGTGTGTGTGTGTGTGTGTGTGTGTTATTGAAGACAGGAGCCACTGGCCAGTGGGACGGAGTCATTTTTTTACCTTAGAGGCAACTGGTTACGCGCTCCTGGCACTCCTTGAGGTTCGTGATTTTGAGCGTGCCAAACCCCTTGTACGATGGCTGAAAACAAATCAAAAATTTAATAGTGCATATCAATCCACTCAGGTAAGCTGCTGCATATTATTTAAATTTATCTATTTTATTATATTTTTTACTTTGCCACTTAATATAGTGTAAAGATTATTTAAAGCTCATTGTTGCTTGAAGTACTCCTGCATCAAACACTGCGTCACTGCATCGTTCAGCTCTCCTGTATTTTCCAATGTAACTCAAAGATGACATATGGAATGAGATTAGTATTTGTGTTTTTTTTGTGAACTATCCTGTATATCTAAAGAGATGTCCTGAGTCAGTGGACAAAACATTAATATATAATATATATGCCTGCTGGCATGCGGGCACAGGCTGGTGAGCAGTGAAGTGACAGCATGACAGAAAAACACAGAATTGTTGACATCGTTGGCAGATTTATTAAAAAAGAACCCTGTAATATCACATTCAGACACTTTGCTGTGACACTCATGCATTTAACTATTGGTGCTGTCCATTGTCATTACCGTGCGGACAGAGCTCTCGCTGAGAGCGGTAAAACCCGGGGCGGCGGACTTTGTGTTTACATCAGTGATGCTTGGTGTCGCGATGCAGTGGTGGTCTGTAAGTACTGCTCTTCTCTGGTGGAGATTATGATCATCAAGTGTCGACCATTCTATCTACCGAGGGAATATTCAGCTATTTTAATCGGGGCTGTGTATGTACCCCCCAACTCCAATAACAAAAGGAGTGAGGCACTAAATGAACTTTACCAGCTCATCAGTGAACAGCAGACAGCTCATCCAGATGCTTTTCTCATCTTGGCTGGCGATTTTAATCATGCAGACCTAAAAAACGTGTTTCCAAAAATACAACAGCACATAGACTTTCCCACACGAGGAAACAATACACTGGACCTTGTTTACACTACTCAGAGAGGAGCTTACAAAGCCCTCCCCCTCCCCCACCTCGGTGCCTCAGACCACATCACTGTCATGCTAATGCCTGTATACAGACCACTGGTTAAAGTCACCAAACCAGTCTGCAAACAGATACAAGTGTGGCCGGAAGGGTCTTCTGAGGCACTCCAAGACTGCTTTAGCACCACTGACTGGGATGTATTTAAACAGGCTGCCACTCAGAACAACCTCACAGACTTACAGGAGTACACAGAGTCTGTCACCGCCTACATCAACAAGTGCATTGATGATGTAACGGTAACAAAGACCATCACTGTCCGTGCTAACCAAAAACCGTGGCTAACAGGGGAGGTCTACAGACTAATGAAGGTACGGAACACTGCCTTCAAATCTGGAGATGCAGCAGCCCTGAGGACAGCTAGGGCCAACCTGTCTCGCAGCATCAAAAAGGCTAAGAGACAGTACTCCAAGAGAGTTGCCCATCGCTTCAACGACAGCAGAGACACACGGAGTCTGTGGCAAGGGATACAGACCCTCACTGATTACAAGCCGCCACAGAGGACATGTGACAGCTCTATCTCTCTGCTGAATGAGCTGAATGCATTCTTTGCCCGTTTTGACACCCACAACAGCACCACGACACAGAAACACCCACCTCAGCCTGGCGACCAAGTGATGACGCTTTCCTCAGAAAGCGTGAGAAGATCCTTCCGCAGGATTAACGTGCGCAAGGCCCCGGGTCCTGACAACATTCCGGGCCGAGTATTGAGAGACTGTGCGGGGGAACTCACGAATGTCTTTACGGACATTTTCAACATCTCTCTGAGTCAGGCTGTTATCCCCACATGCTTTAAAACCACCACCATAATCCCAGTACCTAAGAAAACATCTCCCTCCTGTTTCAATGACTTCCGCCCAGTTGCACTTACTCCCATCATTATGAAGTGCTTTGAACGGCTAGTCATGCAGCAGATCAAGACTGCCCTCCCCCCCTCCCTGGACCCCTTCCAGTTTGCTTATCGGTCCAATCGCTCAACCGATGATGCCATTGCTACGGCCCTCCACTCAGCGCTCACCCACTTGGAAAACAAAGACTCCTATGTTAGAATGCTGTTCATCGACTTCAGCTCAGCGTTCAACACAATCATCCCACAACAGCTCACTCATAAACTGATACAGCTGGGGATCAGCACCCCTCTGTGCAACTGGCTGCTGGACTTCCTGACTGGCAGACCTCAGGCAGTGCGGGTCGCCAACAACACTTCCAGTACCATCATGCTGAACACTGGGGCCCCCCAAGGATGTGTGCTGAGCCCCCTCCTCTTCACGCTGCTGACCCACGACTGCATACCATCACACAACTCCAACCTCTTCATCAAGTTTGCGGACGACACGACTGTGGTGGGTCTCATTAGCAACAATGATGAGACTAACTACAGGAACGAGGTGAGCTGCCTGGCCAGGTGGTGCACAGACAACAATCTCTCCCTGAACGTGGAAAAGACAAAAGAGATTGTGGTCGATTACAGGAGAACTTACACCCAACACTCTCCGCTGTCCATCAATGGTGCGATCGTGGAGAGGGTAAGGAGCACCAAGTTTCTAGGTGTGCACATGACGGAAGATCTCTCCTGGTCCATCAACACTGCAGCACTAGCTAAGAAAGCTCAACAGCGTCTCTACTTTCTCCGTAAGCTGAGAAGAACCGGAGCCCCGACACCCATCATGCGCACCTTCTACAGAGGCACCATTGAGAGCATCCTGACCAGCTGCATCACTGTGTGGTACGGCGCCTGCAATGCGTCCTGCCAGAAAACTCTCCAGCGCATAGTGAGAGCAGCTGAGAAGATCGTTGGTGTCTCTCTCCCCCCCCTCCTGGACATTTACAACACCCGCCTCACACGAAAAGCAATCAACATTGCCCGTGACCCTACCCACCCGTCTCAGAGCTTCTTTAGTCTGCTACCATCAGGGAGGAGACTAAGGAGTCTCCAAGCCAGGACAAGCAGACTGAAGAACAGCTTCATCCATCAGGCGATCAGGAAGCTCAACTCTCTTCCAGCTCTGCCTCCCCTGTGCTCCTCGGTCTCTCCAACCGTCATACTCTGACTCCTTCATTTTTCACACACACTCGCACACACTCACTCTCTCACACACACACACCCACACACACACACACACACACACACACACACACACACGCTCTCAGACAAACACTCAAAAAAAACCTCACACACACACACACACACACGCGCTCTCAGACACACAACACTCACAATAACTCACACACTCACTCACTCACACATACACTTGCACCTGTCACTTTGTGCTCCAGGCACCATTGGTACTTTCACTACCTCAAACCGGTGGAGAAAAAAAAAAAAAAAAAACCATTCCTTGTTCTCACTGGATTTATTTCCCATTTTGTTTACTGATTCATATAGCTCATTATGTTGTCACTTGTCACTTTCTTTTCAACTAAAATAAGCACACTTGCACTATTCCAATTGCACTGTACCGTTTCTCTCCATAACTGCCTTCTGTGTTGTTAACTGTCCCTTTTTGCAGGATAGTAACTAAATTACCTCACCTCTGTTGCCTTTCTAAGTTTGTGTTATTTAAGTTTTTTTTTTTTTTTTTTTTTTTTTTTTACCTCTTCAGTGTTATTTGTAAATAGGGCGAGAGTAACGTAATTTCGATTCTCTATATGTATGCACTGTACATGTAGCAGAATTGACAATAAAGTTGACTTTGACTTTGACTTTTCTTCTGATCATCCTTGAGATGGTTCTACACCTTCATTTGAGTCCAGCTGTGTTTGATTATACTGATTGGACTTGATAAGAAAAGCCACACACCTGTCTATATAAGACCTTACAGCTCACAATGCATGTCAGAGCAAATGAGAATCATGAGGTCAAAGAAACTGCCTAAGAGCTCAGAGACAGAATTGTGGCAAAAAGAATTGTGTTTTGTGTTACAAAAAAAATTCTGCTGCACTTAAGGTTCCTAAGAGCACACTGGCCTCCATAATCCTTAAATGGAAGACCTTTGGGATGACCAGAACCCTTCCTAAAACTAGCTGTCCGGCTAAACTGAGCTCGGAGAAGAAGAGCCTTGGTGAGAGAGGTAAAGAAGAACCCAAGGATCACTGTGGCTGAGCTCCAGATATGCTGTCGGGAAATGGGGGAAAAGTTGTAGAAAGCTAACAATCACTGCAGCCCTCCACCAGTCAGGGCTTTATGGCAGAGTGGCCCAATGGATGCATCTCCTCATTGCAAGACACATGAAGGACTCCAAGGTGGTGAGAAATAAGATTCTCTGATCTGATCTGACCAATATAGAGCTTTTTGGCCTTAATTCTAAGCGGTATGTGTGGAGTAAACCAGGCACTGCATTACAGCCTCAACAGTGAAGCATGATGGTGGCAGCAACTTGCTGTTGGGGTGTTTTTCAGCTGCAGGGACAGGATGACTGGTTGCAACCAAGGGAAAGATGAATGCGGCCAAGTACAGGGATATCCTGGACGAAAACGTTCTCCAGAGTGCTCAGAACCTCTTCTAACATGACATCATCTAAAGTACACATCTAAAATAACGAAGGAGTGGCTTCACAACAACTCTGAATATGTTCCATACCCACTGTATACAGTGGCTTGCAAAAGTATTCGGCCCCCTTGAACTTTTCACATTTTGTCACATTACAGCCACAATCATGAATCAATTTTATTGGAATTCCACGTGAAAGACCAGTACAAAGTGGTGTATACGTGAGAAGTGGAACGAAAATCATACATGATTCCAAACATTTTTTACAAATAAATAACTGCAAAGTGGGGTGTGCGTAATTATTCAGCTCCCTTAGTCAATATTTTGTAGAACCACTTTTTGCATAATTATTCAGCCCCCTTTGGTCTGAGTGCAGTCAGTTGCCTATAGACATTGCCTGATGAGTGCTAATGACTAAATAGATTGCACCTGTGTGTAATCTAATGTCAGTACAAATACAGCTGCTCTGTGACAGCCTCAGAGGTTGTCTAAGAGAATATTGGGAGCAACAACACCATGAAGTCCAAAGAAACAGGTCAGGGATGAAGTTATTGAGAAACTTAAAGCAGGCTTAGGATACAAAAAGATTTCCAAAGCCTTGAACATCCCACGGAGCACTGTTCAAGCCATCATTAAGAAATGGAAGGAGTATAGCACAACTGTAAACCTACCAAGACAAGGCTGTCCACCTAAACTCACAGTCCGAACAAGGAGAGCGCTGTTCAGAAATGCAGCCAAGAAGCCCATGGTGACTCTGGACGAGCTGCAGAGATCTACAGCTCAGGTGGGGGAATCTGTCCATAGGACCACTATTAGTCGTGCACTGCACAAAGTTGGCCTTTATGGAAGAGTGGCAAGAAGAAAGCCATTGTTAACATAAAACCATAAGTCCCATTTGCAATTTGCCACAAGCCATGTGGGGGACACAGCAAACATGTGGAAGAAGGTGCTCTGGTCAGATGAGACCAAAATGGAACTTTTTGGCCAAAATGAAAAACGCTATGTGTGGCGGAAAACTAACACTCTGAACACACCATCCTCACTGTCAAATATGGTGGTGGCAGCATCATGCTCTGGTGGGACAGAGAATCACCCCTTGATGGGAAGATGGATGGAGCCAAATACAGGGCAATCTTGGAAGAAAACCTCTTGGAGTCTTCAAAACACTTGAGACTGGGGTGGAGGTTCACCTTCCAGCAGGACAACGACCCTGAACATATCCATGTTAAAACAAAACATATCCATGTGTTAGAATGGCCCAGTCAAAGTCCAGATCTAAATCCAATCGAGAATCTGTGGCAAGATCTCAAAACTGCTGTTCAAAAACGCTAATCTGACTGAGCTGGAGCTGTTTTGCAAAGAAGAATGGGCAAGGATTTCATTCTCTAGATGTGCAAAGCTGGTAGAGACATACCCTAAAAGACTGGCAGCTGTAATTGCAACAAAAGGTGGTTCTACAAAGTATTGACTCAGGGGGATGAATTATTACGCACACCCCACTTTGCAGTTATTTATTTGTAAAAATGTTTGGAATCATGAATGATTTTCGTTCCACTTCTCACGTGTACACCACTTTGTATTGGTCTTTCACGTGTAATTCCAATAAAATTGATTCATGTTTGTGGCTGTAATGTGACAAAATGTGGAAAAGTTCAAGGGGGCTGAATACTTTTGCAAGCCACTGTACAGTATATTAATGCATCAGATCTGTTGCTGGGTCTACTGTTCTTTCACTGTTGTTAATGTTACCCATTTCAGGCTGCAGAGACCCAAAAGGGTAAGTAGAATACACTGTTAAGCATCTGCAGAAAAGTATGATGAACACATGAATATGCTACGAGCTCTGGTGATGTTTAATGAACTCTGCATTCTTTCTCATTTCTTTGATTATAACATAGTAACATGAATTGCACATTCACTTTCAAGAAAAAGACCACAGTTTTCTAGTACAACAATACTGTAACTAAATCCCAAGTAAACTAAAGGTATCTGAATGTCCATGTGTACAAATAAAGTCTCTGTCTTTTGTAAAAATGTAAACCAATACATTATGTTCACAAAGGTTATCCTCTTTTATTTAAACTCACATATTCAGTCTCAAAAGCGCTAAGTGCCCTCTACAGGAGGCACAAATAATAACAATTTCAGGTTTAGCCCAAAAATACATTGGAGTCATTAATGAACTAAAATTTTTAATTTATATGCAAAATGTAAATTTTTACTTTTGGATGATATATATATATATATCTGTTAGTGGTCATATGAGGTGCCGTATAGGGCTTAAATCAAACTTCACTCATGCACACACATATGAAACACTTGCATACACATATATGAAACACTCACACATATATACACTGCTAACTGCTCAAACAACTACATATGAAATGCGCACACACACACACATAAATACATACTTTCCACACACACACATACATACCTTCCGCGCACACACATACATACTTTCCGCGCACACACATACATACGTTCCGCGCACAAAAACACATACATACGTTCCGCGCACAAAAACACATACATACGTTCCGCGCACAAAAACACATACATACTTTCCGCGCACAAAAACACATACATACTTTCCGCGCACAAAAACACATATATACCTTCCGCGCACAAACATACATACTTTCCGCGCACACATATACATACTTTCCGCACACAAAAACAAATACTCTCCACGCAAACACATACATACTTTCTGCGCACAAAAACACATACATACTTTCCGCGCACAAAAACACATACATACTTTCCGCGCACAAAAGCACATACATACTTTCCGCGCACAAAAACACATACATACTTTCCGCGCACAAAAAAACATACATACTTTCCGCGCACAAAAAAACATACATACTTTCCGCGCACAAAAACACATATATACCTTCCGCGCACAAACATACATACTTTCCGCGCCCACACATACATACTTTCCGCACACAAAAACACATACATACTTTCCACGCAAACACATACATACTTTCCGCGCACAAAAGCACATACATACTTTCCGCGCACAAAAGCACATACATACTGTAGATGCGGTCATATTATTTCACCAATTTTGACGCGTAGCTCTGGTTTAAAGTTTCACTCACACGACAGAAGTCCAATCTCTTTGTCTCTTGTAGTTTATTTTGTCAGCATCAAAGAATTAACACTTCATACAGTCGTCTTGAGTAAATCCACTGTGATTACAACATCAGTTGCTGCATCTTGCAAATCTCTGACTTTTACAACAACCTATTTGCTGTATCTTATTAATTACAGTCTTAGCTTACGTATATAACAACACTCTTGTTGTATATACCTACTTACGGGAGCTAACGGTTACAACAACCTAGTTGTTGTATCTTACATTCTTAGCTTACCGGGAACTCACGGTCAAAAGCTTGTGTTTCCGTAACCTTCCGCATCTAAACTGAACTCTCTTTCATATGACAGTCATACAAATGCATGTAATAGTGGAATGACATCACAGACCAACTTACGTTTGTCAAAATGGATGCATAACTTAGAAATTTAAAGCTTATGGCTTATGTAACAAACTTAATGCTTAATGCTTTACTAATGAATAGAACATGAAATAACAACAAATACAATAAAATAAAATAAACACAACAACAAATTCATAACAAGTACGATATGGCTCTTACACATACTTTCCGCGCACACACATACATACCTTCTGCGCACACACATACATACTTTCCGCGCACACACATACATACTTTCCGCGCACACACATACATACTTTCCGCGCACAAAAACACATACATACTTTCCGCGCACAAAAGCACATACGTACTTTCCGCGCACAAAAACACATACGTACTTTCCGCGCACAAAAGCACATACATACCTTCCGCGCACACACATACATACTTTCCGCGCACACACATACATACTTTCCGCGCACACACATACATACTTTCCGTGCACAAAAACACATACAGACTTTCCGCGCACAAAAACACATACAGACTTTCTGCGCACAAAAGCACATACATACTTTCCGAGCACACACACAAAGCGAACTGTAGCGGTGTAGGGAACGAGTGAACAACGGATCTTCAGGAAAAGGGAATGGATAATTTCCTATAAGTCATTACATATCACTGGAGTGTGAAAAAATTTAACCCGAAAAATAATTTATATTTTTATTACAATTATCGAGGACGACATCATATAAATAGGACACAATAATTTACATTGGAACCCCAGCAATCACCAGCAACATTTCCACCGATTACACCTGCGAGATTGCTGGCTCTCACATCAAAACATCTTCTTCTGTCAAAAATTTAGGAGTTTTTTTCCAGGAGAACTTTTTTTGTTTGTTTTTCTTTTCACTCATTGTAAAGTGTCTTTGAGCTCTGGAAAGGCGTTATATAAATTAAAATGATTATTATTATTACTTTTTAATTTAATTAAGAAACGATTCGTATTATATAGGCTAATAATCTGTAAAAATAAATAAATAAATAAATAAATAAATAAATAAATACATACATACATCTCCGTACATCATGTAACTTAAACGTTTCAATACGTTATATTTTTTTTAATGGTATCAGTTTTTGTTTCAATAAATATTCTGTCCGTAGTGTGAAATTTCCACAGCAGCAGCGACAGGTATCCGAGGTGCTTGTGTTACCATGGTAACGCAAGGAGGAAGTGACACTGCATGGCGTTCTGAATGGTGGAATTTTGTAGAGTGAAGTTCCCTTATCAGACATTTCCTGCGCAGGGAGTAGGGTGTAGGGAGTAGTAATTTCAATGTATATGAACTTCATTCTCCCTGATTAGTAGTAGCGTTTCTTAAATAGACCGTTAATGGACAGTTTAGAAGACAACGAGTGATTTATTTATCACTACAAAAGAAGGTGATATGGAGGGTCGGGACATTGTTTGTTTGAATTTCCGATTCAGAGTCCCGTGGGATTCCCTTGAGTTAGTTATTGTTCATATTAGCGAAGTCGAGGAAACACATTTCACAAAACAGTAATTGTTTCTGTGTAGGATCCGACATATTAGCCACAGATTCCGTGCTTCAATTTTCTTTTTGCAAATAATCACCTGCGTTTTCTGCCGCTGCAATATTGAGACATTGTAAAGTTTTTCTAAAGTTTAGTAGTAGAAGAGGCGAGTTGCTCGGTCTGTCCGCTGTGCTTCGGTAAGCTTTTCTGGCGCCAGGAGAGACTCAGTCAAACACACACACACGTTGTTTGTCAGAAAGGTCTCTGTTTATTAACAGCAAAAGATGTGGTTTATATATGTTTGACCAAACGCCTGGGCTATAGACATATGTTACTACAAAGAGCATGAACCATTGTAAATGTCCTGGTGAGATCCTGAAGAATCAAAGGAGAGGAAGATAGAGGTGTCCGTCCAGAGACAGATCACAAGATGTTGGCTCGAGTTAGGGGGAGAGGGGGAAGGAGACAGAGGGAGATAGCGAGAGAGGGAGAGAGAGGGGGAGAGAGAGAGAGAGAAAGAGAGTATGGGAAGGTGAGCGTGGGAGCGTTCATACCTTTAAGAACAGACGCAAGAGGAGACAGGAAGATAGAAGCAGGAAAGATTTAACACATTAATATCAAATCTATGAGGAAGAGAACAAGAGAGTAGAATCAACTCCTTTATATATAAAATAATTCTAACAGTTGCCCCCTTAAATTCTAAAAGAATTTGTGAATGTCAATTAGTTAACATAGCAAGAGATATTAACGTGAAGAAGCAGAGATTCATAATTAGTAGAGTCAGCAAAGATGATTATAAGAAGGGTGATAAAGGAAGAAGATAGTCAGTATTAAATCACTTCTAGAATCACAATTAGAAATGAAAGTCACACTACATACGTAATCAGGCGTTGGCACAAAAATAAAATGTGGAAAAAGCAAACTAATACAAAGTTGAACCTATATGTGTATGTGTAAAAGGTGATAAGCGACGGGAGCCCCCTTTTGAGGTGTCTTCTGGACATATGTTGCTCCACTAGCCCCTCGGTGCGGGCTAGGAGATCTTGTGAGTGGTCGATTATGTCAAGCAGTCAGAGTCATCTGCGGTGCCTTCTTCACGCGGCTGGCGTGAATCCACTGTGGCTGTCAGTCTGTGAGAACAGCTGTGCGTGTCACTGCAATTACAGTTGTAGGTGTACTGTAGGCAGCATCACCCACCTTCCTGGGATTTAAACTTTTCACCAGCACTGTATCACCTGTGATGAAAGAGTGAGTAGGCTTGTCTGTAGGCAGAGGGAGAGAAGCAGAGACATTACCGTGAACACTGTTCAGTTTTCAATGAGCGCTTGCGTACAGTATAATCGCCGACAATCACGTCCAGATCACCTGTAAGGGAAACACCTGGATTACCTTTTACCCAGGGGGTGAGGAATGGTCGTCCCATTATAATCTCAAATGGTGAAAGTTTGGTTGTAGAATTGTGTGTCATTCTAATTTCACAAAGCACAGATGGTAACAGGTCAACCCAGTTCCTACCTGTATCCATCATGGCTTTTGTCAACCTATCATTGATTGTTCTGTTCATTCTCTCTACCACACCAGAACTTTGGGGATGGTAGGGGATGTGAAATTTCCAATCAATGCTTAAAAATTCACACAATTTTTGTGTCACTTTGGAGACGAATGGCGTGCCATTATCACTGTCAATAGATTTTGGAATACGCAATCTAGGAATGATTTCTTTAGCCAGAATTTTAACTACTATCGTTGCATTTTCTTTTGAGCATGGAAATGCTTCTACCCATTTAGAAAATCTGTCAACGATTACAAGCATGTATTTCAGATTTCTGACAGGTGGCATGTGTGTAAAATCAATTTGTAAGCATTGGAATGGTGCAATAGGCATTGGCAAGGCATCATGTTTAACATGTTGTCCTTGTGTATTTGCACGAGCACAGATCAAGCAGGAATCTAATAGAACGAGTGTAGCCTGTTTGATATTGCGAATGCAGAATCTGTCCTCAATCATACGGATTACCCCCCGTTTTGCGACATGTGAAGTACCATGAAAATGACGCACTAATAACGGGAGGACAGATGCTGGAAGTGCTATACAGCCGTTCTCATCCCGAATTAGCATATCGCTGCCAGGTGAACACTTACGGGAAGACTAAAAATGTAGATCTTCAGGTGATGAATGGGTTTGCAAAAAGGCAAGGTCGATGTCAGATGACAAACTAGGAACAGAGACATGGGACGTCAAAGAGAATACTGTATCCCTACAAATCTGTGGGGACAAAGGTGCTTCTTTAGCGGCCCATTTGGCAACTTCATCAGCTAAATAATTACCTAAAACCTCTTCATAGTCACCAGATGCACGACCTTTGACCATCACTATAGCCAATTGCGATGGAAGCAAATTAGCCTGTAAAAGATTAAAGACAAGATTAGCATGTGACATCTTTCCAAAATCATGTGTGACATCATAAGCATAAAGAGCCACTGTATCATATTAAGAATATGCCTGGCATGGCACATATTATGGAATGGAATGGTCTGAGGCATCTGGTGAGCCTGCGGAACAGAAGAAACATAACCATTTTCTATATCTCTCTTTTTCTTCCGACACTCCCGTTCCCAATGTCCTGATTTATTACAGTATCTGCAGATTGTTTCTTTACAGTGACGTTCCCAGTGTCATTGTCCATTGTAGTTTCTGCATATAATAGTGTGGCATTTAACAGGTTTCTTTGAACCATTAGCACTTATTGTAGGTGATGCGTGATTAGATTTTCCTCTGAGGGAGGCAATAAAATTGCTTTTAACATCCAGATCACATACCATCCTTCCCATGAGTTGTATGGCAGGTTAGGTTATCCCTGCTAGAGAAAATTTAAGATATTTAACAGAATTAGGGTCTATATCATTAACAAAGAACGTCCCTGTGTAAAAACCATGCAGTTTAAAATTTTTTAATATAGTTTAATTCCTAAAACCTACTCCTGTCGAATAGGTGACATAAAAGGTTGAATAAAATTCCAAATCCTTAATTATTCATCCAATCATTAGGAGTAAGAGACTGTTTGGAACGACCATTTCCCATCTTGTTAGTAAGTTACAGTTAGTAAACAAACCAAGCTTATCGAAGTTAAGCGGACACTTTAAGCCTTTTTTTTTTTTATTACGGGTGGTATGACGTTAGAACAGAGTGTATCAGGATCTATTTAAAACTGAAGAATACTGTAATCTATAAGTGTATTATCAAAAATGTGCAATATCTCCACGTTCCTGATAACACTACCAGGAATATGGATTCTATTTCAAATCCCACGTGCCTCTACACCTTTGGAGCTCATTCACACATTTATCAAATACCAATATAGTGAATTAATAAGGCATTCGGCCAATCTACCCTGTTTCTGAGAACACTCTCAGAAAAATGGACCTCAGGTGCGCCTCTACGTCAGGGAGACAATAAAACTCATGCACCCCCCACGTGTATAACTGCAACTGCACGCCGCTCCCTGTTCCAAAGAACACTCTAAGGAATATGGCTATAACCAATTAATTTATTTGTTTTCTAGCCACGCGCCTCTACGCCAGGGCCAGCTTATACACAAAGTGCACGCTACAAATGCCTCACTAAATTACAAATATTGAAGTTAGTGAACGTATAACTTTTTAAAACACACCCAAAGTAGCGCGTCTCCTCTAGCGGGACGCGGTTTTGATGACGTAGGTACTCGCGACGACAGCGCTGTGTATGTTTTTAGCTTAATGCTAACAACACCGGTTCAGTTTTAGTTAAACCTCTAGTTTAATCTATATCTTTCAATTATCTACAACTGCTACAGCCGCTGTAATTTGAATCAATAGATCAACGTGAGTAATGTCAAACACAACGCGAAACAAAAACTAATTAAAACGCATAAAGTTTCTTTTTCCAAAATATAACCCAAATATATGCCAATTTACTACATAAATGAACTATTGGTTCAAAAACTTTTCTGACCAAGGAAGGAAGTACAATAGCAAAAATACTGCTTAACTTACCTTCCTGGAGAGAAAAGGTTAGACGAGCCCCCAGATTGTAAAGTTTTTCTAAAGTTTTGTAGTAGAAGAGGCGAGTTGCTCGGTCTGTCTGCTGTGCTTCGGTAAGCTTTACTGGCGCCAGGAGAGACTCGGTCAAACACACACACACGTTGTCTGTCAGAAAGGTCTCTGTTTATTAACAGCAAAAGATGGGGTTTATATATGTTTGACCAAACGCCAGGGCTATAGACATATGTTACTACGAAGAGCATAAACCATTGTAAATGTCCTGGTGAGATCCTGAAGAATCAAAGGAGAGGAAGATAGAGGTGTCCGTCCAGAGACAGATCACAAGATGTTGGCTCGAGTTAGGGGGAGAGGGGGAAGGAGACAGAGGGAGATAGCGAGAGAGGGAGAGAGAGAGAGAGAGAGAGAGACAAAGAGAGTATGGGAAGGTGAGCATGGGAGCATTCACACCTTTAAGAACAGATGCAAGAGGAGACAGGAAGATAGAAGCAGGAAATATTTAACACGTTAATATCAAATCTATGAGGAAGAGAACAAGAGAGTACACTCTTCACTGTACACTGTCTACACTGAAATGCCTTACGGTTACACTAAGAATCTCATAGGTGAATGTGCGTGAAGAGTTTGTATGTGTGTGCGTGTGCGGAAAGTATGTATGTGTGTGCGCGGAGCGTGTGTGTGTGTGTGTGTGTGTGTGTGTGTGCACATTTGATATGTAGTTGTTTGAGCAGTGAGTAGTATGTATGTATGTATGTATGTGTGAGTGTTTCATATACAGTGGTGTGAAAAACTATTTGCCCCCTTCCTGATTTCTTATTCTTTTGCATGTTTGTCACACTTAAATGTTTCTGCTCATCAAAAACCGTTAACTATTAGTTAAAGATAACATAATTGAACACAAAATGCAGTTTTTAAATGAAGGTTTACGTTATTAAGGGAGAAAAAAAACTCCAAATCTACATGGCCCTGTGTGAAAAAGTAATTGCCCCCCTTGTTAAAAAATTACTTAACTGTGGTTTATCACACCTGAGTTCAATTTCTGTAGTCACCCCCAGGCCTGATTACTGCCACACCTGTTTCAATCAAGAAATCACTTAAATAGGAGCTACCTGACACAGAGAAGTAGACCAAAAGCACCTCAAAAGCTAGACATCATGCCAAGATCCAAAGAAATTCAGGAACAAAAGTAATTGAGATCTATCAGTCTGGTAAAGGTTATAAAGCCATTTCTAAAGCTTTGGGACTCCAGCGAACCACAGTGAGAGCCATTATCCACAAATGGCAAAAACATGGAACAGTGGTGAACCTTCCCAGGAGTGGCCGGCCGACCAAAATTACCCCAAGAGCGCAGAGACAACTCATCCGAGAGGCCACAAAAGACCCCAGGACAACATCTAAAGAACTGTAGGCCTCACTTGCCTCAATTAAGGTCAGTGTTCACGACTCCACCATAAGAAAGAGACTGGGCAAAAACGGCCTGCATGGCAGATTTCCAAGGCGCAAACCACTTTTAAGCAAAAAGAACATTAAGGCTCGTCTCAATTTTCCTAAAAAACATCTCAATGATTGCCAAGACTTTTGGGAAAATACCTTGTGGACCGACGAGACAAAAGTTGAACTTTTTGGAAGGTGCGTGTCCCGTTACATCTGGCGTAAAAGTAACACAGCATTTCAGAAAAAGAACATCATACCAACAGTAAAATATGGTGGTGGTAGTGTGATGGTCTGGGGTTGTTTTGCTGCTTCAGGACCTGGAAGGCTTGCTGTGATAGATGGAACCATGAATTCTACTGTCTACCAAAAAATCCTGAAGGAGAATGTCCAGCCATCTGTTCATCAACTCAAGCTGAAGCGATCTTGGGTGCTGCAGCAGGACAATGACCCAAAACACACCAGCAAATCCACCTCTGAATGGCTGAAGAAAAACAAAATGAAGACTTTGGAGTGGCCGAGTCAAAGTCCTGACCTGAATCCTATTGAGATGTTGTGGCATGACCTTAAAAAGGCGGTTCATGCTAGAAAACCCTCAAATAAAGCTGAATTACAACAATTCTGCAAAGATGAGTGGGCCAAAATTCCTCCAGAGCGCTGTAAAAGACTCGTTGCAAGTTATCGCAAACGCTTGATTGCAGTTATTGCTGCTAAGGGTGGCCCAACCAGTTATTAGGTTCAGGGGGCAATTACTTTTTCACACAGCGCCATGTAGGTTTGGATTTTTTTTCTCCCTAAATAATAAAACCCCTCATTTAAAAACTGCATTTTGTGTTTACTTGTGTTATCTTTGACTAATAGTTAAATGTGTTTGATGATCAGAAACATTTTGTGTGACAAACATGCAAAAGAATAAGAAATCAGGAGGGGGGCAAATAGTTTTTCACACCACTGTATGTGTATGCATGAGTGAAGTTTCATACTAATAAATGGTTCTTGTCTTTACTCCTCTCCACCCACAGGCTACTGCAGTAGTGTTTCAGGCTATAGCTAAGTACATGATTGCAAAACCTCCATCCACTGAGGGATCTTTGTCTGTCATCGTGAGTTCTACTGCAAGAACTACTGCCTTCAAAGGCTCATTCACCAAACGTGATAAAAGCCTTCTCCGCTCAGACAAGGTAAGAACAGAAGGAGAAAGTGAAAAATTAATCAAAATAATAAAACTATTTCATACACCCATTTTTCACATGTTTAGATGAAATACCTTTTATTTAAATTCAAAAAGTGCTTTATTCTAGTCAGGGTTATAGTTGATTCCAGACTTATTTCAGTAACAGCATACATCTAAAATAGGATAGAGGGAAGCATGAATACAGTCATACATTTGCATTTAGGCATTTGTCAGACGCTTTTATCCAGAGTGTGCTTTGAAGTTTCCATCATTGTTTAAAGATTGCTGTAGACATCTAAAGGAAGTTTCCACCATGAAGATGCCAGAGAACAATTTCTCCCCCTCCCCAATCCCCTCGCAGATTTGTGTGCACATTGTAACATTGGTTCTGATCCTGGACACACTTGCATATTTACATTACCGGAACAGGTATGATCTAAACCATTTTAATGCCTGTCCCTGAATACCTGTGTGATTTTGTAAGCGATCTCATAATATTCTTATAGATCTATATTATGAATATTATGATCTATAGTGTCAAATGCAGCACTAAGATTGTGCAGCCTTGTTCCGAAGCTAAAAACAAGTCATTTCCAATCTTAACTAGTGCTGTTTCTGTACTATGATGGGGCCTGAAACCTGACTGAAATTCTTCGAGGATGTTGTTTTCCTGCAAGAATGTGAATATTTGGGCTCCGTATTGTCACCGATTACCTAGGCCTCTTCTGAGACTGTGTGCTATACTACAAGAAAGCAGCACCTTCCCGAGTGGGATGGACACGTCCCACCATAACAGGCCAGCTTTGCCCTCAAAGCTACTCCAACTATCTATAAAGCCCACATTATTTTCGAGGCACCACCTGGACATGCAGTGGTTCAGCGACCATAACCTGCTGTAAGCTACAGTGGTCACCTAATTGGAGCGTCGGTTTTACCATCACGGCGCTCGGCGACAGCATTTGGGTTTGTGCGTTTGCTGGATTTTACCACTGAGTGGCGCTATATAACTATAGACTGATGCCTCATGCCTTAGTTCATTCTCTGCCGGATTAATGAGCCGCAGCTCCATTAGAGCTGCACGTAGTAGCGGATAAAATCAAGTGAAACACTGTAGTTAAATGAATTCATAATCACAGTACTAAAATTACAGTACAAATGTCAAATTCAAATTAAATCAAATCTTATTAAGATCAAATTTAAGCACAATAAATGTTAACACAGTGAGCCTTTAGATTTTATCATGTGTAATTAGAAAAGAAGTGTGTAGGGTTTTGTGTCATCTTATTTCTTGTGTTCTTTAAATTTATAGTAGATTTATTAACTGAAATAAATGACCATAAAATTAAAACATTGTCAGGACATTCTCCTGCATCTGCGTCTTAACAGAGCCAAGTGAAAAGGATAAAATCAATAGCAGTGTTAAAGCTTCTGAGTGGTGCAGTGGTAGAGTGCTCGCCCAGAGAAAAGGAGAGCGCCGGTTCGAATTCTGGGTGATGCTATTTTAAAATTATTTTATTTTAATTATAGCAAAATTTTGCTCAGCATACTATAGAAAAAACAGCAAACAAACAAAAAAATGTCAAACTACAATGATTGAAGACATAACAGAACAGTCCCGTAATGAGTTTGCTGTTTTTTTCTATAGTATGCTGAGCAAAATTAAAATAAAACATTTTATTTTGATTCATTTTAATTTTGCTATAATTAAAATAAAAAAATGTAAAACAGCATCACCCGGGGTTTGAACCCGGATCTCCAAATGATAGGGCTTACACTTTACCCAACTGCGCCACTCGGAAGCTGTATACACCACTGGACTCCTCATGTATGTCACCACATTGCATTGGGATGGGACTAGAGCATATTACTTTATTACTACTCATGAGAACCTTTGAGAACCTATGCTGTCTTAGAGACCTAAGATTACCTGCTATGTCCGGTAATACACCTCACCACTGCCGGTGGCGCCCCTAAAGGTCTAGCCAATTTCACGTGCCTCAGTATAGAGTCTCCTATAACCAGAGCTCTTTCAGGTTTCTGAGTAGGTGCATCACTGAGGAGATCAAACCTGTTGGACACAGAGGAGGCATGCTCCCGTGGGCTAGCCTCACCATTAACTTTGTTTGACCAAGTATGCCGCCGAGTTGTCACCCACTCGCCCCGCTGTGAGGGCTCTAATGCCAGAGTCAGGGGCTGGTTATCTCCGCATGTGGCACCCAGACTGTCCGCTACGACATTAACATTGCTCTCGCGCTCTCTAACCCTCTCTAAAGTCTGGATGCGCTCCTCCAACCCTAATATCTTCTCCGTCAGAGTGCTAACTAACACACACCTATGACTAGACAAAAGACCAGTAGTATTAAAACGTAAAACTAGTTAATTTTATTTAGTATAGATGGAAAAAGGCAGTATAATTTAAACGCTGATACAAACATAGTGGTAACAATACAAAAACTGTCTTCTGATATGTAAAGAAGAAGTTATAGTTATGTACAGTCATAGACACCTTTGGTCCATTTTGTATAGCCAGTCCACATGCTGCCATGTTTTTGGGAGGTAGGAGAAAACCAGATCACCCCGATGAAACCCTGAGATGCACTTGGGATTAAGTTCAAACAAGAAAATTAATTAAAAGGGAGCTCTTGTAAGTGAAGTTCTAACAAACTACTGTATGACTCTTAGGCTAAATGACCTCTTTATTGTCAGGACCATAGAAGACAACTGATAAAAGTTTGAAAAACTCATGTTGTTAATTAAAGTCAAAATTTTATTTAGTAAAATATTTTGTTACTTTATAGTTCATGGCAAACGGAGACCTAACAGTTACAGCGACTGGGAAAGGTGAAGGCTCCTTATCCGTAAGTGACCTACTATTGTGTTTTATTGAACGATAGATGATTTACTGCTTGGAAGCAGTTGATGAACCCATTTTACTTTTTGTGTGTCATTTTATACTTTATAAAAATATATAATGCATCAAAATACAAAAAGAGACACAGGAAATGATGTCAGAAATGTAAAAATTAATTAGGGAATAATTAGAGCATGAAACAAATAATTCTATAAAAAATAAAAGAAGCAAAAATTAAGAAAGATTTTTGAAGTGAATTATTTTGCTCACAGATTGTCAGGGATCACCCCTAGAGGGCGCTGTGCGCCCGAAATCTTTGTTAGTGTTTTGTGTAGTTTTACGTTTATGGACTTCAGGTGATGAGAGTGCTCACCTGAACCGAGGTAACTCATTAGTTCCTTTATAAATAGCTGTTTGTTCTGGGAAACTGGGTCGAGCATTGGTTATATGAAGTGGTCATTTGTTTTTGTGTTCTTTTTGTTCTGTTTTAATTTTAGTTAAGTTTGTATCTGTCTTGTAAAGTGTGTTGTTGGTTTGACTCTTTGTCTGTGTGTTTCTTTGTCTGTGTGTTTCCTTGTCCGTATCCCTCCCGGTTGGTGTGTCTCCCGGTCGGTCTGTCTAACCGGCCGGTGTGTCTCCCGTCTGTCTTGTCTACTAGTCTGTTTAGTTTTTATTCTGTTTAGCTACTAAACTTTTAACTACTAACCTGCTTAGCTCTTATTCTGTTTAGTCTCCTCGTCTCTGTAGTTTCCAAGTCTGTTTAGTATGTCTAGTCCCTTGTTTGTTTAAGTCCCTAGTCTGACTTCCTAGTCTGTTAAGAATGTTCTGTTTGTAACATGCTCCAGCATAAAGCCAACTTCCTTTGTTCATATTTTGTTTAAAGTTTTGCTTTATGTTTTTTTTTTGTTATTAAAAATGACTTTCACACGCTCATCCTCTGCATTTATGACAAATGCAAGCCCACAGCCCGCTACGATCATGACACAGATCTTGCAAATATATTAACATTTTAGTCAGAATAAAAAATTCCACATAAGAATTTGGGTGTTACATTTGTTTTACTATTCTGTTAAGCATAAATTATTATTTTTTTATTATTACAGGGTGGGCCATAAGTTTCCATACATAGAAAAAATTTATATATTTTTTTATAAGAAACTATTTATTTATACAATATGTGCTACATGGTTATCATTGTTTTGAAAACACATTGCCACAGTGTCATGTGTGATGTTCATTTCATGTTTTCTGTTCAATTTTGTTGCAACCATGAGACAGCTTCCCGATCTGGTGATCAGTATAATTTCAATTCATTGCTTTTTTTTTTGTCAAACCCATCTTGTTAGGTGCATATCTAAAATAATAATTATATATATATATATACGAACTAACCGGAGATGAGCAGAAGACGTAGCTTAGCGGTTAGCCCTTTGTTGTGTGAATGGTAAACCCAAACGCGGAGGTACACGAATAGGCAGGATAATCACGCTATTTAGTCTAAGGACTCTCACGATAGAAAGAGCAAGGGAGACACAAATCTACCCCGCGTCCTATAAACACACACTCAAGCAGGAAGCAAGACCAAGAAAGTGAGTACTAACGGTTTGGCGAACGATTCTGAAATGACGAACTCAATGACTGAACGTCGTGCTGTGGTTTATTTACTCCTTTTATACTTCCTGGTTCACGACCGCATTATTTCCGGGTCCTAGTGCCAGTCGCGGGCCGAGAGAGCATGACAGTACCCTCCTGTCCAGGACCGGCTCCAGACGGTCCTGGGGTGGAGGATACCCTATGACGGTAGTCTCTGATGAGTTCGGGGTCGAGGATGAACCGGGCTGGAATCCAGGATCGCTCCTCGGGGCCGTAACCCTCCCAGTCGACTAGATATTGGATGCCTCTGCCCAGAGGTCGCAAATTCAGGATCCTGCATACGGTATAGGCAGGACCACCGTCGATGATTCGGGGAGGAGGAGCAGGAGAGGTGGGTGGAACCATAGGTGATGTAGTGAAGGGTTTGAGCTGTGAAGTGTGAAATACCGGGTGAATTCGGAGCGCCGCAGGCAGCTGGAGCCGGTAGGTGACAGGGTTGATTCTGAGGTGGATGCGATATGGTCCGATGAACCTGGGTGATAGCTTTTTTGATTCAGTGTGTAAATGAAGATTTCTTGTAGATAGCCAGACCTTGTCACCTACATTATACAAACGTCCCGGAGGGTGTCGGCGGCGATGTTGAGCAGCGTAGCGGGTGTTGGCTTGTTGGATGGCTTGGTTGGCTTGTGTCCAGAGCCGCCGACACCTGCGTACCAACTGTTGGGCTGAGGGTACGTCAACCTGCGGTTCTTGGTGTTCGAACATCGGAGGTTGGAAACCGTGGCATACCTCGAACGGACTGAGATTGGTGGCAGAGGAGACGTGTAGGTTGTGAGACAATTCAGCCCATAGGAGGTAGCGAGCCCAGGAGCGCTGGCGATCAGCAACGAAGCATTTCAAATAGCGCTCCAGTTGTTGGTTGGCCCGCTCCGTCTGACCATTGGTCTGGGGATGGTACCCAGAAGATGGAGGTGGAATTGATCAGATGGCAGAAGGCCTTCCAGAACCGGGCAGTGAACTGGGGCCCCCTGTCCAAGACGATGTCTTTGGGGAACCCATGTAGGCGGACTACATGCTCTAATATCAGTTCCGCGGTGTCCTTGGCTGACGGGAGTCCGGATAGGGCCACCAGGTGCACGGCTTTGGAGAAACGGTCGATGATGGTCAATATGGTGGTCTTTCCTTCTGAATCCGGCAGGCCGGTGATGAAATCGATGGCAATGTGCGACCAGGGCCGACGAGGGATAGGGAGTGGTTGGAGTTCCCCCGGGGTCAGCTGATTGGTGTTCTTAGCCCTGGCGCACACTGGGCACGCCTGGACGAACTCGCCGATGTCCCGGGCCATGGAGGGCCACCAGAAGGCTTGCTGGATGAACTGGAGAGAGCGTCGGGTGCCTGGGTGTCCGGAGATGGGTGAGGTGTGACCCCATTGCATCACTTCTGTTCTCATGGGTAGGGGCACGTAGAGACGTCCAGGCGGCGCACCTGCCGGTTCGTTCTCCGTTGCCTGTGCCTGGCGAACCCTGGTCTCCAAATCCCAGTGGATAGGTGAAATGATTTTGGACGGTGGGAGGACAGGCACGGGTTCTGCCCGGGTGATGTCCTCTTCATACTGTCGGGAGAGGGCGTCGGCCTTGGTGTTTTTAGACCCCGGGCGGTAGGACAGATGGAAGTCATACTGTTCAAAGAATAAGGCCCATCGCGCCTGCCTTGGGTTGAGCTGTTTTAGACTACGGATGGTGATGAGGTTTTGATGTTCCGTCCAGATAATGAATGGCTCCCTGGCGCCCTGGAGCCAGTGACGCCATTCCTCCAAAGCCCACTTTATGGCCAGCAGCTCCCGGTCCCCTACACCGTATCGCTGCTGAGTGGCATAAAATTTTTTGGAGAAGAAACTACAGGGGTGTAGTATCTGATCTGGACCTCGCTGGGAGAGAACAGCCCCAGCGCCCACATCTGAGGCGTCCACCTCCACAACGAATGGTTTGCTTGCGTCTGGATGGAGAAGAATTGGAGCGGTGGTGAAGCGTTGACAGAGTCTCTGGAAGGCTGAGATGGCGACAGAGTTGAGAGTGAAAGGGGAGGATGAGGTTCGAGTCAGAGCGGTTAGGGGGGCAGCAACCGTACTGTGGTCCCGGATAAAGCGACGATAGAAGTTCGCAAACCCGAGAAACCGTTGAAGTTGCTTGAGGGTCTTGGGTAGGGGCCAATGACGCACAACTTCGAGTTTCTGCGGGTCCATGGCCACACCCTGGGGCGAGATGACAAAACCCAGGAACGTGGTGGAGCGCTCGTGAAAAGCGCACTTTTCCAACTTACAGTACAGTTGATGGGCGTGTAATCTCTTTAGGACCGCTCTGACATGCTGGATGTGTTCATCAACAATGCGTGAGTAAATTAGGATGTCATCTAAATATGCAAAGACCCACCGCCCTAGCATGTCCCTGAGAATGTAATTGATGAGGTGCTGGAAGGCGGCGGGTGCATTGCAAAGCCCAAACGGTATCACCAGACTTTCATAGTGTCCTGTTGGTGTGATGAAAGCCGTCTTCCACTCATCGCCCTCTCTGATGCGCACCAAGTTGTAGGCGCTCCGAAGGTCCAACTTTGTGAAAATGGTGGCACCAGAGAGGGCGTCCAGGGCAGAGTTGGTAAGAGGCAGCGGGTGTCGGTTTTTGATGGTGATGTTATTCAGCCCCCGATAGTCGACACACGGGCGAATTTCATCTCCTTTCTTCTTCACAAAGAAGAACCCCGCGGCGGTGGGCGATGAGGAGGGCCCGATGGTGCCTTGGCGGAGGGTCGTTTGATACATACTCCTCCATCGCCTGCGTCTCAGTGTTGGAGAGGGAGTAGAGATGGCCGCGGGGGGGGCACCGAGCCCGGCTGAAGGTCAATCGCCAGATCATAGGGGCGATGGGGTGGAAGGTGCGTGGCGCGTTTTCTGCAAAACACTTCAGCCAGATCCCGGTACATGGCAGGAATGGAGTTGGTGTCGACGTCGGGGGCCTCGGATTCCCTAGGGCACATCCCAGCCGGTGCTTGTAAGCAGAGCTCGGAGCAGGTCGGCCACCACTGAAGGATCTGGTTCTGGGCCCAGGATATGAGGGGGTCATGCTGGAGCAGCCATGGGTACCCGAGGATGATGGGTGGTGATGCGATGAGATGAAGCTGGATCCGTTCCTGATGGTTATTGACGATTAGGGTGATGGGCTGGGTCAGAGTGGTGATGGGGCTGGAGGCTAAGGGCCGACCGTCAACAGAGGTGATCCGAACCGGCTGGGATAACGCCTCGAGCTTTATCCCCAATTTATTGGCATAGGTGGAGTAAATGAAATTGCCTGCGGCACCGGAATCGATAAACGCAGTACTTCTGACTCGTTTGTGGCCAAACTGGAGACTTACTTGGACCGCGAGACGGGAGGTATGGGTGGTGACTGAGGAGAGTTGGAGATGACCCGGTGAGTTGCCCTCGTTCCTCACCGGGTCTGAGCGTTTCCCGGGCGACAGGGGCAGATGGCTCGATGATGCGAGCTGGACCCACAGTACGCACAGAACCCCTCCTTAAATCGTCGCTCCCGTTCTGCAGCGGTCAAGGAGGCGCGCCCTGATTGCATGGGTTCCCCGGCTCTCGTGTTAACCACGGCGGGTGGTGGATCCGACCAGAGACAGAGACAGTGGAATTGAATGTGGGTCGTGCTTCAGGTGCGGGAACGTGAGAAAGGATGGAGGATGGTCGTGATGTGGTATATGAAGATGATGATACGGCAGGCGGCAGGTTTCGTGGGGCTGGTTTAGTGCGAGAGAGCCGGTGTTGGTCGATCCGGAGAGCTAGCTGAACGAGACCCTCCAGCGTCGCAGGTAGCTCTCGTCCCACGAGCTCGTCTTTGATGTGTGACGCCAGTCCCTCGTAGTAGGTTGTCCGGAGAGCGGTGTCACCCCAGGTTGTTTGGACGGCGAGAGTACGGAACTCCGCCGTGTAACGGCTCACGGACGAACCTGCCTGCCGCAGATGGTATAACTTGGTGCCGGTCTCCACCTCACCTGCTGGATGTTCAAAGGTGAGTCTCAGCTGTTTGGTGAATTCGTTATAGGAATGTGCCGTATCTGAATCGGAGTGAAGAACCGCCGTGGCCCACTCAGCTGCCTGCCCGGATAGCAACGAGACGAGGAGAGCGATGCGCAGCCGGTCTGTGGAGTATCTGGTGGAATTAAACACAAGATCCAGTGCGGTTAGAAAAACACTACATCTCCCATCTGTGCCATCCCATTTGTCCGGTAGTGATAAATATACATCAGGTGAAGGTGAAGATGGCGGCACGGCAGCAACCGCGACAGGCGATAGACCAGCTGGAGGACTGACAGCCTCGCGCCGAAGATCCGCGACCTCGCGCCGCAGCTCCGCCACCTCGCGCCGCAAGGCCGCAAGGTCTTGGACGCTACTACGGAGAGTCGCGATCTCGGCGTTCAGCTGATCAATCAACCTAGCGTGTCCATCTACCACGTCGCAGAGGTGAGCGTAATCCGCTGGGTTAACTGCGGGCTCAGTCATTCTGTCACGAACTAACCGGAGATGAGCAGAAGACGTAGCTTAGCGGTTAGCCCTTTGTTGCGTGAATGGTAAACCCAAACGCGGAGGTACACGAATAGGCAGGATAATCACGCTATTTAGTCTAAGGACTCTCACGATAGAAAGAGCAAGGGAAAGACACAAATCTAACCCGCGTCCTATATAAACACACATTCAAGCAGGAAGCAAGACCAAGAAAGTGAGTACTCACGGTTTGGCGAACGATTCTGAAATGACATCGGGCGAACTCAATGACTGAGTGTCGTGCTGTGGTTTATTTACTCCTTTTATACTTCCTGGTTCACGACCACATTATTTCCGGGTCCTAGTGCCGGTCACGGGCCGAGTGTGCATGAAAATATATGTATACAGTATATATATATATATATATATAGTTATATAAAACATGTTATAGACCACACACACTATATATATACATATATATATATATATATATATATATATATATATATATATATATATATATATATTATTATTATTATTATTATTATTATTTTAGATATGCACCTAACGAGATGGGTTTGACAAAAAAAAAAAGCAATGAATTGAAATTATACTGATCACCAGATCGGAAGCTGTCTCATAGTGTGTGTGTGAGTGTGTGTGTGTGTGTGTGTGTGTGTGTGTGTGTGGTCTATAACATGTTTTTAAAAATAATATAAAACAAATATACAAATAAAATGTAATTGAAATTTAATTTAATTAAATGTTTCCTATGTATGGAAACTTATGGCCCACCCTGTATTATTATTATTATTATTATTATTATTATACTAATAAATTATGACTCTCCAAGGTTGTCACCCTGTATTATACCAAACCTGGTGAAAATGATACAAAGTGTAACAAGTTCGATCTGGAGGTCAAAATGATCAGAAACAGAACTGGTAAGGTATTTATAATTATTACCATGTAGTCTGGTTTGTATGGGGGAAAAGACTCTGGGGTTTGGCGTTTGAATTTATTTTTTCTACATAGCCAGTTCTGGGTCCAAAATCTAAAAAAAAAAAAAAAACCATCAGTCCCTGAAAACACAAGAAATAAGTTGTATGACAGTAGACTGAGGGTAACAGGAGTGATAATTATATCCCTATATATAGTCCTTCTGCCACAGTTACCAGTAAATTAATGACATACAGTACTGTGTATTATATACCCTTATAAATATTATCCAAGTAAAAGTGAAAGTCCGCCACTTACAGTTCAAAGTTCACCTTCAATTGTAATAATATTGTATAGCACTTATTCCTGATAAAACTCATTATGTTTATTTCAAGACTCAAGAATCTTGAAAGCATTTATGTATAACAAATATGCAAACAATCTGGAAGGGGGCAAATACCTTTTTCACAGCACTGCACATATTTAATGTATCTGATATCAATTCACATATCTGTTACACAGAAATTATTTAGATCAAACTAATTTCAGTATTACACAAAGATAAACCATGTGAATACAAAATACATTTTAATGATTTAATTTATTAAAGGAAAGAAAAAACTGTCCAGATCTGGTCAAGAAAACGGTCAAGGCACAGTGACAAAATGCTGCCGCTGTTGCTTACATTATCTGCTCCTAGGGCATTCTGAAACTGTCTGTGTTACAAAGCTTTGTTTGCAGCCATACACCTGGGCTACATAAGTGCCACTTTTAAGGAGGCTGATTGTGTTGGACCCCAGTCTAAAGCTGCTGCAAATCAGGCAGGCTACCTGTACTGTCATTTAGTGCATTCAGTGGTTATAATCGGCTCATTTACCACATATAAGATGAGCTTTACGCTAAAAAGACACAAGTTACTTCATTTGTTCCAAGAAAATGACAGTTATAATTGTTGCCATGCTAGCCCTGCCATCCTCACGGAGTTACCTCATCCAGTTTATTTAGTTTATTTAGTTTATTTATTATTATTATTATTATTATTATTATTATTATTATTGCGTGATTATGAAAAACGTTTTCTGAAAGCTTTTATATCATAAAGAGAACCATCTTTTTGCAGCTTCCTTCGAAGGTGCATATGCGACTTACACAATTGTCATAGAGACCATGTAAGTAAAACAGATTATCTTTTTTTTTGCACTTGGCACAAGTAATTTCCACTGATGATCATAAATGAACAAAGTATACACTAAAATAAACCTCAGATATTGTGACTTTGGTGATATCATGTACAAATGTTGGTTATTAAAAAAAAAACTTTTTCTTTTAATATATAATGTATATTACATATAATATCAATTTATTTATACATAGTATATACAAATATGTAGATGCATTTGACAGGTATTATTTCTGTACTAAGGTGGTTGAGATCAGGGTCATTGTGGTATACTGTACATTCATACAGTGTACTGAAAAACTATTTACCGTATTTGTCACCCTTAACTGATTCAGATCAACAAACTCCTAATAACAGGTTGTGCCATCCTTGGCAGCAACAACTGCAGTCAAGCAATTGTGATAACTGGCAAAGAGTGCTTTACATCACTTTGAAGGAATTTAAGCCCATGCTTCTTTGTAGAATAGTTTAAACCTGTTTAAGTATCTCAATTGGAGTTAAATCCGGACTCTGACTAGGCCACACCAAAACGCTATAACTGTATAACTGCCAAATATATTTTTCACGGCACTGTATGTTATGGTCAGATCTATAGTGTTTGTTCTATGTGTTTTAATCAGGTTTCTGGATGAAACAAGAACTGCTACTATGACAATCGTGGACATTGGCATGCTGACAGGTTTCATAGTAGATACAGATGACCTGAAAAATGTATGAGTTTATATATATTTAAAAAATATATATATGTTTATATATATATGTATATATAGTGGTACTTTAGCATACACATGAATTTTTCGAACCTCCAGGGTCTGGGTTCGATTCCCCGGCCAGGCTCGATTCCCGTCTCTGTGTGCACAGAGTTTGCATGTTCTCCCCGTGCTTGGTGGGTTTCCTCCCACAGTCCAAAGATATGCAGGTTAGGCTAATTAGCGTTCCTAAATTGCCCGTAGTGTGTGATTGGGTGTGTGAGAGTGCGTATGTGTGTGCCCTGCAATGGATTAGCACCCTGTCCAGGGTGTACCCTGCCTAGTGCCCGAAGTCTCCTGGGATAGGCTCCAGGTCCCCCGCGACCCTGAACACAGGATTAAGCGGTATAGAAAATGAATGAATTAATTAATTTTTCGCCTTTCGAATAAAAATTTTGAACTGAACCAAACTCTAGCTTGGTTCTACGTCTGGCTTGCACGTACATGGCACATGCGTACATGTCAGGGAGTCATTCAAAACTTGTTTGTGCCCCTGCATCATGTTTGCATCATTTTCGCATATGCATCCATCCAAAGGAAAAAAAAAATTTTTTCGTGTTTTTTTTTTGGCATTTTGTGCAAGATTTAGAGAAGACATACAATAGCAAGAGGAAAAGGGAGGCACTTTCAATTTTCTTTATAAAGCAGCCAGTGCCAGGAAGAATAATAAATTATGGTTAAGTAAAGTTTAATGTCTATTTATTTCATATTTTACTTAATTTACATGTCTTTTCTAAATGTTTTGATTGGTTTATATGAAAAAAAATATATGACTATACTGTTAGAAATTAATTGTGTGTGTAATATTGAGAAGCATTTTGGGGCATAAGAACTTACCTCACCTTAAAATTCGTATGCCAATGTACCACTATATACTGTACTTTATATACACTGCATTCCAAATTATTACGCAAATGATATTTTCCTCTGATAATCTTCCATCTTCATAATTAGTCAATGCAAATGACAGTCAGTATAATTTTCTAGTCATCAACTATTAGGGTATAATTAGAATTTTATTGAACAAACCTCCTAAGGATGACAATATTTATTTTAAAAAAAAACTGAAAATGCACGGTTCCAAATTATTATGCACAACAGAGATAAAAACATTTTATAGGTTGTAAAGAACTTAAAATGGGCTTTTGTTGAATTTGCAGCATTATGAGGTCATATTTAAAGAAATCAAAAACTATTTCACTCAAAAACATCCTAACAGGGCATGTTACATCTTAACATAGGACCCCTTCTTTGATATAACCTTCACAATTCTTGCATCCATTGAACTTGTGAGTTTTTGGACAGTTTCTGCTTGAATTTTTTCGCGGGATGTCAGAATATCCTCCCAGAGCTGCTGTTTTGAATCAAACTGCCTAACTCCTAACTCATAGATCCTATGAGGATTCTCCAAAGGTTCTCAGTGGGGTTGAGGTCAGGGGAGGACGGTGGCCACACCATGAGTTTCTCATCTTTTATGCCCATAGCAGCCAATGACACAGAGGTATTCTTTGCAGCATGAGCATGAAGATGGTTTTGTTACGGAAGGCACGGTTCTTCGTTTTGTACCATGGAAGAAAGTGGTCAGTCAATATACTTTGCAGAGTTCATTTTCACACCTTCAGGGACCCTACAGCCTGCTAGCTCTCTCCCCATGATTCTAGCCCAAAACATGACTCCGGCACCTCCTTGTTGACGTCGCAGCCTTGTTGGGACATGGTGGCCACCCACCAACCATCCACTACTCCATCCATCTGGACCATCCAGGGTTGCACGACACTTATCAGTAAACAAGACTGTTTGAGAATTTGTCTTCATGTATGCCTGGGCCCACTGCAACCTTTTCTGCTTGTGAGCATTGGTTAGGGGTGGCTGAATAGTAGGTTTATGCACAACTGCAAGCCTTTAAAAGATCCTACACCTTGAGGTTCACGGGACTCCAGAGATACCAGCAGCTTCAAATACCTGTTTGCTGCTTTTTAATGGCATTTCAGCAGCTGCTCTCTTAATCCGATGAATTTGTCTTGCAAAAACCTTCTTCATTCTGCCTTTATCTGCACGAACCCGTCTGTGCGCTGAATCAGCCACAAATGTCTTCAAAGTACGATGAGTTTGTGTGAAATATCTAATGTTTTTATACCTGTCCAAGGCATTGTACTATTTGACTCTTTTCAGCAGCAGAGAAACCTGTGGCCTGCTTAATAATGTGGAACAACCTTCTTCAGTACTTTTTCTTTAATTGGGCTCATCTGGCAAACTAATTATTGCAGGTGTCTGAGATTAATTTCAGTGATCCAAAGAGCCCTGAGACACAATACCATTCATGAGTTTAATTTAAAAACTAAACATTTAAAATTCAAATTTTATTTGTCACATACGCAGTCATACACAGTCATACACAGTACGATGTGTAGTGAAATGCTTAACATTTAATGTTTGACACTTACATCCAATTTGCATAATAATTTGGAACACACACACACATACATATATATACAGTGAGGGAAATAAGTATTTGATTTGATCCCCTACAGATTTTCTATGTTTGCCCACTTACAAAGAAATGAAGGGTCTATAATTTTTATCATAGGTTTATGGTAAAGGATTGAGACAAGATATCAATCAAAAATCCAGAAAAAGCACATGATACAATTGTTATGAATTAAGTTGCATTTCACTGAGGGAAATAAGTATTTGATCCCCTACCAACCAACAATAATTCTGCCTCTCACAGATTGGTTATGTGCTCTTATGGTACACATATTAATTTAAGAAGGTGCTCCTAACAACAATGTAGTATGTGTATAAAAGCCACCTGTCCACAAAATCTCTATCTTCCATTCAAACCTCACCACCATCGGCAAGACCAGAGCTGTCAAAGCAAGTCAGGAACAAGAGTTTAGACCTGCACAAGGCTGGAATGGGCTACAAGACCATCAGTTAGAAGCTTGGTGAGAAGGAAACAACTGCTGGAGCGATTATTTACAAATAGAATAAATACAAAGTAACCATTACTATATTCAAGATTTCACCTCATGGAGTAAGAACAATCATGAGAAAAATGAGGGACCAGCCCAGGACTACACGGGAGGAGCTTGTGAATGATCTCAAGGCAGTTGGGAGCTCAGTCACCAAACAAACCATTGGTAACACAATACGCCTGCATGGATTGAAATCCTACGGCGCAACAAGGCTTCCCCTCCTCAAGAAGACACATGTAAAGACCCGTCTGATGTTTGCCAATGAACAGAGAAAGATTGGCATACAGTAAACTGCTGTGTTCAGATAAGACCAAAATTGAGCTCTTTGTCATCAACTCGACTTGCTGTTTTCGGAGGAAGAAAAATGCTGACTATGACACTAAGAACACCACAGTCCCTACAGTCAAGCACGGAGGTGGAAACATTATGCTTTGGGGCTGTTTCTCTGCTAAAGGCACAGATTGACTTTGCTGCACTGAGGGGCCAATGCTTGAGGCCATGTGATGTAAAATTTTGGATGAGAACCTCCTGAAGATGGGGTGTGGATGGGTTTTCCAGCATGAAAATGACCCCAAACATACTAAGCAACTAAAGAGTGGCTCAAGAATAAGCACATTAAGGTCATGGAGTGGTCTAGCCAGTCTTCAGACCTTAATCTACTGTAATAAAAAATTCACAGAGAGAGCTGTAACTTCGAGTTGCCAAGCAACAGGCAAGAAATCTTAAACATTTAGAGAAGATCTGTAAAGAATAGTGGATCAAAATGCATCCCAAGATGTGTGCGAATCTGGTAAACAACTACAAGAAACGTCTTCCCACTGTGCTTTCCAGCAAGGGTTTCTCTACCAAGTACTAAGTCATGTTTTGCTTGGGGATCAAATACTTATTTCTCTCATTGAAATGCAACTTAATTCATAACATTTGTATCTTGTGCTTTTTCTGCAAAAAAAAAAATCTATCTCGGATCTTACATCATCCCCACCAGTTAAAGTGTGTAAACATCTATAAAATTTGATTAGGGAATACAATATTACTGTGCAGAATCATAATCAAAGTTTTTTTAATATTTTTTCAGCTGATGGAAAAGAAAGACAGGTATATTCAGTCGTTTGAGCTGAACAAACAGCTTTCAGAGAAAGGATCCCTTATCATTTACCTGGACAAGGTACTGACAACAGATAAGGATAATAATCTCAGCAATACACTTGAACACTGCTGTAAATTTGTGTAAATGCTATAAAATTATGCTATGTTTCATACTATACATGTTCACACATGAAAATTCAGCTCATATCCACTTGCAAAATTAACACTTCCAATCTCATAATAGAAATAGTTACTACAAACAAACCTATATAAATTCCTTGTTGCTTATTATTCATTCATACGTTATATTTATATATTATATAGTTATATATTTATTTCATGTATTGTTACTTTTGTAGCATATTTATCAGGTTTTAAAAAATTATCATGAATTTTCTAACTTCATTTCTCTCTCTTCAGGTCTCAAATAAGCATAAAGAAAGAATTGCTTTCAGACTTCACATGATGATAAAAGTCGGTGTTGCTCAACCAGCAGCAGTAACGGTGTACGAATATTACAGCAAAGGTGAGAAGATCATGAATTAACTGTGATTAAACACATGAATAGCTGAATTGAAGTTTACTTGCCACACCCAGACCTGATTACTGCCAGACCTATTGAATCAAGAAAGCAATTAAATAGAACCTGTCTGACAAAGGGAAGCACACAAAAAGATCTCATATCATGTCACAATCAAAAAAAACATAAACAATGTAATTGACATACAGTATGTTTGTCTGGAAAGTGTTACAAGGCCATTTCTAAGTATTTAGGACAGCAAACTACAGTGAGAGTCATTATCCACAAATAGAGAAAAGGTGGAAGTGATGTAACTTTTCCAGGAGGGGTGGGCCAACCAAAACTACTCCAAGAGCATAATGACGACTCGTCTAGGAGCTCACAAAATGAAGCAGGACAATTTCTGAAGAACTGCAGGCCATACCTGTATAACCCGGTTAACCCAGGTAGTCAGTAAAGAGGTTAAAAGCATATTAAAAGTTAAAAAGAAAAAGCTAAAAAAATTAATAAATAAAAGGAAAAAAGCGGAGGTTTCAGGGGGAAAAAGATTCATCCAGCCACAGGCCTCACTTTAGTGACTGACATTTCTAAAGTCCTATGGTAGCAGCACATTTGTATACCAGGCCGCGCCGGAAGAGAGCCGGAAGAATGCTACTACCGCCGATTGAATCGCCGGTAGTAGCATTCCCTCTCTCCAGTAGTCGTTCTTATCTTCTGAGACAATTGGCCAATACTGAAAAGCACCTCCAGGAAAAGCACGTGTGTGATGCTATGTGCTACACTCGCCTCAGATAAGGTCAGTGTTCATGATTCAACAATAAAATAAAGACTGGGCAAGAATGCCATCCATGTGAAAGTTCCGAGGCTAAAGCCTCTGCTGAAAAAAATATTTTGATTAACCCAAAGACTTCTGGGCAAATATTCTGTGGACTGATGAGACAAAAGTGTAGAAGTGGAAGGTGTGCATCCCATTCCATCTGGCATAAAACTAGCACAGCATTTCATAAAACAGAACATCATATAAACAGTCAAACATAGTGGAAGTGTGTTGGGCTAGATTTGATGAAACCACAAATTGTGCTCTCAACCAGAAAATCCTGAAGGAGAATTTAACAAGTTTTATGGCTTAAAGTGGCAGCGCACTTAGTTTATGCAGCAGAAAATTGATGCGAAACACCCACTACTGAATGTCACAAAAGAAAACATCTCTGGTTACTTTGCTGTAACTCTGTTCCTTGAAAAGGCGGGAACGAGATGCTGCGTGAGAACGCTATGGGAACCATTTTGTGTGCCTGTTGTGAAGCATGTGTGCAAACACGCCAAATTTTTTGGCTATATATAACCTCGGTCAGGTGACATCATCTGATTAGACGCAGCTGCAGGTTATAAATACTAGTGAGCCGGCGACACACCTCAGATCATTTTGTCTTCACTGACATTGTGAATTCGTGTGTGCAGCAAGCATAATTAAAAACAGAGAGAAAAATAACCCTTAAACTCACCAGATAGAATGGCCGAGTTCAGAGTTAGATGCCCGTGCGATAGCTTTCTTTCCCGAAGGCTATACACACATCTTCTGTTTGAAATTTTTGGGTGAGAGCCACACTTGAACTTAAAGGAGAGTGTGAGCAATGTGATAATCTCCCGATGAAAGTGCTACGCGCGCGCCTCGCATTCTTTAGGGAACCACGAGCTGCGCTGCACTCTTGGGGATTTCAGGTTGATCTGGCCGAGGCACAAGAGACCCTCCTTTCTCTCGCTCTCTCCCCAGATCACGGAATCTCTCCCTCCATTTCACGAGCGCACTTCGGTGCCTCTCATGAGTGTTCGGAAGAGATTCATTCTCCTGCTTCTGTGGAAATGGAATTAGCTACCTCAGAACAATCCTCTAGAGATGAGAAAGAGTATGAGGAGTTAATTGAAGTTATAACGCGTGCAGTCGAACGACTACACATTGATTGGCCACAGGAGCAAGCTCACCTTAAGCGATCTAAATTAGACGACAGGTTTCTTTCGGGTGGCCAGGAGATGGCGCCACAAGGCCGCTCTCTCACTTTTTTTGAGGATCTCCACAACGAGTTGTCTCGTTCATGGAATAAACGCTTTTCTTCTCGTATCTTTGTACCATCGACTTCGTTTTACTCGAATATCGTGGATGCAACGGCACGAGGTTATGTGATGATGCCCCAGATTGAGGAGACGCTCGCGGGCTCTCTCGCTCCTGGGACATCATCCTCACTAAAGAAGCCGACCCTTCCCTCCAAGCCGTGTAGAACTTCTACCCAGGTAGGGAAGGCGTTCCAAGCAGCAGGTCAAGCCGGCACTTTCTTGCACACGATGGCAGTTTTGCAGGCGT
This sequence comes from Channallabes apus, assembly GCA_030522415.1. Taxonomy (NCBI): domain Eukaryota; kingdom Metazoa; phylum Chordata; class Actinopteri; order Siluriformes; family Clariidae; genus Channallabes; species Channallabes apus. The sequence goes on from CM060124.1 coordinate 6,591,539, forward strand.
ACCAGGCCGACCTTCTGAATGATCTGAGCACAAGCAGCAATATGAATCACGAAGCATTCATAGAATTACGCCGGGCTACTGATCTGTCCCTGCGTGCGGCGAAACAGACAGACCGTGCTATTGGCCGCTCTATGGCCTCCCTGGAGTCCGCAGAGAGGCACCTGTGGCTAAATCTAACTGGCATTAAGGATAAAGATCGAGCATTCCTTCTTGATGCTCCTATCTCACCCTCAGGCCTATTTTGCGACATGGTTAATCCCGTCGCCACCAGATTTAGAGAGGCCAAGTTTTATGAACAGGCTTTTGGGAAATTTCTCCCACGCCGTGCCCAGGAGTCGAGGCCGTCTGCCACCCAGCCTCGACCTGAGTCTCGCCAGACGAGAGGCGCAGAAGGAGAGCGTCAGGAGCCGCGTACCCCCCCATAAGGACAGGGGTACGGCTCGGCGCCCCCCTCAGGCTGCCCCCAAGAGAATAGATTGCCGTGTCTTCCTAACGAAGAAGAATTCCTGAGAGCGGAGCCCAGGACCGTCGGGGTGTTCCCCCCCGGGGAGGGGCATATAGTAGCATGCCCCCCCGGGCACCCCCAGGAGATCGGTATTCAGTTTCCGCTGCCTTTGGTGTTTCGGACAACACCGGTCTCCAACAGCACGTTAGTCCTTTGGTTGGATCCTGCCAAATTCCAGGACACCGAACCACTAACATCCCCCAGCCCAGTAGAAGTACTCATACCCCTTTTGGAGAATCTGGCAGCTTGGAAGCTACTGCCAGGCATATCTCCCTGGGTTTTAAAGACTGTAGAGAAAGGATACAGGATCCAGTTTACATATCGCTCTCCGCGTTTCAACGGCGTGGTCTCCACTTCCGTGATACCGGAAAGGGCGCATTTTCTGAGTTCCGAACTCCAGACATTACTGCAGAAGGGAGCCATTCCTGGTCCCCAAAAAGGACGGGGGGCTGCGTCCAGTTTTGGATCTTTGTGGTTTGAACCGCTATCTCAAAAAATGCAACTTCAAAATGTTGACCATAAAAACTATTGTCTCACAAATCAAACCACAGGATTGGTTTGTAACAATAGATTTAAAGGACGCATACTTTCACATAGAAATTTTCCCACAGCACAGGAAGTTCCGGAGGTTCGCTTGTGGGGGAAAAGCCTACCAATTTCGGGTCCTTCCATTCGGTCTAGCCCTATCACCCCGCACATACACGAAATGCATGGATGCAGTTCTGGCTCCCTTGAGACTCCAGGGCATCCGCATTTTGAATTACATAGACGACTGGCTAATCTTAGTCCAGTCTCAGCAGCTAGCACTTCGACACCGGGATGTCGTCCTAGCTCATCTTCATTCGCTGGGTATGAGACTCAACACCACGAAAAGTGTTCTCTTTCCGGCACAGATGACAACATACTTGTGCGTCAGGTGAAATTCGATCGCTATGCAGGCACATCTGTCTCCTACTCGCATCGAATCCATAAACAACGATCTGAAGGAAATCAGGCTACACCGAGGAGTGACTGTACATCACTTACAAAAATGTTTAGGCCTCATGGCAGCTGCATCCATGGTGATACCTTTGGGTCTCTTGCACATGAGAGCTTTTCAGCTGTGGCTAAGAGCCAGCGGAGTTCACACAAGAACAAATCTCTGAAGGCGAATAAGGGTTACGCGCGAAGGACTTCGTACCCTTTCTATGTGGTTCAGACCCTGGTTTCTCACCTTGGGTCCCACTCTAGGTCCATCTTGTCGTCGCCAAATGATAACGACAGAGGCTTCCCTTACCTGCTGGGGCGCGGTCTTGGATGGCCGTCCAGCCCAAGGGAGCTGGAGAGGCCAACTTTTCGCATGGCACATCAATTGCCTCAAAATGATGGCTCTATTTTTAGCTCTACAGCATTTCCTCCAGCAGCTGAGAGGCTACCATGTCCTAGTGCGGGTGGACAGCACATCGGTAGTCTCCTACATAAATCGCCAGGGCGGCCTGCATTCGCGCCGCTTAAACCAGCTAGCGCATCAGGTTCTGCTCTGGGCTCAGGACAAGTTCCTGTCCCTCAGGGCGATTCACATTCCAGGATACAGGAACGTGGGAGCAGACTTACTGTCCAGACAAGCTCTGAATCACGGAGAATGGAAACTCCACCCCTAAGTAGTCACTCGAATCTGGGAGAGATTCTTTACAGCAGAGGTGGACCTCTTCATGTTAATTATTATGTTTTATTATTATGTTAATTATTACTTAATTATGTTCAATAAAATCATGAAAGATAAAAATTCTGTATTATTTTTAGGTACATTATATTTGTCAATACTCTTGACTTGAAAAAAAAAACATGAAATCAGCTAATGAAATTCCTCACATTCTTCACCCATATGCTGACCTACAAATGTACCTGCACATTTACACACACACACACACATACACACACACACACACACACACACACATACAGATAGAGTGTACATTCTAATCAGTTATGTGTTTCAGAGAACACGTGTGTGAAGTTTTATGACCCGCACATGCAGCAGACGAGCAGCTCGAGCTACGTCCTCTGCCCTACAGAAGTCTGCAGCTGTGCTGAGAGTATGTTACAGGATTGAATTAAAAAAATTTGTGTGTGTGTGTTGAAAATGTAAAAAAGAATAAAAAAATTAAAATAAAACACTTAAAAATAAGAAGAAGAAGAAGAAGTTCCAGTTCTCCTTTCGTCATGATGTTATGACTTTTGATAAACTGGTAAATTGAAATGCAATGTTATACAATGATGTGGTATGAAATGATAATGAAATGATAATAATTCAACTATAAATGCTTCCAGACCGAGCTATAATTTAGCTTAAATTAATCGGCTGGGGAAACAAAGCTTTGAAAGATAGTCAATTTCATAAGAATTAGCCAAATGGTGAATATGTTACTGAATGACAGATCACTCTTAATAAATAGAAATGAAAGGCAACATAGGAAAACAGACAGCACCCTGTCATGAGTTGGAATTAATTTTATGTTACAAATTGATTTTTTTTTATGCCTCCAGCAAACTGCCCACGGCTGAAGGAGCCTGAAGTTCCAGAGGAAGCAGACCGCATTAAAGCAGCCTGTCGCAACAAGGACTTCAGTATGTATTCTCTACTCTGCCTCAAAAATCAGGAAAGCACCGTTTCGAACCGGTATTAATGATAGTTAACGGAATATATAGGATTTTAAAAATAAAATACCGGGTACTCCGGTTTCCTCCCACAGTCCAAAGACATGCAGATTAGGCTAATTGGCGTTCCCAAATTGACCATAGTGTGTGTGTGTGTGTGTGTGTGTGTGTGTGTGTGTGTGTGTGTGTGTGTGTGTGTGTGTGTGTGTGTGTGTGTGCTCTGCGATGGATTGGCACGCTGTCCAGGGTGTACCCTGCCTCGTGCCCTGAGTCTCCTGGTATAGGCTCCAGGTCCCCGCAACCCTAAATACAGGATAAAGCGGTATAGAAGATGAATGAATGAATAGTTAGTTAATTAAAATTTATATTTTATTAACATTTATTTATATAACTTCTAGAAAAAATTTTTTTTACCTTTTTTCAGTTTACAAAGCAAATTTGAAAAGGGTGACAAGATTAGGATCAACAGATGCCTACACTTTCAACATAACAAAGATTATAAAAGAGGGTGAGTACAGAGGAAATGCAATGTGGGGCTTCTAATTTGAAATTTAAATAAAATAAAAACAAAAGCATACTTTGGTAAGTTTAAATGTCATGTTTTGACCACAGCAACTTCGAGACCAAACTGCTAAGAGACTAACATCATTAATCTACTGGATACTTTTGTTTTATCTCTAACCTGCAATCTTTGTGTTTTATAGGGACTGACAGAGTTGTGCTGAATCACTTAAGAGACTTTTATGCTCATATGCTTTGTAAAGGCAAGATTGGTTTCAAGGAAGGCAAGGACTACCTCATCATGGGTCCTGAGCCAAAAAAGATTCAAGAAAATATGTAAGGGTCATGTCTATACTTTACTGCTTATAGGTTTTGTACCCCTGACCCATACAGTATATGGCATGTCTCATTCATAATTTACCCCCCCCCCCCACCCCCATACCATTTGCTGTTATAGTGTATTGTTATACTGATCCTTTCTTCTCAGAACATGGTCCAATAGAGTTGGGAGTATAGCCGTGGGGATTTGTGTTCATTCATTTACAAGATTAGCATTACTGAGCTCAGACACTGGTGTCAGGATGTCAAGGAGGTCCAGTTCATCCCAACAGTGGGTTTGAGTACAGTCAGGACTCTATGTGGGAATCATGAGTTCTTCCACTTAAACTGTAACACACCAGGTTTAGTCCCATCATCAGCTTTAATACAGGGCTTCTGGTTCAGGATTCATTTAATGCAGATTTTTTGAATAATGTTTAGTGCACATCCTGATTATATCAGTAAAAGATTCTGAGTATTCATTATGTCTCTTGATTAGGGGTAGTGGTTGCTCCAGTTGTTGAGGCTCTGGGTTGCTGATCAAAGGTTCAATCAAGCATCACCACTGGTGGGTCCTTAGGCAAGAGCATTACCCCTACAGTTAAACACTTCTCTAGCCCGTTGATAGTCTCATTCTAAATGCTCAATGCACAACCTTCTGTCCCAGCTGTAAACAGTGAAATGCAGTAAAAAGTAGTAACCTTGCCAAGATTTAGCAAACCTGTGCAGCCATCATGTGGTGCTCGTAATCCGAGGATCCACTGTGTGTGTGTGTGTGTGTGTGTGTGTGTGTGTGTGTGTATATATATATATATATATATATATATATATATATATATATATATATATATTCACACAGTATCATATATATCATATAGTTTTTTCTCATTATAAACTTTCCATCTTTTTGTCAGTTACCGCTACACGATCACTACGCACTCTTGGATAGAGTACTGGCCCACGCAGAATGAAAGTCAGGAGAAGAAGAACAACAATAATCAGAGATACATCGGGCTGAGCAGTCTGGCCAACCTGATAGACGAATTTGGATGCACAACTTAAATGCCTCAACAACATGAAGATGCACATGAAGCTCGATTCACAGCCTATACCACTGATTACCAGCTGCAACCTAATCCACATCTGCATTTTTAAATTCTAATATCAACTGATTTTTTTTTTTTAGTAAAAAATAAAAAAGAATGCCAGTTAAATACCAACAAACATTTAAACACATTCATATTTAGAATTTATGGCAGTTTTGAGCATGATATGAAAGAAAAAAATTTATACTAACAACTGACGTTACTAAAATATATGACTAAATAAAGTGCTTTGAATAAACTTAAAATTCTGTGTGTATTAATTTATTTTTAGTATAATGTAGCTTTATTGTAATACACTCATTCCCAACAGATTATGGACATTTAATAATTTAAATAATACAATAATTTTTAAAAAATCATCGCAGCAATTTGTGTGAAATAGAAGTAAATTTTGTAGTAAATTGTACTGACACACACACACACACATACACACACACACACAGCCTAGCAGGAACTTTTGCTGTAGAATTTTAACAGAGGCTAAAATAAAAAAATTAGTAAAAATAAAAGATATAGAAATAAATACATTAAGACCAGACAACTACACTTCGCCAAACTATTAAACTGTATCGAAAAGAAAAACATAGCATGTTAGAATGAACATGCACTGGAGATACAGGTCTTAAGATAAAAAAATGGACATAATGCAGTTACATACAGTTACTGATGCAAACATCAGTTACAATCATAAACCTTTAGGTTTCCTGCTGAGAGTTTTCATGTTGAGAATTGTCAACGATTAATCATGATCACTGTCACGGAATTTAATAATTAATTAATCATAAAGTATCAAATTGTTCTTGCGTTTATTGGACGCTTTCTTGCTTTAAACACTTTTTTGTTTAAAGGTTATTACTAAGGCAAAAGTAAATATCAACAAATTAAAGAGAGAGTGGTGTTCAAAGTGAGTCCCCTAGAGAGAGAAGCATTGCTGTTATATGCAGAATGAAAGATTGGTGTGGATGAAGTACAGGCCAGTGCCCAAGAGAACTGAATGGTGAAGATAAAGAGGTAAAGTTGTCAAATTAGCTTTTATTATCAGCTGATATCATCTGAGCTGTATGGATGCAAATTTTTTACTTTTTAAAACATGGGACATGAACCTCGATTCACAGTTTTTACTACTGATTACCAGCTGGAACCTAATCCACATCTGTATTTTTAAATAAGATTGTAAGGTGAATCATGAAAAAAAAAAACATGAAAACTAAACAGAAATATGAAGTGTTTGCTTTGAGCATTACATAAAATAAATGTATTAATCAAATAAAGAAAGTCAAATGTAAAGTTCTGGCAATAAAAACTCTGAATTCGGTGTGGGTTATTTTATTAGTTTGTTTCGTATTCTGTAGGTTATTTTTAAATGCATTTAAACTCAACAAATATATGATTAAATATATTTGACAACGCCTTATTTTTTAAATGTAAATAATCAAAATTAAAGTTAAATTAAGTTAAATTGTTGTCATAAATTATCTCTGAATCCCAAGTTATTTTTAATAAATATATATTTATTTTATGTAAGTAGTAGCTTTCATAGAGCACTCAGGAGAATGCAGTCAGGAGAATCCTCCTTGGTGAAAATCATGGATTTGCTTGAAAAGTTTGTGAACGCGGTGAAATTTCTATCAAGAAAACTCTTAAAGTTTTAAATCAATAATAGTTTTGCACATTTTTCTTGGTCAGTGCAAAAAAATAATCTAATCATTTTCTTAAGGTCTTTCTTCATGATGCAAAACTAGACAGAAGGGGTGTCCAATGCTTTTATTTGTTTTACTACTTGTAAAAATAAATACTATTTATAAAATTAATACTATGTATAGACATATTTATTTCTGTATGCATTCAGTGTGTAATTTCTGCATTTATCTTTTTATTACTGTCTATTTAACATTTCTTAATTTTTATTCATTTATTTATTTCTTTTTGACTGAACCCCATATTGTATGAGCAAAGTAAACAAATCCTGTACTTGAGTAAAAGTCCTGAAGTAATACAATATTTATTATGTTAAAGTAGAAGTCCTACACTTACATTACTACATAATTAAAACAGATCTCCAGATGTTTGTTTTCATTATTCACTATTGTTTTCACTATAGAAGTATTCAGTAATAAATTTACTAAGCAAAGTACATGTACATGAAATACATACTTAGTACATTTACATTGTTGGTGTACTTTAGTTACCTTGCGCCTCCAATTGCTTTATTGTCCTAATTTCATGTCCTTGATTCACACAGGTGTTCACTAACAGAATTTGGAAATCATTACTTCCTTTAATTAAAAAAAACTGTTTCTCTAAACGGATGTTATGATTATTATGATGATTCATTGTTTCATCTTCATTAACAATTTATACTGTATACAAAGCTGCTGGGGCTGGAGCCTATCCCAGGAGACTTTGGGCACAAGGTGTGATACAGCTTGGACAGGGTGCCAATCCATCGCACGTACACAAAACTAGAGTACCAGGAGGAAACCTACAGACACAGACCATTGTGTGTGTGTGTGGGGGGGGGGGGGGGGGGGGGTTGAACCTGGACCCTAGTCAAATACTAACCACTAAGCCACTGCGTTGCCGGTGTGTCTTAACAGCAAGGCTTCAGACTTCAAACTGTGTAAATCTAAGTTTTCAGAAATGTCAGGTAGAGCAAAAGTTATCATTACTTTTATAATGTTTTAATTTTACCTCTACGGAATATGTGGAATGGTGTTTCAAAAAGGAACCCTTTAAAATCTAATTATTTTTATTTTTTATTTTTTTTGGTCATAGAAACAACTGAAAACAACCATAAAAACACGTGGTCTTGTGTATCTGTGCTATTTCTTTTCCTGTGTGACCCATTTAAAAAAAGATTTTTGCTCAGTCATATCTGTATAGCTGGTTAAAATGAAATACAATTCAGTTCTTCATATTCCCTATTGTGTGCTTTAAAAGGATGTCACTCTATACTGCAAAATCCTGAGCCCTATATCTGTTAATTTAAAAAAAAAATACTATATAATTGCTAAAATGCTTTGAGGCTTACTAAGTCCTACCTCAAGAAAAAAGTAAGGCAGAAAGAATCACCAGTGTATTTGGTGCAATACCGACACTGTCCAGGAGATGGCAGGAAAATACTTCTTGAGTTTTCACCCTATTGTTTTTCACATAATCCAGTAAAGGGAACAGAGGTGTATTTGGGATGTGACCACTGAGCATCCAGACTGTTGTTCATTCAACTCTTTTAAAACATTTTGTTCATTATTCATTATCTTACATAAATAAGTAAATAAATAAATAAATAAGTAAACAAATAAACAAAAACTTTAACGCACTGTATATTTGCTGGAGTGAAATTAGCCAAATGTTATTAAAGATGCATGTGTTGTAGGAATAACAATTTTATTATAAGAGTTAAGAGGCAGTGTGTGTTTCAGTGTGTAGCAGGTGTGTACACTGTGTATATAAACCCCTGTGGCAGGGGGGGGGGGGGGGGGGGAAGGCCCCACAGGCAGGTGTGAGGTAGAGCATTGCAGGTGTTTGGTGTCAGCACCACCTGGAGGATCTTAGAGGAACTGCAACATTTCACATTTCTTCCCCTTGAAAAACATGTCCAGCACATAAGATTGTTTTTCAGTCAAATTAAATAATAATTCATATTTTGATTATGATCAACTTTATTAGCGGAATCAACTCAGCAAAACAAAATAGTTATTTTTTTCTATCCTACTTTTTAAAAAATATATATTTATTAACTGAAAAAGTCCAGAAGAAGGTTTCACATTTCCAGCTAAAACTGATTAAAAACTATTATTAAAAAATCACTTGTGTGTGCTAAGTAAAATAAGTAGATGTTAATCAATTAATTAATTAATTAACGGCTGTTAAATAATAATAATAATAATAATAATATATATATATATATATTTAGCCTTGCACCGCCAGGGTCTGGGTTCGATTCCCCGGCCAGGCTCGATTCCCGTCTCTGTGTGCATGGAGTTTGCATGTTCTCCCCGTGCTTGGTGGGTTTCCTCCGGGTACTCCGGTTTCCTCCCACAGTCCAAAGACATATAGGTTAGGTTAATTGACATTCCAAATTGCCCATAGTGTGTGAATGAGTGTGTGTATGTGAGTATGTGTGTGTGCCCTGCGATGGATTGGCACCCTGTCCAGGGTGTACCCCGCCTTGTGCCCTAAGTTTCCTGGGATAGGCTCCAGGCCCCCGCGACCCTGTATATAAGGATAAAGCGGTACAGAAAATGAATGAATGAATGAATATATATTTAGACACTAATTGTTAATTTGCTGAATTTGTGCCTTGAGTTTCTGAGACATTTCTAAAAAATAAAAAATAAATAGCAATCAATCTTGTTGTCAACCGAAACTGCAAGGACCTCTTGATGACTTTTTGTTTGTTCTATAACTTTTTGATTTTTGATCTATAAATTTTTTATTTTATTTTATTTATTTATTATTTTTTGACATCTGATCCTGCGGTGGTGTCACAACCATAACACATCAACACCATCAGTCTTAAATTATATTAAATTTAGGTTAATCTTTAGTAAACTTCAAGCACATTAAATATGCATCTAGCAAATTATGCAAAAAACAAGCTGATATATACATTTCAGAAGTTATCAAGCATAACGCTGTCAGTCATCACAGTCATCTGACGGTGAACTTATTGTGTGACTGTTAAATACATCCAAAGTAGGTTTTGTTTCACCACTTAAAATGCATTTTATATTTTCTTCAGCAAATCAATTGTTTTTGCTAATTTTCTGTTAAAATATTTTTTTTTAAAGCATGATATAGTACAGACACACCGTACTATACTCAACAAAGCTTTGGTGTTCGTATTGACAGTCAGATTAACTCCCCTCCCTCACACTAAACTGAAGACAAACAGTTTGATTATCCACAGATTTAACTCTCATGCTGTGATCCGATCAAATCTGACCGATTTACAAGTTTCCCTTTTTTAAAAAGTACAGTACATTTTATGCATTTCTCATGAGGTGCAATGACTTTGTTTGTACATGACATTTGAACACACAAAATTAAATATTTTTATTAAAATCTGGATGTTTTATTTGATTAACTTTTATACATTCCTAAAATGCAACCCTGGGAGGGCGCAATCCAGTGTCTTCTTGTGCCAGTCCAAGTCTGGATAAATGCAGAGGGTTGTGTCAGGAAGGGCATCCGATGTAAAAACATTTGCCAAATCAATGATGCGAATCAGAAATATAATTTCCATACCGGATCGGTCGCGGCCCGGGTTAACAACGACCGCCACTGGTGCTGTTGACCTACAGGGTGCCGGTGGAAATTGGGCTACTGTTGGTCGAAGAAGGAGAGGAGGAAGGCGTGTTCGAAAGCAGAGAGCGAAGAGGAAAGGCAAGAGTTTAGGAGTGATAGTAGGGACTTTGAATGTTGGGACCATGACAGGGAAGGGAAGAGAGTTGGTTGATATGATGCAGAGAAGGAAGGTGGATATACTGTGTGTCCAGGAGACCAGGTGAAAAGGTAGCAAAGCTAGAAGCTTAGGATCAGGGTTCAAATTGTTTTACCATGGTGTGGATAGGAAAAGAAATGGAGTAGGAGTTATCCTGAAAGAGGAGTTTGTTAGGAATGTTCTAGAGGTGAAGAGAGTATCAGATAGGGTGATGCGTCTGAAGCTGGAAATTAATGGTGTGATGTTCAATGTTGTTAGTGGTTATGCTCCACAGGTAGGATGTGAGTTAGAAGAGAAGGATACATTCTGGATTGAGTTAGATGAAGTGATGCAGAGCATCCCCAGAGGTGAGAGAGTTGTGATTGGTGCAGACTTCAATGGACATGTTGGGGAAGGGAACAGAGGTGATGAAAATGTGATGGGCAGGTTTGGTCTTCAGGACAGGAATGTAGAAGGACAGATGGTGGTGGACTTTGCAAAGAGGATGGAAATGTCAGTAGTAAATACTTTCTTCCAGAAGAGGCAGGAACATAGGGTGACATATAAGTGTGGAGGCAGAAGCACTCAGGTGGACTACATCTTGTGTCGACGTTGTAATCTGAAAGAGATTAGTGACTGCAAGGTGTTAGTAGGGGAGAGTGTAGCCAGACAACACAGAATGGTGGTGTGTAAAATAACCCTGGTGGTGAGGAAGGTGAAGAGGACAAAGGCAGAGCAGAGGACAAAGTGGTGGAAGCTGAGAAAGGAAGAATGTTGTGTAGTCTTTAGGGAGGAGTTGAGACAGGCTATAGGTGGTCAGGAGGTGCTTTCAGTCGATGTGATCAGGGAGACAGGTAGGAGTGTACTTGCTGTATCATCAGGTAAGGGAAAAGTGGACAAGAAGTCCAGGAGTTATACAGGGAAAGAGGCTAGCTAAGAAGAAGTCGGACTCTGAGAGGACTGAAGAGAGTAGACAGGAGTACAGGGAGATGCAGCGTAAGGTGAAGGTAGAGGTGGCAAAGGCCAAACAAAGAGCATATGAGGACTTGTATGCTAGACTGGACAGTAAGGAGGGAGAGGTGGATCTGTACAGGTTGGCGAGGCAGAGAGATAGAGATGGGAAGGATGTGCAGCAGGTTAGAGTCATTAAAGATAGAGGTGGAAATGTACTGACAGATGCCAGGAGGGTGATGGGAAGATGGAAGGAGTACTTTGAGGAGTTGATGAATGAGGAAAACGAAACAGAACAAAGAGTAGAAGAGGTGACTGTTGTGGAACAGGAAGTAGCAAATATTAGTAAAAGTGAGGTGAGAAGGGCGTTGAAGAGGATGAAGAGTGGAAAGGCTGTTGGTCCTGATGACATACCTGTGGAGGTGTGGAAGTGCTTAGGAGAGGTGGCAGTAGAGTTTCTGACTAGTTTGTTTAACGAGATCTTGGAGAGTGAGAGGATTCCAGAGGAATGGAGGAGAAGTGTATTTGTGCCGAATTTTAAGAACAAGGGAGATGTGCAGAGCTGTGGCAATTACAGAGGCATAAAGCTAATGAGCCATACCATGAAGCTGTGGGAAAGAGTAGTGGAAGCTAGGTTAAGGGCAGAGGTGAGCATTTGTAAGCAGCAATATGGTTTTATGCCTAGAAAGAGTACATCAGATGCAGTATTTGGTTTGAGGATGCTGATGGAGAAGTACAGAGAAGGTAATAAAGAGTTGCATTGTGTCTTTGTAGATTTAGAGAAAGCGTACGACAGGGTGCCGAGAGAGGAGCTGTGGTGTTGTATGAGGAAGTCTGGAGTGGCAGAGAAGTATGTTAGAGTGGTGCAGGACATGTATGAGAGTTGTAAGACAGTTGTGAGATGTGCTGTAGGTGTGACAGAAGAGTTCAAGGTGGATGTGGGTCTGCATCAAGGATCGGCTCTAAGACCCTTCTTGTTTGCTCTGGTGATGGACAGGATGACAGATGAGGTTAGACAGGAGTCTCCATGGACTATAATGTTTGCACATGACATTGTGCTTTGTAGCGAGAGCAGGGAACAGGTGGAAGAAAATTTGGAGAGGTGGAGGTACGCTCTGGAAAGCAGAGGAATGAAGGTTAGCCGCAGCAAGATGGAATACATGTGTGTGAATGAGAGGGACCCAAGAGGAACAGTGAGGCTACAGGGAGCAGAGGTAAAGAAGGTGCAGGACTTTAAGTACTTAGGGTCAACGGTCCAGAGCAATGGAGAGTGTGGAAAGGAGGTGAAGAGGCGGGTACAGGCAGGTTGGAATGGGTGGAGAAAAATTTCAGGTGTGTTGTGCGATAAAAGAGTATCGGCGAGAATCAAAGGAAAGGTGTACAGCACAGTGGCACTGAAGAAAAGACAGGAGGCAGAGTTGGAGGTAGCAGAGCTGAAGATGTTGAGGTTCTCCTTGGGAGTGACAAGGATGGATAGGATCAAGAATGAGTTCATCAGAGGGACAACCCATGTTAGATGTTTTGGAGATAAAGTCAGACGGGCCAGATTGAGGTGGTTTGGACATGTTCAGAGGAGAGATGGTGAGCATATCGGTAGAAGGATGTTGAGCCACAGTTATCGCTGCCCGCGTGAAGCGCATTCTACTGTATTTCCTGAATCAAGTGAACACTTGAAATTGTGGTTTAAACTTGCCACTAGGTGGAGCTGAAAACCATTAAATTACTGCCATTAATAAATTGTACTTAATAAACAGTTAAAACTTTTATCAAATTAATCACTAAACATGAAATATGTTCAAATTAAACACACACAAACACACTCATTCACACACTATGGGCAATTTGAGAATCCAATTAGCCTAATCTGCATGTCTTTGGACTTTCGATCCAGAGGAAACTCAGCAAGCATGGGGAGAACATGCAAAGTCCATGCACACAGACCCGAGGCAGAAAGCAAACACTGACCGTGGAGGTGCAGGGCCACAGTGATAACCACTACGCCACCATGCTGCCTAAATCAGAATTTAGGATTTGAAGAGTTCGATGCTAAAACATGTTTACGTTAAAAAATGTTTAGATTTGAAAATTCATTGCAAAGTTTTAAATGCCGCATAAATGTTTACAGTAAAATTTAATAATTCTGTATATGTAAAACCTTTGATTTACCTTTCATAATTTACTAGATGTTACCCGTGGCTCGGCCCACATGCAGATTCTAACACCTGTGTGCTACCATTACCTGCGAATGGAGTGTGAGTCTGGAGTCTGGTCAGGGGTTTCAGTAGCCCTGAGCTCAGCCTGATGTACACGTTTTCTTACAGTACATTCAGTGAGGAGTGCCTGTCACACCATCACAGTATGACGTAAAAGTTGATGATGATGCTGTCTTGAGTTACAGTCGATAGAGGTGTGCCTGCGACACACTCTCAGCATGACATAGAACCTGATAATGGCATATGAATGACTACCTGTGCAAACACCATACAAACAGAAGTTCCCTTATTAGTGTATTTTTAATGACATAACATTAAGAAAGATTTTAATAAGTACTACTTTACTGTTTTTAAGGATGGATTTTTTTTGTAATGACTTGGAGGAAGCCGGTTTTTATCCTAATTAATGCTATTAAAAGCTGCTTTTAAAAAAAACCAATTGATTATTAGACAATATTTCTGTTTTCCAGAAAATAAATATAATTCAAATACATCTTTTAATGTCTGACAGTGTTGATGAAAATCCTTTAATGCACTGAAAAGGTTGTCATTTGTACAAAAATGTTAAAGCTCTGAGGTTTTCTCCAAAACAGCGTTGGATAACCCACATTTTACATTTACATTTAGGTACTTGGCAGATGCTCTTATCCAGAGCGACTTACATTTTTATCTCATTACACATCTGAGCAGTTGAGGGTTAAGGGCCTTGCTCAAGGGTCCAACAGTGGCAACTTGGTGGTTGTGGGGTTTGAACCTGGGATCTTCCGAACCGTAGTCCAACGCCTTAACCACATCTCACTGTTCAACAATATATTTAAAGTTTTTAAAAAGAAGACTACAATAACACTTTTTTAAACAAGTGTTTCAGTTCTCAAGAATGACTGATATATAAATACAATGGTCAGTATTGGCCTCCGCGGTCAACATATGTGTTTATGTATAAAACAGTTGACTCATCTGCAGCCATCTCAACTATGTTCTGGATTTATAACCAAAGTAGAATGGAATAAAGTTTTGGCTTGAATCTGGATTGCTTATAGAGAGGCAAGGAACACACACACACAGATACACACAAACACACGCAGTATTTGATCAGTATGATCGCTCAACACTTATATCTAATCGTGTATACTAGGTTGGGTTAGGGTTAGGGCACTTACAGGATGTTCTTCTTTTGGATGCACTTCTTCTCCTGGACACAGTGTGGCATCAAAGGAGCACACATAAAACATGCTGCTCTAAACCTCGACAGCATGAATGTTATTCAGACAAGTACACCTTCCCTCCTCACAAGTAGTCACTGCCCTCTGATGTCATCAGTGTGCGCATCTAACTAAGATCCAGCTCTGTGTGTGTGAAGTTCAATTAAGCAAAAAAAAAAAAAAAAAACATCGTTGTTGTTAATCTTTCAGCTGCTCCCTTCGTGGGGTCCCAGAGGCTGGAGGTTGGCCATTGGGTGGGAACCCAATAATTTAATCTGTATTTACTCAGATTAAATTGTATTGAATGGAAACGCACAAGAATCGTGAGCTTAGTCTTTGCCTGTATATCCTCCAACTAAGCTGACACTTATCCAAATGATGGATGACCTGATGGAGTCTTTGAAGAAGCCTTTTTTTTGGTCCTTGAGGAAAAGTTACATTTGTGATGAACTTTCAGCTGCATAACACACATGATGTTATATAATTTCTATCTGTTATCACCCAGATGAGGATGGGTTCCCTGTTGAGTCTGGTTCCTCACAAGGTTTCTTCCTATTGCCATCTCGGGAAGTTTTTCCTTGTCACTGTCGCCTTCACCCTTGGCTTGTTCATCAGAGACAATCTCATTATTATCTAGACACATTTTTCTCACACATACACACTTCCATAAATTTTCTTTTTAAATGTTCTTTTCATTTTTGTGAAGCTGCTTTGAGACAATGACCATTTTTAAAGCGCTATATAAATAAAATTTAATTGAATTGTAATTATCTGGTCTTCATTAAACACCTACGTACCATGAAGCGGTCTCTTCAAGTGATGGAAGAGGAAAAGTCACAGAGTGCAAGGTCAGGGGAGTAGGGGGATGAAGCAGAATTTCGTACCCTGACGTTGTCATGAAGAAGGCGGACAATGTTGTTAACTGGGTGTGACATTTTGGTATTGACCCTCTAGCAGTATCATGCGGGACTATCCCATGGGCTTTGAAAACAAGAAGAAATTAATGTACTAATTAATTTCATAAAAGACATAAAAGACATAAAAGACATAATTTTGGGAAATATTTTCTGTTTTTTTCATACGATAATATGAATTTTATGACAGCCCCATTGAAACCACCAAAGTAAGAAACACATGAAACAGAACCAGACCTAAGACCAACCACCATTCAACTTCTTTCTCTGGACTGATCTGAAGTCAGAAGTTCGTCAGCAACGGCTGCAAACAATCACTGCACTAAAAGAAGAAATCGTTTCTGTATGGAACATCATCAGTTCAAATGTTCATCATACTTGTATTCAGCAAGTGCTGTGAAATCAGATGCAGTTACTTTGAACTTATTACAGATTTATACACATGAATACACTATTTCCCACTATTTCATGCTTGGTGGGTTTCCTCCAACAGTCCAAAGACATGCAGATTAGGCTAATTGGTGTTCACAAATTGCCTGTATTGTGTGAATGAGTGTGTGTGAGTGTGTATGTGTGTGTCCAGCGATGGACGGGTGTACCACGCCTCGTGCCCTAAGTCTCCTGTGACAAGCTCCAGCCCCCTCGCGGACCTCTATACGGGATAAAGCGGTATAGACGGTGAGTGAGTGAGTGAGTGAGATTGTATCGGTGGCTGCTTGGGGTAATGCTGGCAATTTACACATAAAGTACTGTATTTAAATAATAACAATTTAGACAAACTCTCTAGTAGATGCTGTGCTTTTTAACATTCCAATCTGCATCTCCATTTTTAGGTCATTTACACACAGCATGTAATGTTAGTTGTGTGATGTACAGTAAGGGACACTTCCACCCACCATGTCTTCATGCTGGAACATGATTCTGATGAAGAGATTCTGTAACGCTGTAGCTTTCTACAGAGACATTTATGTTCCGCAGAGTTTGTGGCAACAGTTTGCGGAACAGCTACAGCGCATACAAGTCTGGTGGTCATTGGGGGTGCACATACTTTTGCAAATGGAAATGTCTGATATAATTGAAAGGTTGGACGCGGTCGGTCGGCTGTTTTTTTTTTTCCTCCTAGCGGAGGCGGGATGTGTCACTCAGACAGCTGATCAATAGCACGTCTGCGCCCAATCACAGCGCTCTGCGCACGTGCCAGTCGGGTGTGAGGCGGCCAATGGGCTGCGCAGGGAGGCGGGACATGGAGGCGAGTCGGTCGCCTGGTTGCATTATTCCGTGATGCTGCTGTTTCTGCTCTAGCGGTTTTTTTTTTTTTTTTTTTTCATGACCGATTTTTTTATTCCAGACTTTTCGGAGAGTCGCGACAGGGACGCGCCCGGTGTGATCTCCGGGGGAGAGGGGGGAGATAAGAGCGGGCAGGAAGGCGCCGGCGTGGTCCGGGCTCGCTCCGGCCTGATGATGATGATGATGATGATGATGCGGAGGGATGGATGGATGCTGCGCGCGGCCCTCTAACCCGAGTTAACGGCCATCGCGCGCCTTTAACACGGATCTGAATCATCAGTGTGTCTTCGTGTCTAACACACACCGACTCCAGGTCCGCGCGCCGGGACTCACTACCGGCCCGGTGTCCAGCGCTCGGACCCCCAGTCATGGGCAACACACCGGCCGCAAGAAGGGGCAACGAGATGGAGAGCGGTGCGTCTACATCCGTCTGTCTGTCTGTCCTTCTGTATCACTCCCTCTCTCTCTCTCTCTCTCTCTCTCTCTGTCTCTCTATCCTTCTGTATCAATCCCTCTTTCTCTCTCTCTCTGTCTCTCTCTCTCTCTCTGTCTGTCCTTCTGTATCACTCCCTCTTTCTCTCTCTCCCTCTCTCCCTCTCTCTGTCTCTCTGTCCTTCTGTATCACTCCCTCTTTCTCTCTCTCCCTCTCTCTCTCTCTCTGTCTGTCTGTCCTTCTGTATCACTCCCTCTTTCTCTCTCTCTCTGTCTCTCTCTCTCTCTCTGTCTGTCCTTCTGTATCACTCCCTCTTTCTCTCTCTCTCTCTCTGTCTGTCCTTCTGTATCACTCCCTCTTTCTCTCTCTCTCTCTCTGTCTGTCCTTCTGTATCACTCCCTCTTTCTCTCTCTCCCTCTCTCTCTCCCTGTCCTTCTGTATCACTCCCTCTTTCTCTCTCTCTCCCTCTCTCTGTCTCTCTGTCCTTCTGTATCACTCCCTCTTTCTCTCTCTCCCTCTCTCTCTCTCTCTGTCTGTCTGTCCTTCTGTATCACTCCCTCTTTCTCTCTCTCTCTGTCTCTCTATCCTTCTGTATCACTCCCTCTTTCTCTCTCTCTCTGTCTCTCTATCCTTCTGTATCACTCCCTCTTTCTTTCTCTCTCTCTCTCTGTCTCTCTATCCTTCTGTATCACTCCCTCTTTCTTTCTCTCTCTCTCTCTGTCTCTTTCTGTCTCTCTATCCTTCTGTATCACTCTCTCTTTCTCTCTCTCTCTCACTTGCTGTCTCTCTCCTTCTCTCTCTCTCTTTACATCTCTCTTTCCTTCTGTTTCTCTCTTACTTTCTCCCTGGCTCTCCTTCCATCTCTCCCTCTTGATGTCTTTCCTTCTATCTATTACCTCTCTCTCTCTCTTTCTCTCTCTCTCTCTCTCCGCTGCATCTACCACCTTCTCACCATCGTCTGTATCTCGCTCCTTCTTCATCCAAATGTTTCCCTTTTTTTTCTTCATCTGTCTCTCTCTTTCATCATCCCTCTATAGCACACTCCCTTCCTTCACCTCTCTGTATCCTCTCTCTTCATCCCTCAGTAGCCCTCTCCCACCCTTAGTTCTTTTGCTCCATCTCTCACCATCTCATGAAATGCTATCTATCTTGTTATCTATCTGTATCTTTCTCACCATCTCTCTGTATCTCTCGTTCCATCCCTTTAAATCTCTCCCTTCATCGCTTTATCTCTATGTTTTCATCCCTCTGCATCCCTTCACATCTTCAATTGTGAAATTAATTTTATTACCTACAACAGCTTTAGGTTTTGCATAGTATAACGGTTTGGTAACAGAAATGCACTAACAAAACAAAATGTAACGAAAAGAGATCATTCGAGCGTGAAACAATAAATTAAAAGGAAATTGTAGTTTTTTTTTTTTTTTAATCTGATGATTTGAGGTAAAGAGGAAAATTATGTTTAAAAAAAATAGCAAACCAGGTAGGATGAATTTTCAGGTCAAGAAAATCTATTTGCATCTTGGAAATCCAGGACAGCTGAAAGTTTCGCACCTCAAGCTCATTTGCATATGAACATTTACAGCAGGAGAAAATTCACCTTTCTCTCTGCCTATGAAAATGAAGGAAGACGACCTTCAGCTTAAAAACAAACAGCAATACGTAAATTATCCCGTCCTCTTGTCCGATCCCTGATGCTAGAGTGCAACACTTCTTTTTATTTGGATGAATTCTACACAATACAACATAATATAATAGATTACGGACAAACTAAATGGATGCAATTATCAGGTTATTGCAGCATACTAAACTGAATTCACCCAACTCTCAGGATACTAAGTGTGGTTAATTATATATTTTTCCTGCATGAGCTATAAAATAAAAAATAAAAAATCGGGTTTTTAAGGTCAGCCGGGTCGCTATCTAGATCCAAATATATCTGATGTGGCACAGGTGATATCCTTCCTGATGCAACCCTCCCCCATTCCTCAGGAGTGTGTTGACTTGTGCAGCCGAAAGTATTTGTACTATTGACCATGACACCAACATGTCCTCATTGAACATCGCCAACCAGATTCCACTCTTCTGGGAAGGCTTTCCACTAGTTGTTGAAGAATGGCTCTGAAGATTTTTGTGATCATTCAGCTACAAGAGCATTAATGAGGTCAGACACTGATGTTGAGGAGGCTCTACGTCCAGTTTATCCCAAAGGTGTTCAGTGGGGTTGTGGTCAGAGTTTTGTGCAGGACACTTGAGTTTTTCCACTCCAAGCTGGGTATGTGGACGGCAGTGGATCAGGGGCATTGTCATGCTGGATAAGGGTTTGGGTCTCTTAGTTCCAGTAAAGATATATAGTGAGGCTATACTGTATATAGAGACATTGCATACAGTTGTGAGCCAACAGTTTGACAAGGACCTACATACAGTATGGTCAGGGTGCACATACTTTTGGATATGTAGTGCAAAATTTGCCAGATAAAAATGTCTAATAAGTGATATGTTGGAAGTAGCCAATGGACTGCTGCACATCGAGAGTGCACCGACTTGTGCAGCCCTTTAATGGCTAAGACAGTGCCATGTTCTAGAGTCTTTCTGTAAATTTCATCTCTACCAAGTAAACTTGAGTGAATTCTGCATTCAACCAACCATGTAAAATGGAAAGTGCATAATGCAATTCATTTGAGTTCCTTCTGAGCTTCTTCCTGGATTCAAGTTTATAATAACCAAGCAGAAGCAGATACCTTAGTGTGGTTGATGGTGTCCCATAAGAATCCATAGTCATACTGATGTCACTTAAAACTCTGTGACTGTGTGTGAATTTGTTTGTGCCCATGACATCATTTCCAAAATTGTGTGTTTAGCAGAAGTGCAAGAACAAGATAATAAAAAAATATATTGTTTCATTCTATTTAACAATTCTAATTCTAATGATTCCTTGAACAAATTGATATAAAACAATTTAAGACAATATTGCTGTAATATTTTCAATGAAATTGTCAGGGAAAATGCCATATAACATATTTCAAAATGTGTTCCATGTGATCCATTTTGTCTCTGTTATACCTCCCATAATGCTCTTTAAAGGAGAAATGGGTCTGGGCTCCTATGGGTTAATTTGGATTTTCCTACCAATTCTGAAGTTTTTAAACAATGGTTGGTCTCAACATCATGTGAGCAGCACAAAGACAACGTCTTTCTAGTCTCGACTGTCTCTTTTACCCTACTCTTTAAAATTCTGTTAAAGGTAGAAAGGGGGGTTTCAAGATTCCTAGCTAATTGTCTCTAGGAATATTCACCCTTAGCCTGACCAACAATGAAAATCAGAAATTTCATTTAAATTGTCATTTCTAGGCATGCTTACAAATATATCTATCTATTCCAGTCTAAAATAAAGGAAACAAGTAGCAGACATAATAACAGCAACACATTTTGGTGCATTCGTTTTGTTATAAACCTATGGGGGTGTACAGTATGTATTTTTAGCATGTTCATTTCTATTGAAAAGGAACAATGTGGCATTTACTAATCTGCTAATACTGGATACTCAATACTAGAAAGTCACTACATGTAGATATATGTTTATATATATATATATATGTTTCCTGGAATTAGATATTTTAATTACGTCAGTGTGTTGCAGAATTTCTTTTGCCAAAATCTGATTTGTTGGCATAATCAAACTAATTTCCCGCAGGTAAACAGAACAATGCACCATTTTCCATTGACCTTCCCTGTTCCAAACGAAATGCTTCAGTGAGCAAAAGAAAAAGCAGTGCTTATTTTGTACTCTCGAGGCTGAACGTTTTTGCACCCCTGACCACGTGTGACCTTGTTGAAAAACCCACTCGAGATTTGTCCCCTTGTTCACTTGCTCCACTCTTCTGGAAAAGCTTTGACAAAGTGGTTAGTGGGAAAGAACACATGTGGCTGTAATGGACAGGTGTCTACGTACTTTTGGTCGTATATAGCAGAACAGGTTTGTGATGATGTTGTATGTGATTCCTCCATAGTTAAAGAGTTCTTGGCCCTTGCCAGGGAAGACTTCCTCAGGAAATGGGAGAATCCTGCTCAGGTAAGATGACTTTGAGACAGTGTTGGGGATGTGACCCCAGCCTCTATGCTATTAATGACAACATGTGACATTGTGATTTATTTTGGTTTTAGGAATTCTGCATTTAAAGACTGTATATTTTAGCAGAGCATTCATCAGGGCACATCTTTTCTTTTTTTTTTTCTTTTTTTTTCAACACACACTGTCAAACACAAACACACTCCTACTTATCATCTGTCTGCAATGTGCATCCTTCATATCGCTAGGTTTAACACGCTTTGTTTGCACTACCTCTGCTTCTTTATGTTTAAAATATAAAAGACTGGACATTTTGGTCCACAGAATGGTACAGTTTCAGAGCGCTTATATTTCCCATGACGGTCCTACTGCTGGTTCTGGAGACTCATAGTGAAGGTTAACAAACCATGGCTGAGATTTTAATCCTAACATCATGGCTATATGAAAAGGAAATGAAGAAAGGAAAGAAGGAGAACGAGTTACAGTAGCAGGAGTTACAAGTACAATAAGCTGGCATGTTACAATGCAGCTAATCTCTATGTAAAAATATTACCAATAAGTATTAGTGATGGGAATCACCAGGGGCCGGCCAATACGATATTATCATGATGCCCAAGTGCTGATTTGATTTATATTACAATTTTTTTTTGTTACAGTTCTAAACAAACTTGGAAAATAAATCACTCGTACTACACAGAATGCTGTCCTACCTGTCGATGCATTAGGCAGTTACAACCTTCGATGAACAACAGCTTTTTTTCACTGTGCCATTAATTATTTAACAAAAATGAAAAGAAAAAAAAAAGAGCCAATATTAAGTACCCCTTACAACTCCTACAGGATTTAAGGGTGTAAGTTGAAGTTGCAGGTGTTGCTAATCAGCAGCTCTTGACTAACTGACCATCAGCAGGTGTGCAGACCCGAACATCTGGAAAGGAAACCATTACCAAACAATTTGGAGTTCAGCATTTTACAATGAGAAAGATTATTCACAAGTGGAAAGCATTTAAGACAGTTCTCAGGAGTGGGTGTCCCAGCACATTCACCCCAAGAGCATTTAGGGTTACCAGAAGAAACCTCTTCTGTCTAAAAAGTAAACGGAAGCATCACTAAGGTTCACAAAACTGCATCGACATTTGCAAAAACCAAACTCAGCATTTTGGCAGTGGTTAGCACTGTCGCCTTGCACCTCCAGGGTCTGGGTTCGATTCCCCGGCTCGATTCCCGTCTCTGCGTGCATGGAGTTTGCATGTTCTCCCCGTGCTTGGTGGGTTTCCTCCGGGTACTCCGGTTTCCTCCCACAGTCCAAAGACATGCAGATTAGGCTAATTGGCGTTCCCAAATTGACCATAGTGTGTGAATGTGTGTGTGTGTGTGTGCTCTGCGATGGATTGGCACGCTGTCCAGGGTGTACCCTGCCTCGTGCCCGAAGTCTCCTGGGATAGGCTCCAGGTCCCCGCGACCATAAATACAGGATAAAGCGGTATAGAAGATGAATTAATGAAAGAATCACAATACACTACCAATTAGATTTTTTCACTATATATCTTACAGTATAGCATACATAATTTGCATTACTGTATATATTTTTTGTTGTGTGTGTCTGTGTTCGCTTAGAATACGGCATCTCTGGATCAGTTTGATTTGCTGAAGACTCTGGGAACAGGCTCATTTGGGCGTGTAATGCTAGTCAGACACCGCGAGAATGGCCAGCACTACGCCATGAAGATCCTCAACAAGCAGAAGGTGAAAAACCTAAACACGGCTTTGAAATTTACACATCGTCCAGCCAGTCGGGATTTTATTAAGGAATAAGAAATAATTTTTATTTCAGCTGTTCTAAAAGAGGCAATGAAAATATAATGGTAAAGTTATAATGGTAAAAGGGCAGCGCGGTGGTGTAGTGGTTAGCACTGTCGCCTTGCACCTCCAGGGTCTGGGTTCGATTCCCCGGCCAGGCTCGATTCCCGTCTCTGTGTGCATGGAGTTTGCATGTTCTCCCCGTGCTTGGTGGGTTTCCTCCGGGTACTCCGGTTTCCTCCCACAGTCCAAATATATGCAGGTTAGGCTAATTGGCGTTCCTAAATTGCCCGTAGTGTGTGATTGGGTGTGTGAGTGTGTGTATGTGTGTGTGCCCTGCGATGGATTGGCACCCTGTCCAGGGTGTACCCCGCCTAGTGCCCGAAGTCTCCTGGGACCCTGAACACAGGATTAAGCGGTATGGAAAATGAATGAATGAATAATTTAAGCTCCTCAGGGAATCTGGATTTCATGAAATTTAGGAACACACTCCTTCCCCCACTAGTTGCTAAAAAAATATGTTCCATGGCCTGCATTTGCATATTAGAATCTGATTGGATCTTGTATTTTATGATGTAGTAACACTCACCAGTCACATGTACACCTCTCTCTCTCTCTCTCTCTCTCTCAGGTGGTGAAGTTGAAGCAGATTGAACACACTCTGAATGAGAAACGCATCCTGCAGGCAGTCAGCTTTCCTTTCCTAGTACAGCTTGAGTATTCCTTCAAGGTGTGTGTGTGTGTGTGTGTGTGTGTGTACATGTTCTAATTCGCTGTAATATTAATGGGTTGTTTATGGAATATGGTGTTATAAATACTGTGTGTGTGTGTGTGTGTGTGTGTAGGATAACACTAACCTGTACATGGTGATGGAGTATGTTCAGGGAGGAGAGATGTTTTCACACCTGCGCAGGATCGGCAGGTTCAGGTGAGCCAAACCCTTTCTGTCCATTTGACTTTTTCAGACATTAATAAAGTTAAACATGTTTAGAGATTATGAAGTTTTAAAGAAAAAAAAAATGCCTTTTAGCCATGGTTCCACCTTGAACAAACTTCGGTAAACAACATATTGGGGCATTATATACATGTGCATTAGAATATAATCGAAAAGTTTATAGAATCAATACAAAAAGTGGAACTCGTATAATATAGATTCATTAAACACAGTCTGATTTATTTCAAGTGTTTATTTCTTTTAATTTTGATGATTATGACTTGCAGCTAATAAAAACCCAAAATTCACTATCTCACAAAATCAGAATATTATTATTAAAAAAAAGATTTTTAACACAGAAATGTTGGAGTGCTGAAAAGTATGGACATGCACAGCTCTCAACACTTGGTCAGGACTCCTTTGCATGAATTACTGCAGCAATGGCGCGTGGCATGGAGGCGACCAGTCTGTGGCACTGCTAAGATGTTATGGAAGCCCAGGTTGCTCTGATAGCGGCCTTCAGATCTTCTACGTTGTTGAGTCTGGTGTCTTGCATCTTCCTCTTCACAGTAGCCACAGATTATCTACGGGGTTTAGGTCTGCCGAGTTTGCTGGCCAGTGAAGCACAGGGATACCATGGTCCTTAACCCAGGTATTAGTTGGCAGTTTGAGTAAGTGCCAAGTCTTTCTGGGAAATGAAATCAGCGTCTGCATAAAGCTGATTAACAGAGGGAAGCATGAAGTGCTATAAAAGTTCCTGGTTGACGACTGCGCTGAGCTTGAACCTGATAAAACACAGTGGACCAACACCAGCAGAGGACATGGCTCCCCAAACCACCACTGACTGTGCAAACTTTACACAGGACCTCAAACAACTTGCTTGATTCTGAGCCTCTCCTCTATTTCTCCAGACTCTGGAGGTCTTCCTTGATTTCCAAATGAAATTCTATCTGAAAGGAGGATTTTGACCCACTGAGCAACAGTCCAGTCCTTTTTGACATATTCCCAGATGAGACACCCCTGCGCTGTCTCTGGCTCAAACGTGGCTTGACACAAGGAATGTAACAGTTGTAGCCCATGTCCTGGATACATCTGTGTGTGGTGGCTCTTGAAGCACTGACTGCACTCCTGTTGAATCTCCCCCAAATTCTTGAATGGTCTTCGTTTCACAATCCATTTAAGGCTGCGGTTTTCCCTGTTGCTTTTGCTTCTTTTTCTACCACATTTATTCCTTCCATTCCACTTTCCATTAATGTGCTTGGATACAGAACTCTGTCAGCCAGTTTCTTTAGCAATGATCTTTTGTGTCTTCACAATGATTCTGTAGCATACTGAACCAGACAGAGAGACAATTTGAAGGAAAACCGTTGCACTGCACCCACAAGCTCCAGGTTTGATTCCCCCTGCAGTGTCTGTGTACATTGAGTTTGCATGTTGCCTCCAGGTCTGGTGGGTTTCCTCTAGGTACTTCTCCCACAGTCCAAAGATATGCAGATTAGGCTAACTGGCATTTGCAAATTGCCCATAGTGTGTAAATGACCATGTGTGATGGATTGGCACCGCATCCAGGGTGTACCCCGTCTCGTGCCCTAAGTCTCCTGAGATCGACTGAAGTCCCCCTGCTACCCTGTACACGGGTATAGACGAGGATGACGATGTTGCGTCTCCCCCTAGTGGTATTGTAACCGAATTTAGAACCTCATTAGATGCCGTGTGAGGGATTTTAATTTTGAAATGTGAAATATACATACAGTTTTCTATAAAGAAAAGGGAAAACTTTTTATAGGTTATTTTTGAGATGTCATTGTGATGTCATCAGGATGTTGACAGGAAGCACTTTTCATGTTTTTATGTTTTGGGAATGTTTTTTTTTTTTTGGAAAATTTAATGAAAAATAATCATTTCAAAGTGCAAAAGTTTGTATCGCCCCATGATAAATTAAACAAATTAACTCTCTCTATGTGTGTGTGTGTGTGTGTGTGTGTGTGTGTGTGTGTTTGGTTCCCTGTGTGGTGAGTCTAATGGCTTTCCTTTGATCTTGTGTCACACCTTCTATGTGAATCGACTCTCCCTGCATCATCATTTCATCTACAGAGAGAGAAGACAAATAGACAATTCACCAATTATTTTCTCTCTCTTGCTCTCTCCTCTTCTCTTATCTCTGTCTTTTTCTTTCTCTCCTCTCCTCTCTTTTCTCTCTTTATACAGTGAACCTCATGCTCGGTTTTATGCATCTCAGATAGTTCTGACGTTCGAGTATCTTCACGCCCTGGATCTCATCTACAGAGATCTGAAACCAGAAAACCTCCTCATCGACCAACAGGGATACATACAGGTCTCTCTATCTCTCTCTACTACACACACACTTTCAGATTTTATCCTACACCCCAATTAATCAGATTACAGGAATTACATTAAATGAAATTCCCACACACATCCTCTGAGCTTCCTTTTGCATCAGTTCATGTTGCCACGCTGTGTAATCGCTGGCATTTTGAGAACCAAATAGTGGACTGACTGTGGGTCTGTGACTCTGTGCTTCATTTTCAGGATTATTTTTTGAATTAAAATATAGTTCTCAAACACACTTCACTATTTAACACAGGTTTCAAAGCTCCCCTAATGTGTGTGTCTGTTAATGCCCCAGGTGAAATATCCCTCAGGAAATGCAATATTTACACATCTGTTTCACTCCTCCTCTAAACACACCATTACAGTTTCTATGTAAATAAGCTACTCCTTAGCCACGCCCCTCATGAAAGTACAACAGCAGAGCTGAACAGGGGGAGCCAAGGGGAGGAGCCTACTTATCACATTAGTTGGAATTGGCTTGTTTAGGCCCTGGCCAAAAAAAATACAAAATTCAGGGAACGTGTCTTTTTTTTAACATTTAGTTTGTACACACACTGGACACGTTTGCATAGTAGGTCCCATTTCAATGTTTTGAGGCTCTCCAGTATCAGGAGAAATTTTGTATGATAAATATCAGGGAAATACCTGAATTTGATCGGTGTTTCCGCCAGTATAAATGTAGATAGACAGAGCAGATTAAATAAAATTTGATCATTGTGTAATTGTTCCTGAAACCCTAAGTGTTGTTTATTTTAGTGGAAAATTAATAATTAACCTTCTTTCCTCTCTAGATTCAGTCTTATTAATAATAATAATACAAAAATGACATGAATGAACCAGGAGGGTTTCATGTTCACAACTGAACTGAGGCCTGCTGCCCTCTAGTGTCTGATCAGATCACAGCCATCATTCTGAAACCAAATTTCACTTCATTATTTTCTACATCACCTGCCATGTGGAAGGCCTGAGTTCAATTCCCACCCAATCCCCAAATCCCAGCCACTGGATGCAGCCCAGATAAAATAAGTGTGTTATGTCAGGAATGTTATCTTGTATAAAACCAGTGTCAAGTTGTGTGCGGATGGGATGGTCCGTTGTGGCAACCCCTAAAGCAACCAAAAGATCAACAACAACGTTCTCTATACAGTGTGTTCATGAAGTCTGTCCGCATCGGCCACGTAGAGTAGTAGTGCGTTGACCCGCTCTTATTTGGTGCCACCAGTCTGTTGTACACATCCAAGGAGTGCTTTGCTTAACGTCGACCGTGTATTTTTGTGTGAAAATGGAGAAGGCATTTTTCTAGTGGAGCACATTTTTAAAGCTGGTGATAATTACACTGGTTTAGTCCGTGGAAAAATTTCAAGCAGCTATTCTGGAAACAAGAATACCACATTGCGATACTTTGCGAGATTTAATGAATAAATACGTGGATGAGAAGAATAATGAATTTCATTAAACAGATATTTGCCCATAACCTACTCTATGCAGCCACTGTGCAGGAACTTTTTGAACGCACGTTATTTTGAAGTCTTCAACTCGGGATGACATTTTAAAAAACTTACCCAATCAAATCAATGCAACATACTTTTTAGAAAATTATATTTTTTTTACGCCAGATGCCCATCCTGACGCAACCCTCACATTTTACCCGGGCTTGGGACTGGCACCACATCCACTGCCTGCATGGGGTTTGGGCACTGGCTGGCAATCAAACTCTGGCCTTTCACATGGAGGGCAAAACACCCCTACCACTGAGCCACCAGTGCCCAAATTATTGTTTTTGTCTGTTTTTGTTTAATTGAAATATACAGTACAACAATATCTGTGAGTTTTGCTAAACTGTTTATTCAGCAGTGTGTGTAATTTAAAAGGTTTATTTAAGAGAAAGGCTTCATGTAAAAGCTTCATGTACTGTAGCACGATATAGCACCAGTACGTGTGGTGTTTCACACTAATCTCTAATCATTTATATTGAAATCCTGAGTGACTCAGCAACAGTTGAATATATGACTCCAAGTCACATATTCATCTCGATTTATACAGTGTAGCTTTAACAACAAATTAACAACAAATATTCAGGTGCCATTTTAAGTCATTTAAAAGATTTTCTTAAAAAAAAAAAGACAATGTACAAATAAGGCTGGCTAGCTAGCTAGCTAATGTTATAAAATAGGAGCAAAGTTAGCTAGCTAACAGTGGACGAATTAATTAGCTTTAGCTTTAATTTCAATAAATCTAGCCTTCTCATATTAGTCTAAAGAATTATTCAAGCTAGATAATCTGTATTAAAGAACTATTAAGAAAAGACAGAAAAACGTTTATTTGATATGTGGATCTATACTGCATTCGACTTACCTCGTAAGTGATTAGCAGGTCAGGATGAGGTTCGTTTTCAGCTCTGTATATTTAACACAGGAAGTTGAAAAAAAAAACTATGGATGTTTAAATTTTCTTTCTTTTTTCTTTTTTTTTTTTTGTTAGCAACAGGCTAGCTTGTGATGAGTGGTGCATGTTTTCTCCAGAACGGTGACTCACTGTATAATCAGTGTTAGAGATTTACTTGGGAGGGACACAGTAGTTGAAAACGCTACCCCAAGCCCTGATGAGTAGGAGTCGTGAGTTAGCATAGAATAAAAGTTTATGGTGAAGCTTGATGCTCAATGTAGTGTTTAACTTGTGTGTGTATTCATGCAGGTGACAGACTTTGGCTTTGCAAAGCGCGTTAAAGGTCGCACATGGACGCTGTGTGGCACACCCGAGTATCTGGCTCCAGAGATCATTCTGAGTAAAGTAAGTCTCAGTGCTGTTTCTTCCTGTCACTTCTATGCAAATTAGGTGTGATGTGTTAAATTGGGGTGGCACAGAGGCTTAGTTGTTAACACTGTTGTCTTGTACCTCAAGGGCCCGGGTTCGATTCCTGGTCTCTGTGTGTATGGAGTTTGCATGTTCTCCTCGTGCTTGTTGGGTTCATTGCCCGTATTGTGTGGAATAGGCTCCAGACCACATGCGACCCTGTATAAGGATTACGTGCTATAGACGGTTAGTGAGTGTGTGGTGAAGTGGTCTTTATTCAAACTTTGCGTTCACACACACACACACACACACATATATATATATATATATATATATATATATATATATATATATAAATGTCCAATAACTATTTTTAAAAAAAAGTCAACTTGGACTTAAGTAAGCAAATAGTTAAAATCCTTCCACTGGATAACTACTGCAGTTTTGTAACCCTTACTGATGCAGTGAGGAGCTTCTCATTTCTTAAACAACTAAATGTCAGAAGACATATCCTGTGGTCATGGCAAAGATGTTTCAGAAGCGTCACCTTAAGGTCGTAACGGTGAGGTGAAGCCTCATTTAGGTGTCGAGACTTCCCAGCCAATAGTTTGATCAAAAGGTTTTCATGAAGCGTCATTCAGTGGGTTTTTGTACTGCCATCTAGTGGACAACTTTTGTGTAGCAACTAGATTGGACATCACAAGCCAAAATATTTTGTGCATTTTCCTTGTTCATATATTATATGAGAAGTAAACGTAAAGTTAAATGTGAAATACAAACTATTTTTTTCCCCGAATCTTGACTCTCTGAAGCGACACATGCCTCAAAGCGAGGCTATATTTGGACACGCCCCCTTCTGCGCGATACAAGCTTCAGATCTTCTGTGTCATAATAACATCACTACATTAATGTCCTTCATCATGCAGAGAAAACAAATAATGAGATTGCTGAAACTCGTGAAATTGGGTTAAGAACTGTAAAACCCATTATTAAAACTTGTAAGGATAGTGGTGACCCATCATCTTCAAGGAAGAACTATGGTCTGTCTCCCTTGTGTTCTCTCTCAGGGTTATAATAAAGCAGTGGACTGGTGGGCTCTGGGCGTGCTGGTGTACGAGATGGCAGCCGGGTATCCTCCGTTCTTCGCAGATCAGCCAATCCACATCTACGAGAAGATAGTCTCAGGAAAGGTGACGACTGACACACACACAATTGAATCCCTGCTTTTTAAGCCCTTCAGTTGAATACTCTTCCGTGTTGCTTCATAGGTGTACATTCAACTTCAGAATCACTTTTAGAAGCGCTGTATGTAAGTGTGTGTGTGTGTGCAGGTGCGTTTTCCCTCACACTTCAGCTCAGATTTGAAGGAGCTCCTGCGTAACCTGCTGCAGGTCGACCTCACCAAGCGCTACGGCAACCTGAAGAACGGCGTCAATGACATCAAGGGCCACAAATGGTTCTCCACCACAGACTGGATCGCCATCTACCAGAGGAGGGTAGGACACACACACACACACACACACACACACACACGCATTTTCCCTCATTTACTAACCCACACACAGGCAGCTGTACAAACAAAACCTTTATTTGTGCTATATCATTAAAACTCTGATTGAAAATAAGTATATGCACTTCTTCTGTCACTGAGACGGAGACACAGAGGCCACACCTCTTTCACAAAGACTGAGACTGAGAAACAGAGACCACGCCTTCTCTACTGAATATGAATCACAGAGACCACGCCTACTTCAATGAAACTGAAAACAGAGGACACGTCTCCATCACTAATTCTGAGACATCACTGAGGCAGAGACACATAGACCACGCCTCCTTTATGAGACTGAGAAAAATTGGCGACTTCCCTCACTCAAACGGAGACACTTAGGCCACACCTACTTTGCTGAGACTCAGACACAGAGGCCACACCTCCTTCACTGAGACTCCTTAAACTGAAACACAGAGACAATGTCTCCTTTATGAGACTGAGACAAATAGGGCACACCTCCTTCACTGAGACAGAGCCTATTTTACTGGAACTTAGACAAAGACGCCATGCCTCCTTCACTCAAACTGAGAACAATGCTAAAGTGTGTGTGTGTGTGCGTGTGTCTGTGTGTTTTAGGTCGAGGCTCCATTCATCCCTAAGTGCAGGGGTCCGGGGGACACCAGCAACTTTGACGATTATGAGGAGGAGGAGATCCGCGTGTCCCTCACTGAGAAGTGCGCTAAAGAGTTTGCCGAGTTCTAGCGCAGCAGAGTGAGAGGACCGAGCGAGAATCCGCATGATGGATGTTTTTCATTTCTGTGCGTAGAATCAGTGCGAGAAGCTAAAAGGAGCACAGCGACGAGCCAGACAGGACAGACACCGTTGCCTTCGCCATCACGTTTTTTTCCCGTCCACCTTTATTACGTTTATTGTGACTCTTTTATTTTAGTCCATGTGCTGTTCGACACGGCGACAGGGACGTGTTCGATTTGACGATTCGTAGAGTGCTCGACTCTCAGGCATCAGACTGTTGCATAATAAGTGACATATTTTGATGCTTTATGTCTCTTTTAGGCCTGTTTGTTGCTGTAAAGCTTTTATGCATTGAAAGGACGATGGTGAGAAAAAGCCTTAGAGCTTATTATTATTATGATTACTATTATTATGATTATTATTATTATTTGTTCCAGGAGCTGCCTGCGTCTCGGCGTGTTGCCTCGATCGGTCTCAGACGTGTCACTTATGAAAAATGTGCCATGAGATTAGAGCTCAGTGACGGAGCTCGACGCTTGTTTCGCTGGTTAACGGTCATGACATGTCCGCTGAAGACCAGGAGCGTGTGCACTCCGCGCCCTTTAACATGTGGAGAGGTGGTGAAAAAATTACGAATATGGCATCACACTTTTATTTACACTGGAGGGATTGACGTTTTTTTGCTTGTGGAACAGCTGTTTCGATGCTGCTGGATATTTATCAGGAATATGTTTCTTTGGCTGCTCAAGCTGATTCAACAAACACTTCACAAACACGTTAAAATTCGATACTTCGTATTGATTAGAAAACGGACAAAAGCTATTTATCCGTATGTGATATGAGTTGTGATGTCAGAATTGCAACAATTTATTCGTTCATTCATTCATCTTCTACACCGCTTTATCCTCTATTCAGGGTCGCGGGGACCTGGAGCCTATCCCAGGAGACTCTGGGCACGAGGCAGGGTACACCCTGGACAGGGTGCCAATCCATCGCAGAGCACACACACACACACACACACTCATTCACACACTATGGTCAATTTAGGAACGCCAATTAGCCTAATCTGCATGTCTTTGGACTGTGGGAGGAAACCGGAGTACCCGGAGGAAACCCACCAAGCACGGGGAGAACATGCAAACTCCATGCACACAGAGATGGGAATCGAGTCTGGCCGGGAATCGAACCCGGACCCTGGAGGTGCAAGGCGACAGTGCTAACCACTACACATGATTATAGCCTGCAACAATTTAGTCTTTGTTTTTTTTTTTTAGCTATAATCATGTGACAGTGAAAGATTTGTGCTGTTTTAGGCTGCTTTCACACTTTTTAGATGCATTTAATTTAATTTAATTTTCAATTCAATTCCTTTATATAATGCTTTTAACAATGGTCATAAATTTAAAAACAACCACATCTATTAAAAAATCTAATTAAATAAAAAAATAACTGAATAATGGGATGGTATCCTTTACAGTTAAACCTACAATGGTTAGGGGTGCAAATAAATGCAAGTAAAAGTAAGGATGATTCTAAGGACCCTTGAGTTTCCTGGGGGTCCAAATCAATGTTGGCTTTATCGAGGCTGTGGTCCGGAAGTAAGCAGTAGACGTTTTGAGAGGCCAGAAAGATGAAGGAGAATTAGACCTACAATTGGCGGCTAATGTAAGCGACTGGATTCCAACCGCTGTCGAACCACAAAGAAGAAGAAGAAGATTGTGGATCCACTATGTTCTCAACGTTTTCAATGGGCCCAGAATCTGCAGCGGCGCCCTTAATGACACCATCAAACGGTAACCAACCAGAGCATAATACGCATATTCAAAGTTCCTTCCCAGCTAGTGGAGACTAACCAGCCTAGATTAGATGCAGATGGTTGGAGGTTGTCTGGATTCGCTGCAGCTGTAAGTATTCCTGTAAAATCAACGCCACAATTTGCAACCTGATTGGTCTCACATTGGACACTTGATATCGCAGTGACTTTCTAAATTGGTGTTAGGGGCAAAGGGTAGTTTGGATTACATGTGAAACAAGAATCGACGGGTCGAGTCGAAACAGTGTGAAAGCAGCCTAATTTATTTACTTATTAAGCAATATTTTTAAATAGGACCGTGCGACGCTGCGTCCAAGCTACGTTCAAATAACCGTGAGTGGCAATCAGATCAACAACAAGTCGATGTCACACAGCTCAGGTGAGGCTCACGTAGACAGAATAAGCACTCTCCTCAACTTCGTGCGTCCCAGATCGTTATTATAAGCTTCTCAGTGAAAAGAGATTCACTATGAAAATTTCAATTGTGCTATGTTTGTGCCTTGAAAAAAAAAGGACAGAAAGAAATTTTGTGCTATTTTACGTCTTATATCTTATCATTAGCACGCTGTTTTAAAGCTTTGCTGTCACTCTTGGGTATTTCGGTGCAGTCGGGAATGTCGTGTTGATGGTTTGCCGAACGATGTGACTCATTTTTAAAATGTTCTGCAGAACAAACCGAGCACTAACGTCTTGACAGATTAACGCTAGTGCAAACAGATGAGGATTTTGTTGTTGTTGTTGTTGTTTTTCAGCACAGACAGGACAGGACTTGATTGTCTGATTGACGTTATGAGTCGTCATTTGAAACGGCAGAATCTTTTGAAAAACGTACACAGGAACGTTTGCTTTCTAACGATGTTTTTACATGGAAACTTTTAAGGGTTTGTTTTAATCAACTGACCTGCTACCGTAGTTTTGAGCGGAGTTAAAAATGTAATAAAATGGAAGAAAAAGAAAAAAAAAAAAAACGATTTCAAGACTTCAATGGCTCAAATGCAGCACAAAGACATTACTCTCTCATTTGCTTTCTCTTTATATACTGAACTGCTGTAGTCTCATCGTTTGATGAAGGGATAAAGAAGCATAAAAGCATAACTGACTTGAAGATCCACACATGCAGCTATCCTCAGGTTATACGGACTAACCCAGCGGCATCGCGGTCAGGTCTGTCTGCAGGTCTCAAAGCCCAGGAGGCGTATGTTTGAGCTTGTTTATGGACATTTAGGCATCATTGATTTTACCAGAGCAGCACTGAGTAGGCCATGGATGCGAAGGTGGGCGTGTCTTTGATATATGTCAATAATATACGTCATTGTTCTGGATATGCTTTCTGCCAGGACTTTGACACTGTACTTCTAAACATCGATACAAACTTTGAATTTATTAACTTATTTTATCTGTGCCACTCAGACCTTTGAATAACATTTGAGTACATACGGCTGGGTTTAAGGACATGCCCACTGGTTCGCAGACAGATCTTCCCCCGTGAGCAGGAATGTATGGGAGGTGAAGTGAGCTGTAGGTTGGAAGAGAGGAAAATGGCGAGGACGAAAACTAAGTATTTCCCGTGTGTTATTTACAATCGTGCATCCAGGCAAAGCAATTTGACTTGCATTTGAATGATTGCGAGAGGACGAGTCCAATGTCTTGCCAAAATGCATCTTTCTACAGTTTAATTTCGATCTCCGACTCTCCTGAGCCTGAGCTTGTCGGCGTGCGTTTTTCTTCTCAAGTTTTTTAAAAGGCCGCGAAACATTTCCTTTGCTGGTAAAGTCTGTTCTTCCTCTGCAGACGGGTAAAGCAAAACTGGCTGATTTGAATTTTGTAATACTCAAGTCTGTTAACTCTCCGGATTCCACAGCGTCATTTGCTGACTGAAGACATTGCAAAGTGCTCTGGTGATATTTTGCACCACAAGAATCATTCCAATAAAGTTTTACTTGTGTAAATACCACACTTGTGATGTCTTTGAATTTTTGTCAGAGTGTTTTGACCATGTGTTCATTTTCATCTAGAGGTGAAAGAAAATGCCATCTAAACTACTTTTTATTGGAACTGATGAATAACCGAAATTGTGATAATTTAGACCACATTTTCATTGGGTTTGGACCTTTTGATTTCATACTCAACTTCAAACTTCTTCAGGGCATCAATAAATCACCTGACCATCACACCCTTAAATGATTCTTCCTCAAACCGTTGCCACAAAGTTGAAAGCATGCAACTTGTCTATAATATCTTTAGTTTTAGCTGTAGTTCTAACCGTATCCCTATCACTCTGCTTTTACTGGTGGAATAAGATATGGGACCTTTAATTTGGAAGGGACTTAAGTAAAAAAAATTGCATTTGGAGATTTTCTTGCAGTTTGGGGTTTAGGGACACTGGAAAATCTGCTCTCAATCTGTGTTTATCTTTTATTTTCAGAACTGCCTTAATCCTTCAGGAAATAGATTCAACAAGGTGCTGGAAACATGCCTTAGATTTTGGCTGCATCATGAAGTTGCTGCAGATCTGTTGGCTGCACATCAATGGTGGTCAGGGGTAGCTCAGTGGTTAAGGCATTGGACTACGGTTCGGAAGATCCCAGGTTCAAACCCCACAACCACCAAGTTGCCACTGTTGGGCCCTTGAGCCTCAACTTAACCCTCAACTGCTCAGATGTGTAATGAGATAAACATGTAAGTCGCTCTGGATAAGAGCTTCTGCCTAAATGTAAATGTGTGATCTTCTGCAGCTTACAGTAAGCCTTCAAGGCTGTAGCCTGCTGTATCTGCTTCAAGCTTCGATCTGTTGTGCATTGACCTCGGTTGTAACAAGATGTTATTTGAGTTACTGTTGCCTTTCTATCAGCTCGAACCAGTCCGGCCATTCTCCTCTGACCTCATCAACAAGGCATTTTTACCCAGATAACTGCCCTCGCTGGATATTTTTTCCTTTTCTTATTATTCACTTTAAACCCTAAAAATAGTTGTGTGAAAAAATCTCAGTAGATCGGTAGTTTAAGAAATACTCAGACCAGCGTATCTGGTACCAACAACTGTATCACGTTCCAAGTGAAAATGAACTCAAAATAAACCTCAGGCGGATCATCTTAATCATGTCTAGTAGTTGCCATGTTATGGGCTTATTAGATTGTTGCATTAATAATGTGAGAGGAATGTCAAACCTTTATTTCTCTTCAGATTTACACTTTTTATTGTTATTGGGCTGATGTTAAAGAGTTTATCCCCTATAATCTATAATCCATTCATCGTTTAATTTACAGTTGTTTACATATGCCGATGCACAAAATCTGACGCCTTTCCTATTTTACAAAAAACTATTTTGTTCTTACATACTGTACAGTATATGATCAATGCATCCTTCACCATTCTGCAGACATCATGTAAAATGTCACGAGTGGTCATAATACTGAAGTGTTGTACTGTATATATATTTTTATTCTGATCTCTGGAGACAGAAACATATGCAGTGAAAGTGGAGAAAAACCTAAAATTCACTTTTCTCTTGGTTTGTTAATTTTATTCCAGATGTTTCTAATTGGGGGTTTTCTTCACATTTACACAGAGTTGCTCATTATCTTTATAATAAAGCTCCAGTCTGGACAGATTTTGTACTAAATGAGAGAATACAGTATTGGCCAAAAGTAATAAGACAACATATGCGGTGTATTATAGTTCTCTTTGTGCATCAAACTGGTGATGTCACTAATTAGTTCTGTCCTGTCTGGCTTTATAAGAGTTGTGCTTATTATAATCATCTGGTTTATAGTTAATGGATGGAACAAACATGAGGCCAGATTTTTACTTTCTGAAGCCGGGGCGTCCTTCATGCAAGAAAATGCATAAAACCAGGGGATTCTCAAGTGAATTGTGAACTTCTGTGGCAATTTTTTCTGTACATGATCTACAGCGAGCAATCAAACAGCATGAATTGAGAAAGTTACACCAGAGTATTGCAGATGTCTTTCTGATTCTAAGTCCAGCTGGATCCAGGCAGTTTTGAAGAATCAAAGACTACCTACAGTACTAAATAACAATTGTTGTATAGAAGTTTTACTGCATAAAATAATACATTATTTTTAGTCTCTTTTACTTTTTACTATCACTGTGGAGTAGGTTAATGCTGGCGTACTGTTTCTTATTAATAATATTTAAAATAATAATAATAATAATTGGTGTGGACATGCAACCTTCCACAGTCCCACAAAAATGCTCCTTCCTTCAAGAGGCGGTTTTCATTATGTGTTTTCGTTCAATATGATGGTGGTATTACTTAATTACTGTTATGGCGCTAAAGGTGAGTATTTTATTGCATGTTTATGTTTTTTATTATTTTTATTCCACATAAATAAATTATTCATAATAACGCTAATAAGTATTTCTTTATTATATACTGTATTATGTTTTAATTAAGCAATGTGTTTTTTATTTGTTTTAAAATAAGCAAAGGAAAAAATATAAGCATAGAATAAAAAGACAAAAGAAAGTATAAAGGTTTTTCTTCTTACGTGTCTCACACATAAATCCTGCAGATTAACTGGTTAATGCTCAATAATGAAATCCCACGGCGACATCCACATGGCGAGACAGATGATTTATGAAATCAGAACTATAAAAAAATACAACTTTCATTTTATTCTTGTTTAATTTTTATTATTAGTTCATATACTGTAATTATTTTGTCACAATTATATTCAATAGTCTAAAGTGGAGTCTTAAGATGGTCTTAACCAGCTAGCTATTGTACATTTTTAACACACCCTGTCTTGGTTTTGTAATGAATTATCACACTTTATTCAGCCAATTAGTTATGCAGCAGCCATCAATAAACTTCAGTTGGTATAGCTATGTATGATTAAGCTGACATTTTCCTTCTTTTTTTTTTCTTCTTTTCAGCAACATCTATAGCGGATAGAAGAAAAGACATCTGCTTCATAATTACCTGCTCATAATGAATTTTTGAAATACACAGTGGTTATTACGAACACATTCTCATTTTGTGAATACAGTACGGTATATTGCAGGCGTTGAGCAGCGCTGGCAGATTAATTAGTCTGGCTAAACATGATACGTTGTATATTAAAATTAAGAAAGAATGGTCAGAGGGCAGGGCCAGCCAGGATCAGGGGCCTC
This sequence comes from Channallabes apus, assembly GCA_030522415.1. Lineage (NCBI taxonomy): Eukaryota > Metazoa > Chordata > Actinopteri > Siluriformes > Clariidae > Channallabes > Channallabes apus. The sequence goes on from CM060124.1 coordinate 6,630,170, forward strand.
ATTCAAGGACTCGACGGTGGGAGTGTGGTGGTGCTGGGGCTTAAACCCATAACCTTCCAATAAGTAACCCAAAGCCTTAACCATTTTCAGTTTAGATGCCTCTGTTTCTGATGCCTGCAGCAGATGAAATACTGTGAATACTTTGTCATGACGGGTCACTGTGTAGTCTAATGGCGTATTGCATACTCTTAAAATGATGCCCCGGGAATTTACTGTACGAGTGAAAACGCATTTTGGACTTGTTAACCTGTCCCACCATTAGCTTTATTTGAGAGTATCTTGATATTAATACATTATTAACATTCATTATTGCCAAACATAGGTATAATTTGCAGTATTTAAAAACCGTAAATATTCAAAACTGGACAGTACATCCCCCCAATAAACAAACAAATAAATAAATAATCATATGTATAATAAGATGAATTAAAATTATTAACTGTTATAAAATGGTAGCATGGGTGGCTTTCTTGATTCAATGTAATGAGCAATCAAAGAATAACATCTCACAACTTCCCCATCTCTCTTTGATCCTTAAAATTTGCTGAAGTTATGATAATGTATACGTACACACTGATCAGCCATAACCTTATAACCACCCATGTAATATTGAAAAGGTCGGCTGTAATGTTATGGCTGATCAATATAGATTAGATTAGATTTGCGTGGGCGCCACGGTGGTGTAGTGGTTAGCACTGTCGCCTTGCACCTCCAGGTCCAGGCTCGATTCCCATCTCTGTGTGCATGGAGTTTGCATGTTCTCCCTGTGCTAGGTGGGTTTCCTCTGGGTACTCCGGTTTGCTCCCACAGTCCAAATATATCCAGGTTAGGCAAAGTGGCGTTCCCAAATTGTGACCCTGAATACAGTATAAAGCTGCATGGAAGATGAGTGAGGATGAGTAGATTTGCGTGATTTGATTTGACTTAACCAAGTACATCTACAAAGCTAATGAAATGCAGTTAGCACATAACTAACTGACCTGCATAAGTGGTGTATTTGCAATAATTAAGAATGTACAGGTGGTGGAGTGATTAATGTACAGAAGGTACTGCAAGTAATAAGCACAGGTACTCCATATATAGTAAAAAAAAAACATAACTGTGAAAACATTGTGCAGAGAACAGGATGTGGCGATGATATTGTATCCAAATACATACACTTCAATAAGAAGTCGGTCCATCTTTTGCAGCTATAACAGCTTCCACTCTTGACTGTCCACAAGATTTTGGAGTGTTTCTGTGGGAATTTGTGTCTATTCATTCTGTAGAACATTTATGAGGTCAGGCTGTTGGGTGAGAAGTCCTTGCTCTTGCAGTTCATCCCAAAGATGCTTGATAGGGTTGAGGTCAGGGCTCTGTTCAGGCCGTTCAAGTTTTTCTACTCCGAACTCATCAAAACATGTCTTTATAGTCCTTGCTTTGAACACTGGGGACCGATCATGTGGGAATAGAAAAGGGCCTTCAACAAACTGTTGCTCAAAATTGCATAGAAGCATAGCCATGTCCAAGATGTCTTGGTATACTGAAGCATTAAAAATTTAACTTCACTGAGGATAAGGTGCCATATTGAAACTGAAACTGGAATCAATAATTACGGGTTTTGGACAAATACTTTTGTCCATATAGTGTATGTACATATATAAATGTCCGCATGATACAGTATATACAGACTAAACAGGGTGGAATATACAGTACAGTAATGATGTATAGTTAAGTGGAACTTTTTTGACCCTGTATACCAGCCCAATGGATTTGGTAATCATGATATAATTGAAATGTAGGGTTTCGGCTTTAATGCAAGAAGTTCAACAAGAAATTGTTGTATATTGTATGTATTTTTTATTTATTTATTTATTATTATTTTTAAAAAGGTCCCACTGTTTTCACATGCTCAAAAGTAATTAGACAAAAGACTAAAGTCTTTCGGTTTTTCCCATCAAAGGGTTACTATTTGACCCAGGTTTTCACACCGGATGTCCTTCCTGACACAACACTCAGCTTGAGACCGGCACCACAAGCAGTGGCTGGGGTCAAAGGTAATTAGACACAAGACTTCATCCAGTTTGATGGCCAGTTGTGGCTATTGCTCAAAAGTTTTTAATCACTTGCAAATTTTTTTGTTTCCCAAAGAAAAACACATTTTCATGCATTTCAGAAACAATTAAATGTTAGCGGGAATTCTGACTGTAATGCATCATCGTCTCTGGATATGAACCCTGTTGAGATGCTGTGGGAGCAGTGTGACCGTATGTTACAGAGGAAGGGTCCATCAAGCCAATACATCTTATGGGAGATGCTCCAGGAAGCATGGGGTGAAAACTCATCAGATTATCTTGAAAAATTGACAGCTAGAATGTTTGCCAGACTGTAATTTCTGCACAAGTTCAAAGAACATATTTATAATTTCCATCAAAATCATTATTTCTAACTGTGACAATGTCAGCATGTCTTGTTCATTTGCTGTATTTTCTATACAGACTAATTTAATGTGTGTTTCCCAAAAATGATCCCAAACTTTTGAGTGGTAGTATATACTTCATGACAAATCAAAGAGTTAAAATGTCTGACATTGATTCTATGTGTTGACTTTGATTTTGGTTAAATGGCTGTTCATGGAAACACTCATGGGAATGCGAAGTCCAGGAAAGGTCCCAATGCAAGTGGCGGAGTCATCATTAGGTTAAACAAATTAATATATATATATATATATATATATATATATATATATATATATACAGACCTATTAATGAGATAAATGTCCACTGTGACTTTTATTTACTGCCATCCTTCACACATATCACCTCTCCTTAGATGCTAACTGCATTCCATTGGCTTCCTACTTAGACTCTGGCACACACACACACACACACACACACACACACACACACAGTGACAATAAATCTAATCTCATTTTGTTAATTTTATTTATTTTATTTTATTTCTAGCCATATTAATTGCATGGGTGTTAAATATTAATACTGATTAAATGAGCAGAAGTCGTTATTTCTGCGCCTGTAATAAAAGAGCGCCTCTCTGCCGAATCGTCTCGGCCATTCCACCTTAAAAGTTCGTCATAATATAGCGAGCGCTCGCAGTATTTCCGGTCCACCTTAAGCGCTAACGCAGGCGTACAGCGGGGCTTCCGCTTCGTCCGCGGCCGGGCTGAAGAGCGGAGCGCTTCTTTTTCTCTCTCTGTCTCTCTCTTTTTTTCTTCTTCTTCCCTCTTTTCACCGTCGCTTCATTTGGAGACACAAACGGAGCAGCGCAGCGAGGCCACGGACAAAAATAAATAAATAAATATATATATATAAATCTAGGGGGAAAAAAACAAGCAGAGCAAATTAAGGGGAAAAAACACGATGTCCGAGCCGCGGTACCGAGAGTGGATCCTGGAGACGATCGACTCGTTGCGCTCGAGGAAAGCGCGCCCGGACCTCGAGAGGATCTGCCGGATGGTGCGCAGGAGGCACGGCTCCGACCCGGACCGCACGCGGGCCGAGCTCGAGAAGCTGATCCAGGAGCAAACTGTGCTGAAAGTTAACTACAAGGGCTCCGTGTCGTACCGGAACGCCGCCAAAGTGCAGCGGAAATGCCGGCGGAAGGTCGAGACGTGCACCAAGCACGCAGACGGCATCAGCGAGGAGCGCGAGCCGTCACCCGGGAGCCGCACGCGCTCCGCTCAAGAGAAGCGTGAGGAGGAAGAAAAAGAAGAGGAGGGAGAAGGAGATGAAGAAGAGGACGAAGAAGAGGAATCGGTTGTGTCTCCTGCGACAGACGGCTCAGGAGGAGGAGGAGGAAGAGAGACGCACGCGAGCAGCGATTTGCGCGAGCCCGAGCGGCGAACTTGCGCGAGCGCTCGCAACAATAAGCAGCAGCAGCAGCAGCAACAACTCCGAGCTGCGAGGAGCGGCGGAACAGCAGGAGGAGGAGAGAGAGAAAGAGACAGAGCGGAGGATCTGGGTGACCGGCTCGTGGCGGCGGTGTGGAGTCTGAGCAGCCGGTCTCAGAACCAGAACCACCAGCACGCGCCGCTCGGGCTCAGAGAGATCCTGGGCTTCCTCGGCACGCAGGCCGGCGGCGCGCACACGGGCGCCGAGAAGCTGACCCGCAGCCGCGTCAAAGTGGTGCTCGAGCGCGAGATCGAGAGGGGTCGCCTGCGCAGGACGCGCCTCGGTCACATCGCCGCCGTGACCGCGCGGAGGGGTGGAGGAGGAGGAGGGGGGACGGCGGCCAAGGCGTCCGAGGCGTCTGCGCGACTCCCGGCGAGCACGAGCAGGAGCAGCAGAGGCAGCGCGCCGCAGGACGGGCGCGTGTCACCGCAGGTAACAACTCTGTACAAGAAGCGCGTCTCGCTCATCAATCAGTAAACAAATAAAGAAACAAGCAAATAAACATATGCATAAACACGTATATACATATGTGCGTAAATAAATAAATTTATAAATAACGGTGCGTGGTGAAGAAGGAAAATTATTATATACAGAAGGAAAGCACGCGACACACACACATCCGCAACGACTCATTTCCGCTTTTTCATTTTTTTTTTGTCTTTCACATTTTCAACACAAGTAGCTGAGTGCACGCGATGTGCTTTCACGCACAAAAGAGCTCCGAGCAAATCTTTTGTGCGTGTGTCTGTGTTTATACGTGCATGTGTGTGTGCATGAGTATATACAGTATAAATATATATATTTATGTGTGTGTGTGTGTGTCTGTTTGCGTCATGTGTATGTTTTGCGAACGTGACGGCTGCGCTCGGTGCGTGTGTGTGTGAGAGAGAGAGAGAGCACGCGCGGGGTGGATGAGGTGGTGGGGGAGGACAAAAAAAAAAACACCCCGACACCCCCCCCCCCCCCCTCTCTCTCTCTCTCTCTCCCTATCGTGTCTGTTCTGAGCAGACTGCTCGCACAAAACTGTCTGCGTGCCCCTGCTGTTTCACTTCAACACACACGCACAAAAAAAAAAACAAGGTGCGGCGGACCGGAGCTCGTGCGAGCTCGTGCTTTTCTCTTTCTCCGTCTCTCCTTGTTCGATGCACACACGCGCGCGCGCGCACATTTGCGCGCGCGCCTCTCGAGCTCCGGTAACACATGCGCTGCAGTTGATAAGCGTCGGAATTGTATTCACCGTGCGTGATTTATTTATTGTTATTTTTTAAAACACACTGAGAGAGGGAGAGAAAGACCGGCGCAGTTCTCCGTTTTTCTTTCTTTCTTTTTTTTTGTTCGGGTAAAAGTTGTGCTGGATGTTTTTCACTAGGCGGTGTCTGTTAAGTTCCACGCGCTCGGAAAACAGAAGGGAGGGGTCGAAAAAGAAGGGAGGAGGAGGGGGGTTGTTGGGTGATGGTGGGGCGGGCGGGGGGGGGGGTGCGACTGTGACTGTTCTCTGTGTATGTGTGTGTGTGTTTGTGTGTGGAATAAGTGAGAGAAATGGACAGCGGTCGAACTTGATCCAGCTCTCAGGAGCGTGTTTTTTTCTTCTTCTTTTTTTCTTTCTTTCTTTTTTTCAGTTCCGTTCAGCGCGACTCTCCGACTAGCACGCGAGTTTCGTTGCGCTTTTTTCTCCTCGCGGCAGCAGCGTTTTACCCTAAAAGAAAAAAATGAAAGAAAATAAACAATGGCGACATAAAAAAAAACGTGTGCAGTAAAAAAAAAAAAAAAAAAATTCAAGGAAAACATTAATCATGGCCTGTTTAAAAAATGATGTGTGTATGTGTTATTTGTTCTTTGCTTGTAATTCGGGACGCGGCCCAACAGTCCCGCAATCTCTGACACGCACATTCTCGCGCTATTGTTGGAGAGAACAGAGGCTCGAGAGCTCGCGCTCCGCTCTTGATCTCATTGATTTTAACGCTCGAAATTAAAAGAGCGCGCCATACTGTACATTGTGGCCTTTTGCTTTTTTGTTGTTGTTTGTTTTGCTTTGCTTGTGCGCGCTCTCTTCTCTCGTATTAGCATCCGTGCACCGACTGCAGTGACATGACTCTAGTGCGCACATCCGGTACTGTGTTTATCCGCGCAGAGCAGCAAGGTGAACGACCACCTGAACCGAGTCAGCAAAGCAAAAAAAAAAAAAAAAGGGTTTACTGTTAAACACCTTGCGTTATAAACATGGTATTACTCTTCAGTGCTGAGCCAGGTCTGTAGTTCAGGAAGTCCAAAAATGGGGATGGGGTGCAAACCCAGCACAGGTCTGTCTTTGGACAGAGGAAACCGCTGGAGTACACACTGAAAACATGAAAACTCAGTGAACAAAGACGGAGTGTTGGTTCAGAATCAGAGCGTTTTATTGCCTAATACGTTTGCACATACAGGGAATTTATTCGGTAACAGAATTTTCTGGGGAGCTGAACCCCAAAGGTGACAGTGCTAACTCCAAAGTGCTGGCCACAGCTGACCGCTCAATCCGCACAACAACATGGAACAGGTTTTATGCCAGATGCCCTTCCTGACTCAACCCTTCCATTTTATCCCGGCGCTGCATCCAGTGGCTCAGGTTCGAGTACTGGGTGGGAACCGAACATGGGCCTTTAACTTTAATACAGGACAAAAGTGATGACCTTATATCTCGCATGCTATAAGAATAAAATAGGTTATACAATGTACACAAATTCATAAGAAATATAGAGTAAAACCATGTTGTCTGATTAAGTGGTTAAAATGTACAAGGGTTGATAGAGCACAATTTCAGCACTGGGGTATTTTTCAATTCAGTGTTTTTCAATCAAGTTGTATGGATCATAAATGACTTGAGTTGCCTCAGATTATTTTTATTATAATTAGCAGTAGTAGTTTATACACCCTTCTGTGAGGTCACATTATGTAAGATGCATAATGTTTAAGCAAAAACCTCAGTGTATGATTGTCTAACCAAAAATGCAAGCATGTCACTTTCTGTGCTAAAGAAACATGACAAAAATTACAGTATGGGAACCAAATATGTCGATTATCTGGCTTTGTGTGTTAAAATAATCATTAAATGGTGTAGTGGTTAGCACTGTGGCCTTGTATCTCCAGAGTTCAATTCAATTTAAATTTATTTATATAGCGTTTTAATAATAGTCATTGTCTCAAAGCAGCTTCACAAAAATAAAAAGGAAATTTGAAAAGACAATTTATGGAAGTGTGTATGTGTGAGAAAAATGTGTTTAGATAATAATGAGATTGTCTCTGATGAGCAAGCCAAGGGTGACGCGACAGAGGACAGTTGAGGGTTTGATTTCTGCCTCGGGGTCTGTTTGGGTACGTGGAGTTTGCATGTTCTCCATGTGCTTGGTGGGTTTCCTTTGGGCACTCCGGTTTCCTCCAACAGTCAAAAGACATTTAGATTAGGCCAACTGGCGCCTCTCCAACCCCCCTGGAACCCTTTATACAGAATAAAGTGGTATATATGATAAATGAATGAATGCACACAAGTCCAGTAAAAGTTTAGTCAGATTTGTTTTAGGTAAGTTACAATATTTAGTCACATGGACTTTTTCTCAGAAAGTGCTCTGTTTAGTCCTATGAAATAGGAACAGGCTCCGTAGTATGCTCCTGTTACAAAAATAAATCTGCAGCATACGTTAGAAACAACTCAAAAGTGATATTTTGTGCCCTGAGTAGAAGAACTTGGGGTGTTATGTGGATTGCAGGGCCCACCATTTGTTTTCCAGCACATGGCGCTACCGGCGAGCGTTTACTCTCCGTATCATTTCATCACATGTCAGGTTAAACCTAACAGGAACTAACACAGAGATATCCATGATATTTATTTGATTTAGGTGAGAAGACGCCTTCCCCCTCCGAGGTTGGGTTTCCTGATAAGTCACACATCTTTACCAAAGTGGCAGGGAAAGAGTTTCACAGCACATATAATCCGTTACGTCACGGAGTCACCTCGCATTTTAGATGAAACAAAGTGCTGTGGCAATCATGTGGTTTCTATGTGGAGGTCTGTGGGACAAAATTAACTTTCAAGCTTTAACACCTAAAAGCAGGATGTTGAAGCTTTAAGACTTAATTGGACAAAGAACTACAATTGGGTAACTTACAAGTGTCAGTATCATTACCCCTAAAAAATCTCTCTATATATTATTAAAACAATAAATATTTGTTTTACATAATTGTGTATTAAACTTTTTATATATATAAATTATATATATATATATACTTGAACTTTTAAAACCATATTGTTTAAAGAATATTAACCAAAAGACCAGGAGGAGTTTTGTTGTTTGCAAATATTAAAGAGTCAGATATAACTGACCTTAATGGAGCGAACCATGTTGGAGATATGATGCTATAATGTTATTAGAATAAAAAAAAAAAAAAAAACTAATTACCCAAGTGATTGGGTTAAAAGGACAACATTGTTTTTTGTTTTGTTTTGTTTTTTATTATGCCATCTCTTCTTCGTAATATATTGCTAGTCATAGCAGTAAAACGTGTGTACACTTCATGGTAAAGTATATGAGTGTTGAGATCATATAAGTGTGTTACATAAAAGAGTGTGTGTTGCGACCACACAGGAACAAGTAAAGGAAGAGGAGATGATGGAGGTGAAGACCGAGGAAGATGACAAGATGGATGAAGAAGCTGAGCCCCCCGAACAGAGCGAGCCCCAGAGCTCCAAACCTGAAGGGGAAGTAGAGGACAAAGTTCACACACTCGCTTCACTTTCAGCCGGCCTGAAGGTGAAGGAGTGCGAAGATCCGCACACGCCTCCGGTCACGGAGGAGGAGGAGCAGCTTCGGCTTTCACCGCTTCCCTCGCCATCCAAACTGAGCTCCGGTCATCAGGAACCTGAACAGGCTGGAACTGAAGGTGTGTGTGTGTGCGTCAGAGAGAGGTAGAGATAGGGAGACAGAGTCGTTGTTGAACTGTCCATTTGTCGTTTTCTCTGTAGTTGAAATGGTGATGGAGGGAGAGTCGCCTCACACAGAGAGTGTAACACAAGATCTAAGGGAAGCCGTACCTGACCAAATAGACACACTCACACAGGTAACCACACACACACACTTACCCCTTCACAGTACTCACACACATAGCCGGAAGCATTACAGCATTGAGCGCTCCTACACACGATCCCCCTCTCTCTCTCTCCTCTTTCAGGATGAAGCGGTTGCCGTCTCAGACAGTGTGACGATTCCACCCTCTATTCCCATTAAATCCTGTGAGTATGGCCTTGTATCAGTACATGTGAACATGAGAGTATGTGTGTGTGTTTCAAACACAGCTACGATCAATATTGTCATCTAGCAACTGTTTATTTATAATTTGTTCAGATTCCGTGTGTAAGGCTGAAGTGGGCGTGTCCTCTTGTCTGCTGACTCCATCTGCCTCGCCAGGAGCGGCCGAGGAACGAGGGATGAACGGAGGAGTGTGAGTATGCCTCATGGCAGTAATGAATGATGAAATGCTTTGCTTTACTGCTACACGTAAAACGATTAAACCGTGATGAATATAATATAAAGGTCTCAATCCTGCGCCTCGATTACGTATCTTGTTGTTTTGAGCGCAATTTACTGTACTGAGAATATGCAAAATACCACCATGTGCCGGATTAAGTGCTGTTTTGTGTAACATGGAGCATGGAGCCCATTTTGTTAAATGAAAACTTATTTGGAGTGATTAATATGATAATTATACATAACTATTCACACAGCAATACAGTATGTTTTATTTTAAACTGTTACTTTATGTCAGTGTGTGTCAAACACACCCAGGATTTAATTACTTCCTATAAATCACTATCAGACCCACTGATTAACGCCTGCTTGTTTTTGGTCTGTGTTAGTTTTGTAAAGTCGGAGACAAGCATCACAAATCCAGTCGACTGGACGGTGGCTGATGTCGCCAGTTATTTCACAGCGGTGGGATTTCCAGAGCAGGCTCTCGCTTTCAGGATGCAGGTATGCACTTTACACTTCGTTACCCATAAGCACTTCCACCACAGTGCACATGACATTATCTAGTAATATTATTCATGTAAAACATGTGTACGAAGAATTAAACACACTCAGTTCCACATGTGTTTCACTAATTAAATAAAAATTATACACTATTACATGTCCATACATTGCTGTTTAAATAAGTATAAAGTGAAAATCATTTCAGGAAAAAAAGACTAAATGATAAATGCAGTAGTGTCTGAATAGGCATGATTCTGGTTGCAGACACAAGGAAGCTATTTTAGCTAATTTATTGAAATAATAGCTTATTGTGTTGAGAGCGTATCTAAATTTTGGTCTTAGTCTTAATTATTTCTATTAAAGTTAATACACTTTAATATGTTCTTCTTGCACAATAGCCTTTAATTATATAATTGTTTTCAGCATTCAGCATAATTATAATTAAGCAATATCACATGAGAGGGAGTGCTGTATCTCAGCCGTGCTAATATCCATCACAAGAGCATGACCCAAAGTGTTATATCGCCTTTATACAACTGTTTCACAAACCTCATTTACAGTGGAACCTTGGATTACGATCATCCGGAAGCGGGCTCGTATTCCAAAACACTTGTAAACCAAATTTTCCCATAAGAAATCAAGGAAACTCTAATCAGTCATACCATGATTAGTGTTTCCATTTGTGTACGCAGGCGCTGTGTATGTGTGTGAATCTAAAGTAAGCTCCCCTCTCCCCTTCTCGCCTTACACAGTTACCCTTCCTCCACTCTTTTCACACTCACGCGCGCACACAACGGAAACACTGTTTTATCAGGAAAATAAACAAGAACGCTCTCTAATGACACTCAATTGAACGGAATCACTGCTGTAAAGTTAAAATAAAACAAATTAACCTGCACTTTACCTTTGAAAAGAATCGCGACAGAGCAGTGTTTCTGTGTAGAGCAGAGAAAAAGACTGTGTGTGTCTGTGAAGCCAAAAGTAGATTCTTTGTGATTATACCAGTAAGAGATGAGCACTGACCCAGCAGGGGAGACGTTTCCGCAGCGCTAGAGAGAGAAAAAAACATTGGCTCAGTTGTGATCACGTGACGCTCAGCGTCAAACCAAGAAGCGCATGCGTGATACATGATACTCGGTACTCGTTAAACCAAGACTTGCTCATTTTCCAAGTAAAAATGTACAAACCGGATTCCAAAAAAGTTGGGACACTAAACAAATTGTGAATAAAAACTGAATGCAATGATGTGGAGATGGCAAATATCAATATTTTATTCAGAATAGAACATAGATGACAGATCAAAAGTTTAATCAGAGAAAATGTATAATTTTAAAGAAAAAATATGTTGATCCCAAATTTCACGGTGTCAACAAATCCCAAAAAAGTTGGGACAAGTAGCAATAAGAGGCTGGAAAAAGTAAATTTGAGCATAACGAAGAGCTGGAAGACCAATTAACAATAATTAGGTTAATTGGCCACATGATTGGGTATAAAAAGAGCTTCTCAGAGTGGCAGTGTCTCTCAGAAGCCAAGATGGGTAGAGGATCACCAATTCCCACAATGTTGCGCAGAAAGATAGTGGAGCAATATCAGAAAGGTGTTACCCAGCGAAAAATTGCAAAGACTTTGCAGTTATCATCATCAACTGTGCATAATATCATCCGAAGATTCAGAGAATCTGGAACAATCTCTGTGCGTAAGGGTCAAGGGCGTAAAACCATACTGGATGCCCGTGATCTCCGGGCCCTTAAACGACACCGCACCACAACCAGGAATGCTACTGTAAAGGAAATCACAGAATGGGCTCAGGAATACTTCCAGAAACCATCGTCAGTGAACACAATCCACCGTGCCATCCGCCGTTGCCATCTGAAACTCTACAGTGCAAAGAAGCCATTTCTAAGCAAGATCCACAAGCACAGGCGTTTTCATTGGACCAGGGATCATTTAAAATGGAGTGTGGCAAAATGGAAGACTGTTCTGTGGTCAGACGAGTCACGATTCGAAGTTCTTGTTGGAAATGTGGGACGCCATGTCATCCGGACCAAAGAGGACAAGGACAACCCAAGTTGTTATCAACGCTCAGTTCAGAAGCCTGCATGTCTGATGGTATGGGGTTGCATGAGTGCGTGTGGCATGGGCAGCTTGCATGTCTGGAAAGGCACCATCAATGCAGAAAAATATATTCAGGTTCTAGAACAACATCTAGTCATCTCTTTCACGGAAGACCCTGCATTTTTCAACAAGATAATGCCAGACCACATTCTGCTTCAATCACAACATCATGGCTGCGTAGGAGAAGGATCCGGGTACTGAAATGGCAAGTCTGCAGTCCAGATCTTTCCCCTATAGAGAACATTTGGCGCATCATAAAGAGGAAGGTGCGACAAAGAAGGCCCAAGACGATTGAACAGTTAGAGGCCTGTATTAGACAAGAATGGGAGAGCATTCCTATTTCTAAACTTGAGAAACTGGTCTCCTCGGTCCCCAGACGTCTGTTGAGTGTTGTAAGAAGAAGGGGAGATGCCACACAGTGGTGAAAATGGCCTTGTCCCAACTTTTTTGGGATTTGTTGACACCATGACATTTTGATTCACCATATTTTTCCCTTAAAATGATACATTTTCTCAATGATAAACTTTTGTTCCATGATTTATGTTTTATTCTGAATAAAATATTGACATTTGCCATCTCCACATCATTGCCTTCAGTTTTTATTCACAATTTGTTTAGTGTCCCAACTTTTTTGGAATCCGGTTTGTATTAAAAATCTTTGCTTGTCTTGTGGAACACTCGCAAACCGCGTTACTCGCAATCCGAGGTTTCACTGTATTATAAACAGAATATGATTTATTTGTTTTATTTAAGTTATTTTGCTTTGCCAACACATTGGCAGACCAGGCGAATTACTGTTAGTGTAATTAATAGGCGTGAAAGTAGTTTTAAATTAAAAAACAGTACTATGTAGCCAAGTGGTGAGGCAAATAAACCATGGAGGTGGTATAGAGTCCTGAGAAACTTATGATATTTACTTTATATTTCCACTTATTCCACTTTAGAATATCAGCTCTGTTAACTTCAGGGTTCCAGGGTTAAATCTTGCATGGAAAGCTAGTGCGCTATGAAAGGTGTACAATCCCTTGTTCCACACACCAAGCAGTAGGGTTAGAGAGGGATTTGCCATTCAGACTTGTGTTAGACACTAGATAGACAACATGGAGGCAATTCGTAACGATTTAAGAGCAGTTATTAAGGAGACCAAATGTTGTTTGAAATGACATAACGTTATCAACGCATCTACGAGTGGTTTTGAATGTAGGTGTTATCACTCAGCTGCTCTCTCCTCTCTCCTGCACACCGACAGTTCTATAGAACACAGACTGTTAAAACTCCTGGGATACCTGGGAGTGGTACATGTACTAGAATGTCTCAATGGTGTTACCGTCCACTCGTGGAATGGCTCTTGTCCAATCAGTTTGCTCAGTCGGAACTAACTGTTATATAATTATACTTGTTTATTGACTAAATACTGATTGTAAAAAGTGGCCTAAAGTTTATATAATGATTGTTGTCATGGTTACATTCCAAGGCAGATAAATTGATTGTTGAATTAAATCTTGCCAGCCAATCAGGAAATGATTTTGCTCCTCATGGCCATGGTATTACCGTAAAAAAAATAGATGTAGGTCGTAGATATCTGTTATACAGGATATTATACAGCACTCAAAACAGGAAGAGGTAGTTACTTCTAAATGCTGAGTTCATGAGAATTTGTTTGTAATGAAGGTGCGGTGAGATTTAAAGGCCTGGATAGTGCACTGGCTCCTCTGGTCCGGTTCTCCACAAGTCGATCAATTGATTAAACTCTGAACTGGAGCCTGTGAAATAGAACAATTGAAACCTAATGAGCTCCATGGCAGTGCCAGAAGCGTCGTTTTTGCCTGAAAAAGCGCTCCAAGTTTATTTAGATGCCTGAAATCAGTGGCTTTTTTTTCTCAACCAGTAGCATAGGTGATTTGAAAGCTACAGAAAAGCTCTTTATGGGGGGGTTATAATGTAACACATGTCACTTGATGCGATTCAGAAATATTAGTGTTTCGGTCGTGGCACCACGTTATCAGAGTACTACGGTATGTCTGTCAAATGTTTTATAGGTAAAAATCAACAGATTTTTCATGTGTAGGGAATGGCTCAGGTTTTAACCAGCTCTCATCGTTGTTGTGTAACAGGAAATCGACGGGAAATCACTTCTCCTGATGCAGCGCAACGATGTCCTGACCGGCCTGTCAATCAGACTAGGCCCTGCCCTCAAGATCTACGAGCGGCACGTAAAGGTTCTGCAGAGGACCCACTTCCAGGACGATGAAGCTTTCTGCTGAGACATAAACTCTCGGTTTCTATAGCGTCCACACGCTCAGATTTCAGATTTCTCTCACTCTCTCTCTTGCACACAATGAAGCTTTTTACAGAGAAACAAGCATCTCACATACACACTCTAATGCGCTCCCTTCTGCACTGTTAACAGTGGAACATTCCAGATATTTGTCTTAAAGATGCTAGCACGCACACTCACATTTGTTATTGTCTGTTTCCATTCCGATGAGGATGAAGCACATCCAGTGAGGCATGAAAACGCCCCAGAGACATCACTGCACACTACGGAGGGACAAAAACAAAGGTGTCTTTTCATTAAAGACGGACTGAGATTATGTGTGCAGCTCAGATGGATGTGAGTCCTCGGTTCTTTGAACTTTGACACGGGATCAAATTCAACAAGCGAAGATGCAGACTCATTATCTGTCCATTAGGGGGCAGCAGATGGCGGGAAAACCCAACACGTTAAAACACATTAACCAAAAAGTTCAAAGTGTCAAGCACATATGGGTTTGATAAGTTTCATTTCCAGTAATAAGTTTAATTTTTGAAACTTTGTATTGCTTGGTTGATGCAATCATCATTGTCTAAAAACAGACTATGTGTTCGGGATTTCACACCGATGCTAGATGTGCTTAGTCGACTGTACAGCGTCCCCCCCCCCCTTTTTTTTTGGGAGCAAGCGCTTGTCGTGATCTTTTACAATGTATTGCTGAGTCACAGTTTTTGACCTACATAACTGTGGCACTGCATCCCGGTCTTCCCTATGCTTTTGGCTAGGTGCTGTGTGCAGAACGTATTCTAGAACCCTTTACTGTAGGTTCTGGACTCGGTCCCGGAAAATGAAACTTATTACTGGAGTGTCTTCAATTCTAGAATCCTCCAAAAGATTCTGGCTCCTGTCTAAGATGGACATTTTTTTTCTTCCTGAGCTCATAAGAAATGTACACCATATGGACAAAAGTATGTGCACCCATGACCATCATACCCATATGTGCTTGATTCTTTTTTTATCTTCACGCTTCTGAGAGGGCTTCCTCTAGATGTTGTAGCACAGCTATAAGGATGTGCGTTCATTCAGATACAAGAGCACTGGTGAGTCGCTGATGTCGGTATGTCAAGGAGGCTCCAGTTCCAGTTCATCACGAAGGTGTTCAGTGGGGTTGTGTACAGTCGGAGCTCTGTGCAGGACAGACCTTAACAAACCATGTCTTGATGGAGCTCACTCGCTTTTTTGCAAAAAACAGGTTAGGATATTTTAGTTCCAGTGAAAAGAACTACATCATACAAACACATTGTTTAAGAATGATACGATATGAGTGTCCAAGTCAGACAGAGCACATACTTTTGTCCATATTGCACAGTTTGCAAAATTGAGCTCGATTTTAAAAATGCGAAGCGCTGCTGTAGTGCTTAGTGTACTTTAACTTTCCATGCAGATCTGGGGTTTGTCAACGGAATCACACGGACTCGGAAGCGTCACTCCTGACTGTTGCGCTTTGTACATATGTAAATGTGACCTGTTCACATAATGAATCAATGACAAGCTCCTCACCAGCAATTCCATTCCTCACAAAACCTCTCACCACGGATGGTGTTCAGAAAAGAATTTTTCTAGTCAGAGTGCTGGTCGACAGTGTGTTTTCTATAACCCTGGTCACTCTAACACACTGTGGAATCACAGTGTTGTACAGCAAACAACTGGATTTGTGGATTAGCAAGCAAACTTCAGATTATACTTGGATTAATGCATCCTTTTCCATTGACATCAACTGTTTTTTTTTTGGCCGGCCAGGTTTACATCATGTTAGACCAAAAGTCCTCACTCGTTTTTTTTTTTTTACCAACCTCAAGTAACATCACGACAAGTTTGTTATGGCTAGAAAATAACTGCCGTTTTAATGTAACATACTGTAGGTATATAAAGTCTACACCAGGTTTGGGTCTGTATATGTGGTGATGTCGGTGGTCTGACATTTACACATACTTGATTCACCTCTAGTCGTGTTTGAAATGAACAAAGCTGGACCAGAGATGGACACACTGGTCAGTTTCATTGACACATCGATAATATGTTTTTTTGTTGTTGTTGTTGTTTGTGTTTTAATTTAAGTATTTCATTTAACATTCCATTAAGTCTTTGCTGATATAAAGGCTGGTTGTTACATTTTGTTGATGGAGCATTTCATAAACTTTGATAAAACTCTAATATTTGAGTACAAAACCTAAATACTATAAATAATACCATTGTTAATATTGTAGTTAACATTTTCCCATGAGACATAGTTACTAAAGTAGCAGACCGAAGCAGTTACTAAACTGAAAGTAACCGAGTAATTAATAGTAAAAGCGTGTGCATTGTTCATAAGTCACTTTATGAAGTGCTCTGTGGATAAAATGTTGATAAAGAAATGCAATAACATCCTCAATCAATCATTCTGAGGATTTGAGAATGAACTCAGATTAATAGTGGGCAATATGGCGGACACGATAATATCATGATAATCGAAGGCTTTTTTACTTATTGTATGTATATATTTCTTTTTTCTGATTTTTCTAAAATAGTTTTAAGAAAAGAACAAATGTACAAAGGACTAAAAGAAGTCTAAGAGAAAAAGTTAAAAAGAAAAAATGACCAGTTTGATACTTCCTTTCAATCATTACAATAAAGAGACTAGGATTCAATGCTTAGCATAAAATGCAGACGCTACTTACACAATTGTTACATAAGAAAAAACAACTGGTATAATGCTAGCTAGCTTGCTAGACTACGTACAAAGATAATGGTTTTATTTACATGTTAGCTAGCTATTCCTAAAGAAATATTAGTTAAAAATAATAATTATAATTACTTAGCTGGCTAACGTTAATACTACATTGAGGTACCTTACTAGTTAAAATGATGTTAAATTGTTGTGTTGTGTAATTAACCCTGGAATTTTATGCTAAGCATGATGTTAAGCCAAATCAAAAAGAAATATGTAATACATTATGAGGTCTGTGATTGGCTGATTGGGGAAAAAAAACAGTATGTGCTAATTTGTTGCAATAATAATCCTAGTCTGATGTAAGAAGGTCCAAGAAAAAATGTCGACCATTTTTGTGTTTTGTTGTTTTAAAAGCCCTGACCGCTGTGTGTGTTTCAACAGTAACTGTTATTTATTACTTCATATTTTTTATACAGCGTCCTTTTGCGTGTTGTTGTCATGTAGAATATCTCGCCATGCTTATAGTCTTTCTTTGTGTATGTGAAAAATAAGGTCCATTATTTCATTATGTGACACAAAGTCATTCAAATCCATCGTTCTTTGCTACCAGAGATCCTATACAAAGCCTGAAAGCAGTAGGTTTAAGGGATTAGGAAGTCTGTTTTAAGAGACCGACGTCAACACTGTGTGTTTGGAGCGTACATGTGATACTGTCAGGATGGACCTTGTGTGGCATCTTAAGTAATTTAAGCGGTGTGTGAGGTGGATGTTCGATCAGATTTAAGTGTCATACATATCGAAAATGGGACTTTAATAACCACGATCCGAAGAGACTTGACATTATAAGACTTGACTGTGTGTTAGATCAATAAGGCTGTGGAGTTAAATTACAGTCGGCTGCTTTAGGTAGCAAGTGGATTAAACAACAGATACGTGACTGCTGAGAGAAATTTATGAAATGGGGAATTTTAACAGCAGATGGACTCTGCTGGTTTTAAGATAATAGGACAAACAATAATAATGTTATAAACAACACCATGGTAAGTACTTAGATAAATATTTGTGAGATAAATACTGTAATAGCCATCATTTTTTGTACGTGTTATCACATAACCCTGTTTTTCTTTGTTTTTTGTTTTTTTTGCACTATAAATGCTCTTCAGTGCTGTGTGTTTGCGGCTAGGGTGTGTTAGATGTTCTCATTAACTTGTCCCAGGAACAAGACAGTGATGAATGTGCACATTAGTTTGCTCACATGTCTGAAGTAGGACCCACATTTCTATGCATCAAGGCTTCATGTGACTGAAGCCTTACTCGTTCACATGCTGCTCTCTATTGTGTTTGGGTTTGTCGTGTCTGTAGGTTTATACCTCGTTTGCGCAATGTTCCATTGCTTATTAATCACCTGTTGTTACCTTTGCTAAGAAAAATAAATTTTAATTAAAAGCAAACAGAAAAAAAAAGTGTATGAACTGCTATTGTGTATCCCACAGGAAAATCTTGTTGCTCAGAATGAGCTTTTTCTTGTCTCATAAGACTGAATTGAGCCGTCTCATTACAAGCTCGACTTTGTCTTCTCTATTACTCTTTTAAAGGAAAATTGGTTGCTTGCTGTACGTAAAAGGGCTACAGGAACGGGCCAATGCTAGGAAAAGTACTTTCTCACCGGCTACATCTTGTTCTCTTGTGGTCGACGTCCAACAAGTTTGTCCAAAGTCTGCAACTCCTGGAATTGCTTAGTATCTAATCGAACAATATATATATATATATATATATATAGGGCCGGGACTCAATAAAAAAAAATCTAATTAATTAGGGGCTTTGTAATTATTTAATCGAAATTCATCGCATTTTAATCGCATATAAATATTTGACCTGAGAACAGTGAGAAGTAAGTTTTTTCATATGGATTTTTAGTATACCATTGAATAATGACTGAATACATAAGCTTAAGCAACAAAATATTGTTTATTTTTGTTCAACCAAGTCCAACAGACCAGTGCAATATTGCCATTAAGTGTAGCAATAGAATATTTAGGAATATAGTAGCCTACATTTCAGAAATTCAGGTACCTTATAGGTAGGTAGACCTTCTGTAAACTGTTTTTTTAAGTAAAACACAATAGTACATTCAGAACATTGGAAACCCTGACTATTAAACCCTGACGCTTCCATCCATTCGTTTTTTTTTTATAACAAAATTTCTCATCCACAGGGCCAACTAAAGCGTCTCATCAGCTTCTTTGTCCATGTTCACTGTGGTTTGTTTTTGTCTGAACGCTAGTTGGTGCTCCAGTATAATCGGTCCTCCGAAACTCATCCAGTGAGAAACGTTCCGTGGTGCAAAAATAAGTGCGATTAAAATGCGTTACAAAATTGAACGCGTTATTTTTGTGTAATTAATTCACCTAAATTAACACGCTAAAGTCCCGGCCCTAATATATATATACATATATAAATATATATATATATATTAAAACATTTGAGATTTACCTAAACACCATTCAGCTATTCCATTCCCAACTTTCTGATGGTTGAGAGATGGGCTTGAGCTCATGGGCTGGTGCTTACCTGACTGATGATGTAGTGCTGATGGAGACTCCGGAACATGCTTCTGAAAAGAACCCAGTTAAAGTAAAATGTATATAACTATGCCTGCGAGTGGCGCAGTGGTAAAGTGCTCGCCCTATCATCCGGAGATCGCGAGTTCATTCCCGGGGTGTTGCTGTAACCTCTCACAGCCGGAGGTCTAGAGAGAGCTGATTGGCTGAGCTCTCTCAGTGGTGGGATGAGAGGTATTTAGTCCTCCCACATTAATCCATCCATCCATCCATTTTCTTCCGCTTATCCGAGGTCGGGTCGTGGGGGCAGCAGCTTCAGCAGGGATGCCCAGACTTCCCTCTCCCTGGCCACTTCTTCCAGCTCTTAATCACGGCTCTAAATTGGGGGCGTCTGTGAGCTCAGGAGCGGATAGCGCTGTCCTCCGAGTGTGTTACGCCGCTCCCAGCGGTGTGTGAGTGAGGAAACATGTGATACTGGTATTAAGTAGTAGCTTAATGTGGGAGTCCCCTAGTGATGGGGAGGAATTGGACATGACTAAAAATAGGGAGAAAATCAGGGGGGGGGGGGGGGGGGATACAACAACATTTTTTATATAATTATCAAGATAACCTTTCCACAAACAAATGTATTGGTCTTAATTTATAGAGTATAACTAACTGATGTTCTGGTAACTACTGTTAAACACTAAACACTACATTAAAACTACTGGTTTTCAAAAACTTATCATTCAAAACCATTAACTTAATATTAAAAAAAAAGAAAAAAAAAAACCTAATAATAATAATACTGTAGCCAGCTGACTGATGTTTACCATAAAAAAATAAAAACTTTCAACCTCACAAGCGTTAGTTACATAGACATGCTAATTAGGGCTGCACGATATTAGGAAAATATGCGATATTCGATATTGTTGTTGAATACTGCGATAACGATATTTCTTGCGATATAACATTTCCCTAGAGAAGTGCATTTTTTATTATTATTATTGCCAATTTTTTAAATTATTTATTTATATGTAATGATCATACTAAAATAAACAGGTAATAGATATTCGTCTGATGTAATTAAATCTAATTCAGGCTAAAAAGAAACTATATGTCAAGGAAGTTGCAAATATTTAGACTTCAAAACACTATGAATGACTTAAAACCCTCAGCAGATATTCTGACTCCTGGTTTGCTGTTACTATAAACCTGCCAACACAATATGAATTACTTTCAAACATTACTGTTTATTTACATGTAACCATACACTCATCAATAGTGTCTTACAACAAGAGCATCTTTTAAACTAAATATTCTCTTTGGCTTGCCTGTTTTTTTGTTTTGTTAGTTTTTTTTAAATAAAAATAAATATTATTAAACAAAAATAAAATAAAAAAATACTAATTGTCACACACATACTCCGCGACCGGTACTAGGACCCGGAAGTATAAGAGGAGTAAACAAACCAGTCACTGTGTTCACCATGTCGGTTCAGATTGTTTCCTTTCTGATTCAAGTGTGTGTTTATAGGACGTGGGTTAAATGTGTGTTTTTCCGTTGCTCCCCTTCTATGAGAGTCCTTAAACTAATTAGGTTATCCTGCCTACTCGCTTGCTTCCGCGTTTGGGTTTACCGTCCACGCTACAAAGGGCTAACGGCTAATCGTTAAGTCTTCTGATCATCCCGGGTTTGTTCGCCACAGAATGAAGTATGAAGATATAAATAATATATACTGTATATATATATATATATATATATATATATATATATATATATATATATATATATATAAGCAGGTATAAACATAGTAAGGGCCCATCTGATTGGTCAAATTTGAACACACAAATGCTTGGCACATAAAGTATTTATCGCAACTCCTTGCGATATGGTTATCGCGCATGCCATTATCGCGATAACGATATTTTTTCTATATATCGTGCAGCCCTAATGCTAATCCACATGCTAATCCACCCACATGAATTTAAATTCCTTTAGTAATTTAAGAACAAACGTAAGATGTGTACATTTCAGCTAAGTATACCACAGTTTGTTTTTTTTACCACTGTTTAACCAAAGAATCTGTGGTTTTAATTTACATTTTGACTCCTAAGTCAACAATAATTAATAATTAATTAAAAATTCGGCGCAAAAAAGTTTAACCCACCTTCACCGGCCGCTGTCTTCTTCATTTTTATCTGCGGCAGGTAAAGTGGTGCGCTACCGCCACCTAAAGGTCTGGATGAATGATGGATAAAGTGTTTTATTTAAGAAAATTATTATTATTATTTTATTTATTTTTTTGCTTGACTCCAAGGCCTGGCTAAGCCATTTGCAAGCTTGGAGCATGTGTGGGAGAAATTGTGGGAAATTAAGTCTTCATTAGAATCTATATGTACTGTAGGCTTTATTGGGTTGGCTATGAGAAAATGTTGAACATTTTGTCATAAATGTATAATCAAAAATAGGGTTGGTATACAGAAATCACTGACCAAAACCATTCTCATTACTTGCCTTTTCGATAAAAAACAAAACAAAAATCTGTATATTGTATTTTAGTTCTTTATTGATAATGGTTGTATTTTTATTATTTTTGTAATAAACAAGCTAGATTTCTTTAGTTTCAATAATAAACTCTTTGTGTAATACGACTACACAGAGGTTTGGCGAAGAGCACCAGTGAAGACAGGTGAACCTTCTTTACAGTACGTGGGGGGACTGGAGTCGGCTGGAGGCAGATGGTGCAGTTGGCAGAAAGCAACAGTACGTGAATTGACTGAGGGTTTACATTGGAACAGGGTTATCGGTTTGTCAATGTTAGAGCAGGAACCAGTTAAAAAATATCTGTTGATTAGCAGGCAGATGTAGCAGGTCAGACAGAGCAGAGAGAGTAAACATCACTTGCTAGGTTGTTATTCAAGGGTCAGACAGACAGAATACAAAATCCAATAAACCATCCAAACTGAGA
Source organism: Channallabes apus (assembly GCA_030522415.1). Classification (NCBI taxonomy): domain Eukaryota; kingdom Metazoa; phylum Chordata; class Actinopteri; order Siluriformes; family Clariidae; genus Channallabes; species Channallabes apus. The sequence continues at coordinate 6,652,655 of CM060124.1, forward strand.
TATTCAGTAAACGTATCTGTGTGAACAGGCAGACGGGGTTACTAACAAGGGGCAGGCTGAGAACAGGTCCAAACAAGCCAGGGTCAGGTTCTTAAGAACACTCAGGAAACAGACAGAAAGATGAAAAAAAACCTCCATCAGAATCCAAAATCCAATTATCAGACCAATAATAACCAGGTAGAACATAAGACCACTAGACAAAAGTTTGGACACCCCTTCTAAGTCCATGGTCGTTCATGATTTTTATTTCTTTCTACATTGTAAAACAAAACTGAAGTAAATACATCCAAAATATGCAATAATTTCATTTGAACAGTTGATTTTGAGATGCATCTGCTTCTTCTGCTTTGTAAAGCCTTCATAACAACTCTAATCTAAGCTGCTGTTTGGCAATTGGTGATTTCTGAGGCTGGTAACTCTAAATGAACTTCTCCTCTACAGCGGAGGTAGTTTTGGTCTTGCTTTCCTGGGAGGGTCTTCCTGAGAGACAGTTTCATCATGGTGCTTGGTGGGTTTTGCAAATGCAATTGACACAATACTGGTCTTGCAAGACCTTCTTGTCCTAAAATAACAACTGACTGTTGCTGTTACTTTCTATGTTTAAGAAATTCCAGTATTGTTCTAGAATGTAAATCCAAGCTTGAGTCTATGCGACGTCGTCTTTTTCATCTGGCAGATGTCTTGCAGATGTCTGGCGGATGGCGTTTGCTCATCTGGAAGACGTCGCCTAGACGTCCGTGCGGACTACTATCGTCACAACATGGCGATACCTTTCCTAGACCATGTCATCTTGGAATTTGAATCCAGATTTAATCCACTATCCGTAACTGCATCAAGGCTTCTGGGTCTAATTCCGTCTATACAGTGCAACTCAGATGTGACAGTGGACATCTCTGAAGCCGTCCAGCTTTACCATGATGACTTACCTTCACCAGAGCTGATTGACCAAGAACTAAAACGCTGGAAACTGAAGTGGCAAAACACGTTATCAGAACAAAGACCAATTTTGTGTGCTGAGGCAATCAAAGAATGTGATGTGCTGAGCTATCCGAATGTCTTCAAGCTTCTCAAAATAGCTTGTACTCTGCCAGTTACCTCGTGTGAATGTGAACGTTCAACCAGCACTCTCCAAAGACTAAACACATTCATGCGTAGCAGCATGGGAGAGGACCGCTTGGCAGCCCTGGCCCTCATTCATACACACTACAACATGGCAGTCAACCTGGATGAAGCAGTGACCATATTCTCTAAGTTGTATCCAAGAAGACTGGAGCTGACCAGTGTTCTTATTCCATAAGTTCAATAAAGTGAAGAGGCAAAGACAAAGAAATGAGAGAGCATGTTGATGAGAGAAGTTGAATTTGTAGTTTAATAATATTCCAGTAAAAATTCCTTAAATGTATTCTGTTGTTAGTGTGGTTTTTAAAACTTTTGAACTCTAATCCAGCACATGTCACTAAAATGCAGTTTTTAAACCTCAAAATGAAATACAAAATGAGTAAATACTCAAATTCAAAATACTGAGAAAAAAGGTCCACTTTTTAAAAAAAAAAAAAGAACCCCCCCCCCCCCCCCCCCCTTGCACTAGGCTGGCTACGGGCCTGTATAACCGTCGGTATTTTAAGTGTGATTAAAAATACAAGAAATAGCTTAAACCAAAATAACGTGACTAAACATCGCTAAACAGCAGAGACATTTATGTTCAGTATTTCATTTCTATTTAGAAAGATATGTGGTTGCTAACGCTAGCAACTTAACTAAATGCCTGCGTCATGCTAGCACTACAGTTAACAGTTTAGTGCTCATTCATCACTTCACCATCTTCGTAACCCTGCAAACATTCTACAGAGAAGCTAAAAAGCTCAGACGTCTTAGCCGTTTCTTTCATACACAGGTTGGGTTTATGGCTAGCAGCTAATCTCAGCTAAATTATCATCCAGTACCTCAGACCAGCCGGAAAGTTTGTGTGTAACCTTAACACGGTAACAGTAATAAATGTTACATATAGTAATAATTTTTCAGTCATATGTGAATTAGGTGAGTGAACATGTGTATACAGACCTTGTATTTAACGCCATTTTCCCTTAAATGTACGAGGAGGATGAACCGTCATCAGCGGTGTGGGAGCTCAAGAGACACGAAGCTGAGTGACAGCTGCTGAATCCAGCGTTTTTTAGTGTGTACATGCATGCATTTAACACGTATAAATGTTTGTTATATTTCTGAGAAAGAGAAACCTCTTATAAATCTCTCAAATCAGCGTGCGCGTTCATCTGACTTTAGATCAAAACTCGGCAAAGTGCAAGAGCGCACTCGGCGTGGCGGGTTCACGCGAACATTTTACATTCAATAAAAGTCTTATTCACTACCACATTTCGGCCATTCACACACATGCATTGTGCTATGTTGTTGGTACACACTTTTACTTTTCATCTCCCCTTCGATCAAAATGCTCCCGAATATGAGCCGACACGAGCAGCTTTGTTTCAGTCATGATATTCCTCTATCATAAACAGAGGTGACATATACTTGCTGATTAAACACTGCATTTTTTTAAAAAGTGAAAGCGCGCGATGTGAGCAGCTTTAATTATTGATAATTAAATAATTATTAAATGGTGGACATAAACAGCAAAAAGAACAATATTATTTTACTTTTGCATGCATGCATAACAAATAACAAAAAATTACATCCCCGATGGGGCCAAGCGAAGGAAATCTTTGAATTTTACAGCCGATTCTGTCGGAGACTGAAGGATTGGATTCCTGATAGCTGAAGGCGTAAGTTAAAAGCAACAATTACAATAATTTAATAAATATAAACCAGTCTTTTCCCAATTACACTACATCAATGTCAAATATTTTTTCTTCATATAGTTTTTCTGAATAAACCTATATGGAAGCCCATTTCCACCACAAAAAAAAATAAAAAAATTATATATATATATATATATATATATATATATATATATTCATGTATTTCCCCTTGAATCATTCAAGTCATAGTTGATGCTCTGATGCTGCAGCTTCCCGTCCACATACCAGCAAATTTCGGGTAATAAAGATACGTAATAAAGATATAGACGTCGTATAGATGTAAAGACGATGTTTCATTTAACAGCTCAAACAGGCGATCTACAGACGATCAAAATACGACTATAAAAAAAACAGTGGTAAAGTGCTCGCTCTATCATCCGGGGATCGCGGGTTCAGTTCCCGGGTGATGCTGTAACCTCTCACAGCCGGAGAGCTAAATTGGCCGAGCTCTCTCAGCGGGGAGGGATGAGAGGTATTTAGTGCTCCCACATTAATCACACAACTCTACGCCATTCGGGGCATCTGCGAACTCGCGCACACGGAGGGAGCAGATAGCGTGTGACGTCTATTCCAAACCTGCTAATTAGAAGGTAAATCTTTTTTCCACTAACACTATGTGATATATCCTTTTTTTTTTTACTTAATTTGGAATCTACAGATCTGGAAAAAAAGAAAAGAGACTACTGACAATTTTCCTTCAACAGGATCTCTACAATATGGCAACCAAATGATCCCAGTGTCTGTTGAATTCCAACTCAAGCACACCTTGCTCTGTTTTATAAGGTACTGATTATGTGATGACCTGAATCAAATGTTATTTAATGAGGAAAAGTATAAAAATCAGTTTTGTGCAGCAGACACGGGATAACCAAGCTACAGACAGGCAGAGGGTAAAAATAAATTGCTACTGTCAGGGATGACTGCAAACTTATTTGAATGTCACTCATCAACCATAGGATGACATTAGGTGATCTTCAAATACAGTGGTACGCTGAAGTCATGCAATAACTGAGAGCCAGGCTGAGGATTGCATCAGACCGCAGGATTTGAACTATGGAGAACTGGAGTAATGTCATCTTCTCTGATGATTAACCAGCACTTGGCTGTTTCTGGTTAGAGGCTTACAAGCCACTGTGTCTCGAACAAATTGTGAAATACAGTGGTTTGCAAAAGTATTCGGCCCCCTTGAACTTTTCCACATTTGGTCGCATTACAGCCACAAACATGAATCAATTTTATTGGAATTCCATGTGAAAGATCAATACAAAGTGGTGTACATGTGAGATAAATTTTTTTACAAATAATAAATAACTGAAAAGTGGGGTGTGCGTAATTATTCAGCCCCCTTTGGTCTGAGTGTAGTCAGTTGCCCATAGACATTGCCTGATGAGTGCTAATGACTAAATAGAGTGCACCTGTGTGTAATCTAATGTCAGTACAAATACAGCTGCTCTGTGACGGCCTCAGAGGTTGTCTAAGAGAATATTGGGAGCAACAACACCATGAAGTCCAAAGAACACACCGGACAGGTCAGGGATAAAGTTATTGAGAAATTTAAAGCAGGCTTAGGCTACAAAAAGATTTCCAAAGCAAAGATCTAAATCCAATCGAGAATCTGTGGCAAGATCTGAAAACTGCTGTCCATCTAATCTGACTGAGCTGGAGCTGTTTTGCAAAGAAAAGAATGGGCAAGGATTTCAGTCTCTAGATGTGCAAAGCTGGTAGAGACATACCCTAAAAGACTGGCAGCTGTAATTGCAGCAAAAGTTGGTTCTACAAAGTATTGACTCAAGGGGCTGAATAATTACGCACACCCCACTTTTCAGTTATTTATTTGTAAAAAATGTTTGGAATCATGTGATTCATATGGAATCATATGATTTTTGTTCCACTTCTCACGTGTACACTACTTTGTACTGGTCTTTCACGTGGAATCCCAGTAAAAATGATTCATGTTTGTGGCTGTAATGTGACAAAATGTGGAAAAGTTCAAGGAGGCCGAATACTTTTGCAAGCCACTGTATTTTAGAGGATTGGTGATGATCTTGGGGTGCTCCAGTAAGTCTGGAAATGTGCGGATTTGAAGAGTGCATGAACAAGCCATGTACAGTGGAACCTTGGATTACGAGTAACGTGGTTTATGAGTGTTCAGCAAGACGAGCAAAGATTTTTAATAAATTTTGACTTGAAAAACGAGCATTGTCTTGGTGTACGAGCACCGAGTATCATGTTTCACGCATGCGCTTCTTGTTTTGACGCCGAGTGTCACGTGATCACAACTGAGCCAATGGTTTTTCTCTCTCTTGCGCTGCGGAATCGTCTCCCCTACAGGGTCTTAGTGCTCATCTCTTACTGATATAGTCAACATCCGTGCACGTTTGTACTGTTTACTATAACACTGTGACCCCATGTGTGTGTAAAACATATTTTATTTTGTGTTCAGAAGCGCGTGTGTACAGCGCGTATACTGTTTCTTATAACACACGTGTGTGCGCGCAAGTAAAGCAAAAGAGATGCTCAATACAGAGGTTAAAAATCTATTTTCTTCCTCATCTCGCTGTGTGTTTGTGAGCACACGTGCGCGCGCGAGCGTAATTTGAAACTGTGCCGGCTACACACACGAGCACAGAAATGAAGGCGAGAGACGTCACACGGTTCGGAGGAAACACATGCCTTTGCGGCTGAGTGGTAGAGGTAGCCTTAATGCGGGAGCCCCCCCCTAGCGACGGGGAGGAACTGGCCACGACTAAATTGGAGAGAAAATTGAAAAAAAAAGAAAAAAAAAAAAGAAATGAAGGTGAGAGACACACACTCTGCTCTCTGAAGAAACTCTGCTCTGTCGCAAATCTGTTCAGAGGTAAGGTGCGGGTTCATTTGTTTGTTTGTTTTACTTTACAGCAGTGATTCTGTTAGTTTGCACTCACACAAGTGTCATTAGCGATGTGCATTGCTAATTTCCAGATAAAACAGTGTAGCGGGATAGAGATGTTGATTTATGACATCTGTTTACGGATGTGTAGTCCAGTGCGGGAGATGCATTGTGGGTAGATGCATTGTGGGTAATGCAGTCCGGTGTGTTTGAACGCGAATGCGAGATGTAAGCTAAGATATAGAGCCTGAGTTTTGTTCTTCAGTAGTTTCTTTAGTTGGATTTAAATGCAGGATCCACCCGAACGTTTGTACTATAGCCCGACAATGCACAAAATAAAAGAACGGGCATCGACCAGTTTGTCCACCTCATCATTACACGAGCATGAATTAACGGGCTGTTATGCTGTCACGAGCAACATCAAAATAAAGCGGAGAACCTTTAATAATTTGGAAGAGAACAACAGTCTTTCCGGTAATGTGTGTGTGTGTTTAATTCAGACAAAAGGAGAAAGTTTTACGGTGTAAGATGAGAAGAGGGAGACAGGAGGGGTTGAAAGACAAGGAGGGGCAAGAGTCTCCACTTACTGTAGCCTCACACACACACATACACAGCGCCTGCGTGCACAAACGGAAACACTTATCTGTCTGGATTTATTTTTTACTTTTTTGAAAGGTAAAGTGCAGGTTAATTTGTTTTATTTTTACTTTATATTTTGTGTTAATTATTTTTATGTATTTATTTTTTGGGGCTGTAGAACGAATAATTTAAGTTTCCATTATTTCTTATGGGAAAATCTAATTTGGTTTACAAGTGGTTTGGAATACGAGCCCACTTCCGGAACGAATTATGCTCGTAATCCGAGGTTCCACTGTACAAGGTTACCCTGGAACAATATTTACTTCCTTCTGCTATGACTACGTTCCCCAACACTGAGGACTGTTTTTCCCCCAACAGGATGATGTTCCATGTCACACAACCTAGTCAAAGTGAGGGTGAATAACCGCCAGATCAAGATCCTGTCATGGACAGCACAATCTAATAAACTACACTGAAAACATCTGGAATGTGATCAAGCAGAAGATGGAAGGTTACAAGCTATCAAATAAACAGAGCTGCTTGAATATTTGCACCAAGAGTGCATAATGCAGCATGAAACACTGGTGTAGAGCTTGCTAAGATACATGAAAGCATTACCTATACTGTAAAAAATACAACTTGTGAAAATATTCAAAAGTCTGATTGAATGTCCCTATTTTTTGTTGTTAGCCACCACTTTTTCAATTAAGAAATTTTATCCATCATTCATATGTTTTGTTTCTCACATTTATTAGTTTTTTTTATTGTCTTATGTAATCTAGCTGAAATGGGATGTAAAGAAACATTTACAATAAACAAAATTAAATATTAAGGTCTTTAAACAAGGTGATGAGGTTCATCCCATAGTTAATCCAAAGGGCAAGGTTTAACTGGTACTGTAGCTGTGAATAAGTCTGTCTTTGTCATTAAAAAGAACAGACTCTCACAGACCAAGGTGAGTAATAATATCTATAATATTTATTATATTTATAATAATATTTTTTATCTTTATTGCCTGTAAATGATTAATGGGCTGGCACAGTGGTGTAGTGGTTATCAGTATCGCCTTGCACCTCAATGGTTGGGGTTCGATTCCTGCCTTGGGGTTTGTGTGGATGGAGTTTGCACATTCACCCTGTGCTTGGTGGGTTTCCTACATGTACTCCGGTTTCCTCAAGATTCAAGATTCTTTATTTGTCACATGCATAGTTATACAAGTACAACACGCAGTGAAATGTATCACCCACAGTGCAAAGACAATCAGATTAGGCTAACTGGTGTTCCCAAATTGCCCATAGTGTGTGAGCGTGTGTCCTGCGATGGATTGGCATCCTGTCGAGAGTGTACCCCGCCTCATTCCCTAAGTCTCTGGTGATTGGTTCCACGCCTGTGTGATACTATATACAGGATAAATTGGAATAGACAATGAGAGAGTGAGCATGTAAATGATTACTGAGATGGCACGGTGGCATAGTGGTTAGCAAAAGCACCTTGCATATCCTTTTTCTCCCTGTGCTTGTTGAGTATCCTTCAAGTACTATAGTTTCACCCCATAATCCAAAGATACAAAGGTTAGATGGCTAATTGGCGTTCCTCAATTACCCGTAGTGTGTATGACAATTCGGTATTTTGCTGGCACCCCACCAGTTAAGTTACTGGCACAGAAATGATGGATATCATTGGGTAGTATTGATCCACCCAATCTGACGTAGGGTGGACCACAATACCAAAAAAATAATAATAATAAAATAAAATAAATATATATATATATATATATATATATATATATATATATATATATATATATATATATATATATATATATATATATATATATACCCAATCTGAAGCAGGGTGGACCACAATACCAAAAAAAAAAACAAAATTATATTCATTCATTCATTCATTTTCTGTACCGCTTTATCCTTATATACAGGGTCGCGGGGGCCTGGAGCCTATCCCAGGAAACTTAGGGCACAAGGCGGGGTACACCCTGGACAGGGTGCCAATCCATCGCAGGGCAACAAAATTATATATATATATATATATATATATATATATATATATATATATATATATATATATATAATTATAAGTGGAACCTTGGATTACGAGCATAATTCATTCCGGAAGTGGGCTCGTATTCCAAAACACTCATAAATCAAGAATAGGAAATCATGGAAATTCAAATGATTTGTTCTACAGCCCAAAAAAATAAATACATTAAAATAATTAACACAACGTATAAAGTAAAAATAAAACAAATGAACCTGCACTTTACCTTAAAAAAAGAAAAATAAATCCCAACAGATAAGTGTTTCCATTTATGCGCACAGGCGCTGTGTGTGTGTTTTTCTCTCTCTTACGCTGCAGAGTCTGTTATGTGTGTGCGCGCGCATAATTTGACACCTTGCCGGTTGTGTGTGAGTGAAGCACCCCCTCTCTGCTTCACACACACACAAACACATTAAAGGCGGGAGAGAGAGAGAGAGAGAGAACCGGCGCGGTGTCAAATTACGCTCGCGCAAAAACATAACACACACACTCTGCCCTGCAAGAGAAAGAAAAACACACACACACACACACATAACACACACTCAAACACTGACACACAGTAAAGGCGAGAGAGAGTGTTTGTGTGTGTGTGTTGTAACGGCTGGAAGATATAAGTCTGCAAAGCATTACCCAACATCACCACAAGAGGGCTCATCTCTATCACGGTCACATTTGGAGGAGGCGGAAGTACTCTGCAGGAGTGGAAAAGGAAAACGAACAAAGCGTATCACGGACATTTATCATCAGCGGGATCTTTGCATACCACGGATTTTCTTTGTGATGAGCTGTGCACGGTACCCAGACTTTTATTTGTTCTTTTCATGTATGAACACTATGTTTACTAATTAAGACCAACCTTTGTTAGCTTGGAACCGGTATCACCTGTATAATAAAGCTGAGTTCTGATTTTCCTTCCTAACTCAGTGCAGTGTTTCCCGTAGCCAGGAAGACTAGCAGAGGTGGTGACGCTTGTAACCTACTAAATAAGTAGTTTATCAGCTACCGTGCTTTAGCCTCGTTACAGTGTGTGTGTGAACCGGCGCGGTGTCAAATTACGCACATGCACACACATAACAAACACACTCTGTAGCGCAAGAGAAAGAAAAACACACACACACGGATGTTGATTATACCAGTAGGAGATGAGCTCTAAGACCCAGCAGGGGAGACGATGACCCGCAGCGTCAAATCAAGAAGCGCATGCGTGATACATCACTAAGTACTCGTAAACCAAGACAATGCTCGTTTTCCAAGTCAAAATTTATTAAAAATCTTTGCTCGTCTAGCGGAACACTCGCAAACCGCGTTACTCGTAATCCGAGGTTTTACTGTGGCGACCGCTTGATGGGAGCAGCTGAAGGACAAGCAGTGCATTTTATTCATTCATTCATCTTCTATACCACTTAATCCTGTGTTCAGGGTCGCGGGGGACCTGGAGCCTATCCCAGGAGACTTCGGGCACTAGGCGGGGTACACCCTGGACAGGGTGCCAATCCATCGCAGGGCACACACACATACACACACTCACACACCCAATCACACACTACGGGCAATTTAGGAACGCCAATTAGCCTAACCTGCATATCTTTGGACTGTGGGAGGAAACCGGAGTACCCGGAGGAAACCCACCAAGCACGGGGAGAACATGCAAACTCCATGCACACAGAGACGGGAATCGAGCCTGGCCGGGGAATCGAACCCAGACTCTGGAGGTGCAAGGCGACAGTGCTAACCACTATACCACCGCGCCGCCTCAGTGCATTTTATAACTGATTTAATTAACAACAAGTATATACATTTTTATTGAGGGTGCCAATAATTAACTACGATCAGGGCAGGGTTATACTGTATGTCTAAAACGTTTCTGTGTAGTGTAGTGTAGTGTAGTGTAGCGTATGACAGACACAATGCATAGTTCGTGGGCGGAACACTTAATGCGGAACTAATGTTCCTATCCCGTGTTCACTCCGGAACGTTTTACACGCCGTGCTCTCTTGTTTCCTGCGCAGACCGGAAGTAAACCGGAGGAGCGGTTCTGGAGGTGACCGACAGTGTGTGTTTTCTTTATAAACACGCGTTTGTAGTTTGAGGTTTGTTTAGACGCGAGGCGTCTTTTGGTTTCTCGGTGAAATGGGCTCGCATCTGGTGCGGAGCTACATCACGGAGCGGGACACGAGCCCGGACCCGAAAGGCCCGCTGCAGCACGAGCCGCAGTTCGGCTTCACCGAGGAGAGGAAGGAGAGAGGTGAATAAACAACAACAACAACAAACACAACAACAAGTGCTTGTTTGTAGAAATCCCGATAATATTACTTAAATTTTAGCAGTGTCAAAGCTTAAACATAAATGTCACCTGGTCCATGTTGAACTCTGGACAAAAGTATGTGCACCCCTGTCCTTCACACAGATGTGGTTAACAAAAAACAATAAAACAGGCAATGTTGTTGTTATAACTATGAGTCACCTCCTGATACGATATAATCACGATAACTCAATGACGATTCAATTAAAATTGCGATTTTATAAATGTCCTTATTCAATATATATATATATATATATATATATATATATATATAAAGTTTAATGATTAATTAAATGTAGCCTGTTTCTTATAACTTGGGTTTCCTTACTTAAAAAAACACTAAACGCAACATTGAAACACTACAATCTAACTTCATAAACAAGAGTTTAACATTTAACTGAGGAGCGCGTATCTCTGTTACCCGCCAGGATTATTATTTCTAATCAAACTTGGCAAATAGTTCGCTCCTACCATACGGCAAATGTGAAATTGTAAAATGTGTAAATAGTTCAGAGTGCACCACCTATAGGAACAGTAATGTTTTATCGCCTTAAATGCCTCTACAGTCTGAAAACTCATCCTGACGGTGAGTGCGCGGGTTCAGAGGCTGAGAGTGCTGTATGTGAGGACGCCCGACTTCTAAGACACACGCTTTACGACAGATCACCCGATGTGAGACTGGTGTAATGAGTCGGTTCGGAACTTTATTCGCTCACAGAGTTTGGAGAAAAAAGGCAGATTAGAGGCTTTCAACATGCACTGTTTTTGATAATGTAACGCCATAAAAATGTGTTTCTGTTGCACCACTCTGAAGCTCCTGCACTCGGTACAGAATGGTTTATATCTGAGGCTGATCAACGGTCACAATCAAACTGAAAACCAGACAATTCTTGTCACTGGATGATCGACCGCTTCATCTCCATTATAAATGTAAAAATAGTTTACATTTACAACTAACGAATCAGGATTCATGACTGAACTGATTTTCACCCCATTACTACTATATAAAGATGAAGAAACTTTATTGTCATTGTAGTGACACAACGAAATTTGTTTGGTAGCTCTCAGAGACCAGTAGCAATAATAAACGAAAGAATAAACACAAGGTAATTGCACTAAAATATAATACGGTAATTATAGACTGTATATAAAGTGTATGATGTAACATTTTCACAATGTCCCTTTACTAAAGCACTAAGGCGTCCAAACCCTTATCTAGCATGATCATGATTAAGCTCCTGTGAGGTCCACAATGTCTGCTTCATGAACAAACAGTGCTAAGGTTGGACCAGAAGAACTCAAGCGTTCTGCACAGAGCCTTGTCTGAACTCAACCATCAGCTTTGCGGTGAACCGGAAACTCCAGAATGTCCTGAGCTCATTATAGAACATGTGAAGGAACACACATCCACACAGCCATGCTACAACATCTAGTGGAAAGCCTTCAGAGAAGAGAAGTGAGATCGGAGCGCATTATAACCGCAGAGAAAGAATAAAACTCGTTTTTATTTTAGAATTAAACGCAACATTCAACGAGGACATTAGATGTGGCATTAGGGGTGCAAGCCTCCGTATCCATACCTGTCTACTTTCATTAAAAGTAAATCCACCCTTAAGGTATAAACCAGGCCTCCAGTTCCCTCACAGAATGGTGTGAAAAACATAGCATTTTGTGAGAAGAGAGAGAGTCTGCAGGCTGTAGCAGCTTGACAGGAAGACTATAGTAACTCTAATACAGTGAGTCCCCGACTTAAGAACATTCAAGTTACGAATTTCCGCAGATACGAACGGACCGCAGTTTTACGAACATCCGTAGATGTGAACATAAGATATTCCGAAAATAAACACTGCGGTGCACCAGATACTAATATTTACAATTTTATACAATATTCTCAGTGTGTAAGTGAATGTATAAAATGTATGTTGTGTGCGCGGGAGAAATGATTCGGCCTCACTGGTTTCAGCGAATCAGTCCGGGAGCACGATGGTAGAAAATGTCTGTCCTGTAAAGTTGCTCTGATGGTGAATAATCCTAATTTTGGAAAATTCTCAATAAGACAGCGTTCACAGTTCAATACAGTGGAAAACAGCTCTAAGACAAAATGGTGTCCGGGATACCCCTCGCAATATAAAGGCGCAGAGACGACACTGAGAGATTAATTTCTCAAGCTGTGGATCCAGTTTTTGGTCACATGATGGCAGTGTGAGGAAAGGGGACAGAGATTTAGTCAAGTGGATCGATATGATTTGCATTGAATATTTGTGTCAAGAGCGTATATAAGACACACTTTGTCAGACTTGAGTACAAATCTGACTTATAAACATGCTCCCTCAGTCGGGGACTACCATTAATCATACTTTACAGAAAAGCATCTAAGAACAGATTAATCCTTGAGATAAGGTTAAGCCTTATTTTAACTCTTCTTAATAAGGTTTGACTGACAGAAGAGAGAAAAAATGCAGTTAATCGATGTCGTCGACTCAAATCGACACTCAAATTAGTTGGCAATGATTTAATTATTGATTCCTTAATAGTCATCGTGCTTGTCCTTTTCAAAGCTGATGCAGTAGTAGTAACACACGTGAGAACGTTTACCATCTTTAAGCTTTGACAACTAACTTGTTTTCATTGGTTTTAGATTTAGTTTAATCAAGAAAGTTCATTAAAACACACATTTTAGTGACGTTTTCATTTATTAACTTGTTAGTTACCATGTGCACCAAACAACATTAATCTACAATCTCACCTGTGTGTGTGTGTGTGTTTTCTAGAGTCCGTGGCTACACAGGAGCAGATGAACTTGGCCATGCTGCCCCTGGAGCAGCGTGATTACTGCGCTCACTACCTGATGAAACTCATGAAGTGTAAGAGAGACAACTTCCCCAACTTCCTGGCCTGCAAGCATGAGAGACACGACTGGGATTACTGCGAGCACCAGGAGTAAGATTCTCATTTCATTCTCAGATCTGATTGGTCGGAAGGTTTCTCTAGCTGGTGTTGCCGCCGCAAATCACAAGCGAGATTTTGTGTGTGTGTGTATAATGTTGTGATGTGTTTTAGTGTGAACGTTCATGGATTAAATTGTCAGTGTTTCCTGTCGTCTTGTCTGTCTGTCTAACACGACTGACACGTTAATGACCGGCTCTTTGATGGACGTGACACAGGGCACCTGGAGAAAGGTTAAACATGCTTCAGACACATTGTGTGTGTGTGTGTCGCTCCCTCCCAAGATTCAGTGTATCAAAGTGCAGCGGACACAAGCAGCAGTAAAATCGCCCAATTCCACTTATTATTAATAATTATACATAAAGTTACACATTGTTTTAGAACTAAGTTTTCCTACATTTTTTCCCCTTTTATTTCATACTTTATATTCTTAATTAAAAGCGTGCAGGAACCAGTTCCATCTGATCATAAGGTGTCCGAGTTTGCGCGCTGATATCCCTCGCCACCGTCTTTACACCTTACGTTTTATAGAGTGTCATGTGACACGTTCGTCCCCGCCAAAAGAATTTAACTGATTAATCAGTAAATTAATTTAGTAATTAATAATGTTTGTTTTACATAGCAGCTCAGGTATGTATTCATTAGTTCGCCACAAGAGGGCGTACTTGTATTTCAGGCTGAATTACAGTACATGAATTTATGAATAATAGTTTTTTTTTTGCAGTATGGATTTTTTTTTTGTTTTTAAACATGGAGTTTCAGTGATTTCATCGTAAATAACAGATGTGTGAACGGTTTAAATCAAACCTAAAGTGAGAAATAATATATAAGTTATGATTCATATCAGTAATGAACATGTTAAACCATCAGGTAAGTTAAAAGTAATTTTTTTTTTTTTAAAAAGTGTACAAAAACTTCTTGTTAAACATGTGACTGTACTGGACTGTAGTCTTGAACTCCAGCACGGCTGTCGGGTCTCTGATCGATCATTTTCTTTTGTATTCTGTAGATTCTTATGCTGTTTTTCTGTTTCCTCTCGCTCTACAGTTACGTGATGCGGATGAAGGAGTACGAGCGAGAGAGACGGCTGAACCTGAGGAAGAAGAGGATGGAAGCGCAGGCGGCGTAGTCGTCCCTCTCCGTCTGTCCCACTGTTCCCTTGTCTCTCTTTCTTTCTGTGTAAATACCAAACTGCTCTCGACAATAAAGAGAACCTTTATCCTGCTTCGAGGCCTCCTTGTGTTCAGTTCAGTATTTATATTATTTTGACAGAAACGTGAGAGAGCCGTGACCTTGTTTAAAAGTCTGAGGATTACTCCTTTTAACTTCATGCTGGATTCCATTATTAATATTAGATAGTGGAATAAATCTGTAGCAGAAATATTTAACCAATCAAACCAGAGCTGTTTTATCATGTGATTTAAGAAGACTCCGCCTTCAAACTTCAGGCCACCACCTCTTTTAGTGTGAAAAATAAACACGTTTGGTGTTGGTAAACTGAATGGTTTTTAGTTTAAACCTGGGATTTTTTTCCCCCTCTCTCAGTACCTCATCCTTGTAATGAGTTTAAACATTACACAAACACCACCAATGCAGAATCACGTAACTTGTATTTTTTCGAATGTAAACATTAGTAACCGTAAACAATCAAGAGCATCTCGCTATTCGAAATTTGTGCCGTGACATAAAACGTCTCACATCCTTTTTATTAGACTATTATACACCTCTGTAAATACTGCATTATTCATTTGTTCTTGAGAAAACAAAACAAAAAAAAACATGGTATAGTCTACAGTGTTAAACACAACAGTTACTGTGGGTTACTGAATTAACATCATCGGAGTGACCCAGAAAGCTGCACAATGCGCAAGTCCAGGATCTCCGCGTCACTGGACAGACATGATGGGGGTTAATCGTTTACGATCAGGATTATGAACAGACCGAGATAATAAAACTGTCAGTGAAAACCACTTCTTCTGGTGAAGGGTGTGTTGAGGACCAGGAAGTGTATAATGCTGATTTTGAAGCTGATTGGTTCAGAACAGGTAGAGGGGAGGAGGAGAGGGGGTGTGTTTACAGGACGAAGGGCAGGATGGGGGAACGCAGGCGCGGGTAGTCGCGGAACTCCTTCAGGTAGCTGCGGTGTTTCCCTTTGGCCCACACGGTCATCTGGATGAAGCCCACCAGGGTGAAGAAGGCCACCGGCAGACACTGGGTCATAACGGTGAAGCCCAGCCATGAGCCCAACTGCACACACACACACACACACACACACACACAAGGATGGTTTAGATCTTTAAAAAAAAAAAAAAATCCTAAATTATCTAACAAAAATGTCTTATTTAATATTTTATTGAATATTATACTTCAATACTATGGTAACAACATATAAGCGAGGTTTACAATTAATATGTGAGGGCTAATTAACACATTAAAAGCCGTACTCGTTTGTGTAATTGTTGTCTTGAGGTGTTTACATTAATTACATTAATTTATTATCATCATAATAAATGTTTTACTGCAACAGGCTGCAAAGTGCCTAAAGATATAATATAATAATTGGTTGGTAACTTCAGCAGCGACCTCATTTCCCCTTCACTCAGCCTGATCATCTCTCACCTGTTTCTCACAGGGTCAGGACTTAAGTTAGAGGATTTTTATACCAGGAAGCCTGGAGAACTGTTTCCCAAGACTACATTAAAAATACAGGTAAATCTGGTGCTTTGGAAAGAAAATATGAAGAAATTTGGGGGTCAAGACTTTTGCACAGTACTGTATAAGAGGAATAAAGCATGCTGTTACAGGAAAATAAGTCAACGTACCAACCCTAGTTCATCACGCAAAGTGTTTTATCCTTTGATGGAAGTAAATGTAGCTCATGTCGTTTAGAGTTGATGCAGTGAAGCAGTTTTAGAACCTGAACTCGTGCGTTTCTGCTCTGGAGAGAGAGAGAGAGAGAGAGAGAGAGTACTGACCTCGTATGTGTAGTTCGGGCAGGACACGAGCAGAAAGATCCAGGTGAAGGGGTTCCTAGTCGGATACGGGATCTTCCGAGTTTTAGATCCTGAGAAGCGAGACGGTTTACTTATAACAAAATACCCCATATATAAGTCAAGAGAGTCTTATGCTTTAGTATTTTACACACGAGTTAAAGAAGCCTCACCTGGTGGTCGCAGGTTTCTCAGTGCGATATGGATGGAGAAGTTCCCGATCTGGCAGAACTGCAGAAACGGAAACATATCCATATTTCAAACAAACATCTGTAAGATCGAGTGCTACATCCTACACAGGCCATACATGGTACATGGAGTCTCTGGAGCCTGAAGGAACTAAAACCGGGCCTGGGATTTCCAGACATTCAGAAATGAACATTTTCAAAAACCCAGACTGAAGAAGCTGCTGGAACTAAACTAAGAAGACGACCAGTCGACATGAATCGACTTCCAGATTACAGAACGTGTCATGTAGCTCAGTGGTTAAGGCATTGGACTACAGGTTCGGAAGATCCCAGGTTCAAACCCCACAACCACCAAGTTGCCACTGTTGGGCCCTTGAGCAAGGCCCTTAACCCTCAACTGCTCAGATGTGGAATGAGATTGGAGATGTGGAAGTCGCTCTGGATAAGAGCATCTGCTAAATGCCTAAATGTAAGTTACAGTAAGTAGGGTGAGTAAGTTGGTAAGGGAAGGTAGGTAATAAGTTAATTAAACAAGTAAGGTAATTAAGGTGTGTGGGTGATTGTAGGTAAGTTAAGCAACTTAAGTAAGGTACGATTCTATCTATCTATAGCAAGAGGACAATCCTTGGAGGCACTTACCAGGAAAATAATGAGGGCCAATTGAACCTGCTGCTCTCCGTAGGCTGAAACACAAACACAATCTCAGAGCATCAGAAAGAGGAAGAGTACAAACTAACGCTGGGCCTGGAAACCCAACATCATCATCATCATCATCATCATTAACAAACCCAGAAACATTGTCTGGAACCCAACTATTAAGGCGATGGAATAAAAAAATAAATAAAAAACGACAAGTAGTCCTCAGTATGTAAAGTGTGCAGCAGGTCATTGGTGTGTGTGTGTGCGCGAGTCAGATGAGTGTGTACCCACTAGGTGGCGTGTATAGCGGGTGGTTGATGTAGTAAGCCATCCATGCTGCAAATCCCCAGTAGTACGTACAGTTCTAGAAACACACACACACACACACACACACACACACACACACACACACAGCATGACTTGCCGCTTTGGAAGAAATCGTAAAGAAAAAAGCATTGCCAAAATGAATTTAAGCAAATTTAGGCAAAGTGTAAATAAAGGATATCTTTCAGAAACTATTGCATGGTTTAATCATGGTTTTAAAACTCAGCTATTTAAATTATTATACATTTATTGTGTAAATCTTTAAACGTAGCGTAAACAAGCATCTCATTCTCACGTAAGAGAATGGCCACAAGATAGTATCTCATTCTCACACCTTAGTGTTCATTGTCTTCACATTTGTCAAATGGAATGGCTCCTTAAAATTATACACTAAATTGTTTATTCCTTTTATACCACAATAACTATTAATTATTCATTAATAAACGAACTCTCATACTTTTCATTCATTCATTCTCCGGTCAAAACACTCACGAGATGTCCTTTAATATACAGTGACTGGCTAAAGAAATATAAATCAATCAATCAACCTTTGATAATCAGCATCAGTCTTTAACTTTTATAACTGTAATCATGTGGACTCTATATGACTCTATATGCTTTGTTTCATTAGGATGAATTACAGCACACGGTGTGTGTACATGTGTGTGTGTGTGTGTGTGTGTGTTTCACCTTAAAGATATTGCGTAGCGGCATCGTCCCGTGAGAGAAGCGGTGGACGAACAGTGTCTCCAACAGTCTCTTGACATAGTGGAAGGAGTGGCACATACACGCCAAGCTAGAACACAGGAGAACTGAATTACCCATCAGCCCCTTACAGTCTGGGTAAAGGTCTAAAACTAAACCCATCAGCCCCTTACAGGTGCCTCAGTCTGGGTAAAGGTCTAAAACTAAACACAAGGATTAACACGGGTCACTTCAAAAGTTTAGAAAAGGAAGTTCCTGGTTTGAACGCAGGGTGTCGCCGTCACTTAAACATGTCTTTATAAGGGGGGGGGGGGGGGGGGGGCGTTCAATTCAAACTGGGACTTGTGCTGAAATGAATGTAAAAATTTGCAGAAGTACAGTACGATGTGATGAGATTCTTAGTTGCTCTAAAAACACATGAATTAACTAACTAGAAAAGGTTTTTAAAGGAGGCCGTATGTCAGTGATTGATGATCCCGGCCGAGGTGGCTCGGAGCTCACTCCTGATCCTTAATCAGGATCCTGATTATTCACCAACACCACTTGCACGTTACAGGAACTCGTTATCGGGAGTTATTGCCACAGTCCTGACCTCGCTCCGAGCCTTCTCCACAAGTTTGGGTGACTGAAGGAGAGGTTGGGGATTATATAGAGAAATTAAGGGAGATTTTACTCCGTCTTCTGTTACTCTGCACAATCAAAAGTCCTGGCTTGACTTGAACGGCCATTGTCTATTTGTAATACTACATAAACCTAATTCTAAATATGGAAAAAAAATATTATAAAAAAAGCTTATGCTCTTTTTATAAAGTTATGGATCAACTGCAAAACATTTTTGTTTTTACAATAATTTTACAAGAACATTTGTAGGAGTGGCATAAATAAAAATAAACAAACAAACAAATAAATAAATAAATAAATAATTAACCACCAAAATTCAAGCCTCTCAAATGTTACATTTTCTAGCGATTTTTTTCGTTGTTGTTTTTAGTTTGATCAGTTTAAGAACTTCAAAGCAACTAGCCACTAGAAAGTTTTTAATTGCAGAAGTTTGAAACTTTGAACAGTGAATAAACTCTAGCCTTTACACAGTCACGTTCAAGCAGAAATGGTTTAAATCCACACACAAAGCTAGTTAATTAAAAAGTATGAGCTTTGCTAAATGTACTATCTGTAACGTGTGTGTGTGTGTGTGTGTGTGTAAATCAGTGCTCAGTAGTAACGCTTTATAATCTCCTGGGCCTCTTAAGGGGAAGTCTGTAGAGCATCACTCACTGTACGACCCAGTGCTTGCTCGTGGTGAAGTCGTATTTGGGCGGGTAGATAAATGGCACGCGGAAATAAAACATCAGGTAGATGATCAGCGGGCCGGCGTATTCTGTTAAAAACACCTGAGAAATAAAGAGCAATAAAGAGACGTTATAGAAACTGAGGAGACAATATGTTGCGTAGTAATAGGTTGTAGTTGCAGTCTTGTCAATAGAGACATACTGTACAGTCCCAATCAAAAGTTCAAGAGCACTTGTGTTTCAGTTTAATCGTTATTTGCGTTAAATTGCACGCTCAAAAAACGTGTTGTCTCACTCCTATTTCTTCTTGTTGCATGTTGAAGGTCTACTTGGAACCCTGTTAATATCCAACCATGCAGAATATGATTTTTTTTTTTTTTTGCCATTTTTCAAGTGCTCTTAAACTTCTGATCGGGACTGTAATTAATAATACATGTTATATATTTATACATTATTTAAGGTGGTTTGATTGCAGAGCTTACATTGCATTTGATCAATCAATCACACAACATAACCATACTACTTACGGTATTTCATCTAACATTAGCCAGCTAGATATCAATCACACCTGCCTACTGGTAACACACGATAATAAATACACAGCTGGCTAAAAAAAAAAAAAAAAGGGAAAAAAAAAAGTTGTCATTTCAGAAGGGTCAAAATATTGGGTTTGGATCAAGCAAAGATAACAACTAAGGAGATTTGAAATGACTGGAACTGGGTTAAGAATCCTTCAACACATTATCACAACTTGGAAGGACAGCGTTGAACCGTTAACTTTGTGGAGGAAAAAAAAAAATCATGAATGGGAATCACTTAAACACTTTGAAGAAGCTTTGAGAAGCATGAGAAAAAAATATATATACAGTAAAAATCAGAGCTATGTTTAAGAGTGAAAGTAAGAGTATTTCCATGAGAACTCACAGGATTGGGACTAAACAGCTGTGTATCCTTGAGAAAACCACTTGTTAGTGAGACTTCTCAGAAAAAAAAAGGCTTCAGTTTGTGAGGAAGCATAAAAAATTGGATAAGAGGTCATGTGACCTGATGAGTCCAGATTGATGGGCGTGTCAGGGACAGAAGGGAGGGGCATCATGTACAGTATAGTGTCCACTGTACGAGCCTCTGGAGACAGTGTTATGATCTGGGGTTGATCAGTCGCTCAGGTCGAGACTCAGTAACGTTATGGGGCAATAAAATGAAGTCAGCTGACGACCTGAATGTACTGAATCACCAGGTGATCACATCTGTGGAGGTTCTCTTCCTCCTGATGGCACGAGGTACATTCCAGGCCTCAGAATGTGAAAGAGGATGGGCAGGAGGAATAACTTTCACTGTAACTAGTGTAGTCAAAGATAAAAATGGCTGAATGAAATCCTAGAGTGTGCAAAGCTTCTTTTTTTTTTTTTTCCTCGAGGGAGTGGATCCGGCATAATGTAAATACCTGAAATTCCCAACAGCAATTGAAGCACATGTCACTTTAGCTTAATGTAACTAGATATCGGTGTAACTAGTTTAGAACACAACAGGGTTTAAGGCATTTAACTATTCCGTTGCTTGTTAACTAAATCAAAATAATTACTTAAATAAATCATGCAAACTGTGACACTTGACCGTGAAGCTTGAGTTTCGTCTCTAGTGACCCGTCACACTGTGAAATCAGGGTGTGCAAATAGCGTGATGTTGCGCAAGTGGGTGGGAGCAATAATCACCACACACACACACACACACACACACACACACACCAAGAGCCAGTGTGTGTGTGTCAGTGGGTTATCGTAGCTGTGTTGAACTGGCCTTAATAAACACCCTCAATATAGCAGCACCTAATCCTCACACTCTCTCAGCTATGAAGCACCAAGTATGTGAATAATCACATGTGTGTGTTTGTGTGTGTGTGTCTGTGTATTAGTGAAACCAGCTTGTATAGACTTGGTCAGTCACAAACGCCAGAACAAAGTCTGTTTCAGCACTTTTGGTAGACACAAAGACAAACCTCTGGACACTGTGGACCCCATGAACCTCGTACAGCATATTGTAGTGAGTTCAGGGAATAAAGTTCACTGCAACTGATATCAGAGTGTTCGGTTTGAAGCAGTCGCTCAGTAAAGGCTCTCGGTTTCATTTAGAGGGAAAATTCGGGAATACACTGAATAATTACGCACACCCCACTTTGCAGTTACTTATTTGTAAAAAATGTTTGGAATCATGTATGATTTTCGTTCCACTTCTCGCGTGTACACCACTTTGTATCGGTCTTTCACGTGGAATTCCAATAAAATTGATTCATGTTTGTGGCTGTAATGTGACAAAATGTGGAAAAGTTCAAGGGGGCCGAATACTTTTGCAAGCCACTGTAAAAATATCATCTGGAGAAAGGTGTGTGTGTGTGTGTGTGTGTGAGCATGTTACCGTGACCCAGCTGATCTGAGCTCCCAGGTCTCTGAAGTAGAACGTTGCCGTGGTTCCCACAGGAAGGTGCTGGAGCACGTCTTCATCCTTCAGAGATTTTCCCTCTGCATCAACAATCCCACAATGCATCAGTACACCAGCTCTCACACTCACTAACACACACAATCTAAAGATTGAGGCTTAATGATGATGGTGTCTGATGATATGTTCTATAACACTGTATGCTTTCACGTGTTGATTGGTTTACACACACATCCAAATTCTTTTAAATTTTCTCCCATAACTGAGCTCGGCTTGTGTCTATACATTAGTGAGATTAATAATTAAATGGATTGTCCATGAGTTTAAAAAAAAAAAAAAAAAAAAAAGGCTAAACAGTCTTTCATGCACAGCTTCCACCCTCGGTGACGATGAATTCAGGAAAATATATTTAAGGAAAATTTTACTTCCGAATCATCATTCACTTCTGCCCTAATCATCATTCTCAATAGTCATTTTATATGCACTAGAATAATTTTTTTTTTATTATTACACATTATTACACACATCTAGATTAGATTTTCTGCATATTTCATTTCCTTATTCTTATTTTGCATTTGCACTTTTTATTCTTATTTGCACTATATTTTATTTTTGTGTTACATTTCCAAACATGAATTTTGTTTCACTGTGGATTTGATAAAAATTTCCGTACATTACATTTAATTTTTCTGGTTATTGGCACTTGAGCAAGCGTTTCAGCGCACAATGTACTGCGTATGGCTGTGTGAGAGGAATAAAAATGTAAATTAAAAAAAAGTTTTCTTTGGCGTGACTCCACTCATCTAAAAACAATTTTATACTTCCTTGCCTTATGCAACAGTCCTAAACTGTATGGGTTTTGCATGTTTAAAGAATATTTCATTTAAACGAAAGTGTCTTCAGCATACTGTACATACAGACTTTTAGACTTATTTTTTAAAACCAAATTCACTAATAAGTTAAACCATTACATACACTACCGTTCAAAAGTTTGGGGTCACTTTCTAACTCCATGATGGTTCCTGATGTTTATTTCTTTCTACATTGTAAAGGAATGTAAAGGAGCAAGACCCTTAACCCTCAACTGCTCAAATGTATAATAAGATAAAAATGTAAGTCGCTCTGTATAAGAGCATCTGCCAAATGCCTAAATGTTAATGGAATGCTGAAGGCGTCCAAAAACTGCATGAATCTCCTTTGAACAGTTGATATTGAGATGTTTCTGCTACTTCTGCTCTGTAAAGACTTCATAACGCCTCTAATCTGAGCTGCTGTTAATTGGTCATTTTTCAGGCTGATAACTCTAAATGAACTTCTCGTCTGCAGCAGAGGGAGGTTTTGGTCTCGTCCTCCTGGGACGGCCTTCATGAGAGACAGTTTCATTATGGTGCTGGACGGATTTTGCAAATGCACTTGACACAATACTGTTATTGCAAGAACTATTACAGAAAGGCCGACCTCTGTGTCTTACAATATTACTTTTAGACATTTTAGAGATACATATTTTTTTACATGTTCATACATGGATGAACACCTTCCAAACACTGCAGACACACACACACACACACACACACACAGTGTATAACCACATGGTCATTGGACATATGGACTGTGTATAGCTAATGAGAGTACTCACTGGGGTCGAGACGGATGGACTGTCTGGCAGGATAAAACTGTGGGTCTGTAACAAACACACAAACTTAAACATAAGCGGCAGTTAAGACACTCTGTGTTGAACTTGTGATGAAATGAGTTCTTAGCTCTATTAGCACATCAAGAGTCTGATGGTTTACTCACGGCTCTTATGGAACATAGACTTGATCTCTCCAATAGTTGCATTTGGCTCCACCTGTTCATCGCAAGCACAAACAAACAAACAAACAAACACACACTCCGCATGAAAACACACTCCATCTGTGTGTACATTAGATACATAGTGGAAGTCTACATGTGTGACAAATTAGCAGTATATTTAGCCGCTACCCCTGGTGTTCTCCGACGCCGGGCGTTTGAAACAGCTGAGACATTCTTAAACACAAAACACACACCAGGCGCGGGGCACGTCTTAAAACGTGTAACATCCGTGTCACCACACTCGAGCTGTAATCTACACCAACCCACATGGATCCCGTTCTCCCGCGTACACTATAAACACATGCTAATGTACGCAGCTGTGCAGTACCGCTACGGCAAAGTGTTATTAGTACAGCTGGAACACTTTGACACTTCATGGACAGTATAAAGAGTGATCCACTGTGTACGTGCTGCACGGTACGTCTATTAACATTCTGACTCCACAAAATTACTTTCTGCTGCAATCTTAGTTTCTGCACTCATACACTGACATGCCAAACATTCGGGAGCGCTGCTCGACATTTTGGATTATCTGTTACAAAGTGCAAAATTACTGTTTGGGGCCAAATTTCTATAAAGACTAAAACGTTATAGTCACAGTTTAGAAGTTAGGAGCTACTGGTCAGGGGTTTAAGAGGTTTAGGAGCTACTGGTCAGGGGTTTAAGAGGTTTAGGAGCTACTGGTCAGGGGTTTAAGAGGTTTAGGAGCTACTGGTCAGGGGTTTAAGAGGTTTAGGAGCTACTGGTCAGGGGTTTAAGGAGCTACTGGTCAGGGGTTTAGGAACTACTGGTCAGGGGTTTAGGGAGCTACTGGTCAGGGGTTTAGGAGCTACTGGTCAGGGGTTTAGGAGCTACTGGTCAGGGGTTTAGGAGCTACTGGTCAGGGGTTTAGGAGCTACTGGTCAGGGGTTTAGGAGCTACTGGTCAGGGTTTTAAGGAGCTACTGGTCAGGGTTTTAAGGAGCTACTGGTCAGGGGTTTAGGGGTTTAAAAGCTACAGTAAGGGGTTTAGGAGCTACTGGTCAGGGGTTTAGGAGCTACTGGTCAGGGGTTTAAGGAGCTACTGGTCAGGGGTTTAAGGAGCTACTGGTCAGGGGTTTAAGGAGCTACTGGTCAGGGGTTTAAGGAGCTACTGGTCAGGGGTTTAAAAGCTACTGGTCAGGGGTTTAGGAGCTACTGGTCAGGGGTTTAGGAGCTACTGGTCAGGGGTTTAGGGGTTTAAAAGCTACGTTAAGGGGTTTAGGAGCTACTGGTCAGGGGTTTAGGAGCTGCTTGTCAGTGGTCTGGAGTTAGTGGTCTGAAGGTTTAGGCGTTAGTGTTCAGAGGTTTAGGCGTTAGTGTTCAGAGGTTTAGGAGTTAGTGTTCAGAGGTTTAGGAGTTAGTGTTCAGAGGTTTAGGCGTTAGTGTTCAGAGGTTTAGGAGTTAGTGTTCAGAGGTTTAGGCGTTAGTGTTCAGAGGTTTAGGAGTTAGTGTTCAGAGGTTTAGGCGTTAGTGTTCAGAGGTTTAGGAGTTAGTGTTCAGAGGTTTAGGCGTTAGTGTTCAGAGGTTTAGGAGTTAGTGTTCAGAGGTTTAGGCGTTAGTGTTCAGAGGTTTAGGAGTTAGTGTTCAGAGGTTTAGGAGTTAGTGTTCAGAGGTTTAGGTTAGTGCCCGGGAACATGGCACGGTATGACGCAGAGCATCAGACGTTCCTCAAAACCTGAGTTAGCAAGCTATAGATAGCACGAGCCCCAAAAGAAGCCGTGTTATATTTAACTGAGGGAACAGACACTGCTACACACTGAGCTGCCTGGCCGTTGGATCTGACTTACCACTGCAGAACTGAATAATTCTGAATAGTTTTACTGTTCTCAAATACTAATGTTCTTACCTTGTCCAAGAAGCAGAGCTTGTCCTTCGTCTTGGCGTCCAAAATCTCCACCTCGAAAAAGACAACAGCTTTTTTAGTTTTTTTGGTGGGTTTGCGTTTGGCTGGCATCGGCCCCGGGGGGCCTGTGAGCACGGGGGCATTCGGAGCCCGCTTGGGTTGAGAGGCCTCTAACGCCAAGGTATCCATTTTCTCTCTTTCTGTACTTTGTCTTGTTTCTTTGTGTTTTCTATCTCTCTTCCACAGAAAATCTTTTTATTTGTCTGTCTGTCTGTCTTTCCCCCGCAGCCATCCCCCCTCTCTCTCACACACCCTGTAAAAGGAGAGCTGGGAAAATCTCTCTCTCTCTCTCTCTCCCCCCCAATGCCATCCCTCCTCCACCCTGCCCTCTCTTTCTCTCTAAAGAGAGCCAGACAGTTGGGGAAATCTCTCCTGACTCCACCTTCTTGCCTTTCTCACCCCCTACCTCATTAGGTTACTGGCTTTATTCCAGCATCCCCAGTACACACCCCGTAACCAATCGCACCCTGCAAACTAGACTAGATCTCCATATCACCAAAGACTACAACATGCTTCTCTAAGAGCATCGTCCTGTACCTGGGGCTTCATGCAACATATCACCATATTAGTCTTTGCAACAAACCACTGTTTTAGTTTAAAATGTGACAATATATCAACATGTAGTTTTGAAGTATTAGGCAATATCATAATTACACACAAGCAAGAGCCTCTCAAAGTCAGAGTTATATAGAATCAGCACAAAGCCAATGCAGCCATGGATGTGTATTTCACATCCCATGTCATTTTCCCCCTAAACAACATATTGGACCACTGATGGATTATTTTTTTTTTTTTTAAAGCCATTCTGCTAATTCCCTTGATAAGAACAACATAGAAAATGAATGACTAAAATCTTAGTTATACAGCTAAACAGTTGAAGGGTTCGAGTCTTGCTTAAGGGCACAGCAGCTTGGTAGTGCTAGGATTTGAACTAACGACCTTCCGTTCCATAGTCCAACATCTTACCCAGAGCTACTACTGCCTGCACTATAAATGTTTCTCACCTCTGTAACTGCAGTACGACATAAGATACGTTCATGAAAAGTATGACATGAGTATTGCGGCTTGACGGCTCAAAACAGAACATACACACACACACACACACCTCAAGAGGTAATGTGAAAAATGCCCTTGCTCCCACTCCCACCATGACCCCCCCCCCCCCTTTATAACCCCAACCGGTGCTAATTATAACCCGCCTACCGCCAATGGAACTCACACTCAGGGTGCCGACAGGGGATCAGCTTTAAGCTGGACATAATGACTGTAAAACACTGCGCTGTTACACTGTTTGTTAATAATTACCACAGTGTTATTATTAGCACGACATCATCTGAACAGTAAACGCGTGATCGTCCTGTCTGGGTCCGGATTAGATCACAGTGTCTGGCGGAGATTGTAATTAAAGCCACTTCTCCTAAAGTGTGTTGCTGAGTGTGTGTGAGTGTGAGAGAGACAATAGAACTAGACTGTTGTTTAGGACAAATCTCTACCTGAGTGTCCCAGCTGATCAAAGTAGTTATTTTTGATGGATTAATTAACACTATATTATACACAATACATAAAAGGGTCATGAGTACCATATTTGTTTCACAGACCATACTGTATATTACTATAATATTGACTACTTAAGCTTTTCTTGCCATGTCTCTAGGCATATTATCCATTTCAGTAAGTAACTTGTACTGATATTTTATAACGTTTGTTTTTAACAGACAATGGTGATATTTCACAGTTCACATCAAAGCCACAGAGATGGAAAAATGGCCGAGTGTAGAGGATTTGTTTATCCAGATTTTGTACTTTTTCTAGTTAATATCTCCATGTTCTAACTTTGTAATAAAAAAAAAATTCCTGACCATGTAAAAATTTTATTTATTACACTACTTTTCAAAGAAAAGACACTTAGATTTAAAAAAATAATAAAAATCAAAGCATAGCTGCGTTTCCTGTTACTTCACATCAAATAGCAAGACGTTGTATATTTTTCTCTCTCCAATACACATTTGCCAACTAAATGTTTTATTTGTTTGAAATTAAATCAGTTTGGAATAAAATACTAAGCTCTGTAGGAAGCACCCATTGTGTGAGTTTTAATATTTCACATAATCACACACCTACAGCCAAAACACATTATTGGTGTTGATTTAATTTTTTGTTTATTGTTATAACACAGAAAATGTGTGGCCAAAAAAATTACTTCTGAAGTTTATTCAACATGGAAGTGTTTAAGTTTCTAAATTCAGCCATTTTAGAGATATGATTTTATTTGTGCCCAAAAAATGGTGATTTTTCAGCGCTATACTGTCTCGCTTCAAACAATAACAATTTAAAATGCTAATTATTCATATTTCTCTCTGAGTATTGATATTACAATTGGTGTAAGCTTCTAGTGGCACAGGAAAACAATGTGTAGTGTCTGTAACCATGTCAGATTCATTTCGCAAGATCACTTTTTCAGGTTCATGTCTTTTCATGTGAAATCAAAATTAGCCAAGTTTCATCTGAATGACAATTCAAAGATCATTGAAAAGATTTGAATGAAAAAAAGTTACGAACACTGAAACATAAAAGGGCATGAAATTTTATTCAGTAAATTTTATCTGATAAAAATATAAAAATGTGTGTCTGTATTTACACAAAAACAAATGAGGCATGGATCGGGAGATACGAAGCGTTACATATTATGAAAAATAGTGTTGTATGATCTTGTATGAAAAAAAAAAACTTTTTAGCACTGATACCATGCTTTATACATCACTTATATTTATTTAGCATGGTAAAACAGTAGGCTCTTCTCAATCTCTGGAGGTTTTAGATTCAAGTCAAATTCAAAGAATAAATCTTATCTTTTATTCTTAATCTGGATTTTCTTTGATTATATATATATATATATATATATATATATATATATATATATATTTTTTTTTTTTTTTTTACAGGATTTTCCAGTTAGGCCAGTATGCTTGCAGTTCATTCCTGTCTGGATCTTTGGCGCCACCATGTGGTAACTTTGCATTAGCATTTACCCTGAGAAAGCATTAGATTGAGAAACATGAGGGTTAAATGGTGTACAAGGCGGATAGCCATCTGATTCATGCACATCTTACTGTTGCCTCTGAACCAGTGATTTCATATTAAACTAATCTGACGTGTTTCGTGTCAGGTTTATTTGTGTTATTTATATAGTAACAATAAAGTCCGACTTCCGGGAGTGTGACAGCAACAGCATGGTCGCTTTGTGCTTTATTATTAATGATAAATAAATAAATAATGAATAAACGGTTCAGGAGCTGCTGTTGTCCGTAGACTGGATTAACATGCTGTAGTTACTCACCTGCTCCAGCACAGATCAGAGATATTGTTTATAACCGGACACTCTATAAGCGCCCCATGAGGGGTTCCAGGGCGACACGAACAACGCGCTACAGTGTAACGAACAAAGTGAATCACAGGACACAATGTAACCGCCTGAGCCAGCGCGCGCTGCTGAACATCTATGGCGATTTACACTCATGTCGGATTATTGTTAATGTTAATCAATTAAACAGAACCGAATCCTCTTCTTCTGATTCTGTCGCTGAATTACATTCTTACTAAAAACAAATGTCTCGATCAAGAATCACGCGGATCATCTGTTAAAAACCAAACGACAAGTCGGATCCTTTTTTTTTAATTATTATTATTATTATTATTATTATTCACAGAAAACGACCTTACCTCGTAATGCTTCATTTTGCCTGCAGTTTAAACTCGTTATCATCCGATATAACCGACAGATCCGACATCCAATCAGAGCGCTCGGCCCACACGGCGCGCTCCAATCAGAACCGGGAGTGTGTTGGTCCTGACCGGAAGTTATGTAGGATTACAGTCAGGGCGACCGTTGGACACAGAACGCGTATGACGCGCTGAATGCGGGCGCACTTTATCAAGCCTTATATAAGGGTACAAGAAGGAGTGTGATTAGATTTTTCACAATGCACTGTTTATGGTGCAAAATACCCAGAATGCACTTTGTAGGGATTGTGAAATAGTGACAAGTGCAAGTGTCATTAATGCACTCTGACAAGCATAATTAACAATAAACATGAATATTTATAATGCTTTCTGATTAGCTAATTATGCAAAAAAAAGAACAATAGTTAAAAAAAACAGTGCACATGTTTAATCCCCTTTAACCTGAAATTTTTTCATGTATTTTCCATATTACTCATACTGTGTAGGATCACAGGAGGCCTGGAGCATCTGACAGTGACTTCAGAACACACCTCATAGGGCACAAGCACACACACACACACACACACACACACACACTCTCTCTCTCTTATACATCAAATCAGCCTACTGCATGTCTTTGGACTGTGTGAGTAAACCCCCCAAGCATAGGGAGAACTTAGAACCCTTAGAACCCCAGCAGCACCAACACAAATAATAAATAACATACAAAACAGTTTATCATTTTAATGTTCCCCGTCAACATTAACACATACGCATATTTATCAAATTTGTAAACGATGTTAAAATAATCATTCCATTGTTACAACTGTTTGATACTTTTTATTAAATTATTATTTAGGCTGTTATACTGTTTGTTTTATTTGTGAAACGCTTTTTATTTGTGAAACATGTGTTGTTGTGCTTGAACACGGCTCTACTCAATTGCCTTTTCCTTAGGAACGGATTGATGTGAGACAGGGTTTAAACACATCTAATGTTTTTTCAAAGGTGTAAATACATATGGATACTGTCAGACTCCATTGATGAACCACATGAGGTCAGTGTGAGAGGCATTTGGAGAAATCTCTTCTTCTGCTTCTTCTTGTTTTATGACATCCATAAAAGGAAAGACTTTTAAAGGTTACAAAGGTTACAGATCTGTTTAAAAGTAAGCTGTGAATAAATGACAAAGCACTGATGTGACATTACCTCCAAACCCCATCATTCTGGCTTACTTTTATAAGTTATATGACGTACTATTGCATTAATTTCTATGACATTCTTTTTGTATTTTATTACATAATAAATTGCAGTATTATGTTGAGAATCTTGGAATTTTGAAATCTCACAATAATGTTTTACTTTCAAAATGTCATCTTAACAATTTGTTCTTGAATTTTTGATTTTTTTATTTGAAATCATTACATCCTTATTCATTTATTTACAGTGTGTTCTATATTCATGATGTGTCCTGAGTGGTGGAGCCTTGAGCACTTGAATCATGTAACTGTTATTTTATTAGGTTGTTTTATATGTGTTTTAAAACTGTACATCAAGAATGGGTGTCACTATTATCATTTTACTGCAAAACACATTTATTAAATACATAAATATATACGTAAAGTAACCAAACTTAAAACATAAAATTGATAATTATTGAATAGAACCTAGGAAAGTAAAGTGTCAAAGTTGTATTGTCTCTGCCTGCTCACACACTTAACAATGCATTAGAAATAATCAATCTATCTATGGACCATGAAGGCAAATGTTGATTTTGATTCCAATCCTTATACCTTCCAGAATTCCTTTCCTTATCCATTTTATTGATAATAATAATAATAATTCACAAGAACACTAACAATTCTTATTATTGCTCGTTAGTTAATAAATTGTACTTGTTATTTCTAATTTAATTACTATTACTGCTGGTTAGTTATTTAGTTATCTGTCGTTGGCATCTCCACAGTCGTAACTGGGCGTGGCAGTCTTGTTTTGGCAGTTCAGCATCTTCCACACTTCCTGGCTTTACATCGCAACCAATCAGAGAACAGGATGTCTGACGTTTGCCCCTCCCACTTAGGCTGTGTTCTAGAATCCGCTGTCCTCTTACACATGCGCACTCTGTTCCTTAGACAGCACTATGAGTGTACACACTTCCTAGTGCACTATATATCCTACCCCTGGTGCATTGGTGCTCACTCTGGAAGTTGGCGCCGGGAAAGCCCTTGATGTTACTAGATTCTTCTCGAACATTCGGAAATGCTTTAAAAAAAAAAAGGGGGCCAGGGGTAGGTTCAGGAGATACAGACCAGGACCTGCAACCTGACTGAGTAACGCGGTTAAACAAGGAACACAAGTGACAAAAAGGTGTTTGGGAAACTTTGCTGAACTTCTGGTCAAGTTCTCTTTAACATTATTATTATTGTTGTAAAACTCGTAGATAATCTTCTAGATGGTGAAGATGGGAAAGGATTACTACAGCATTTTGGGGATCCAGAAAGGAGCGTCTGAAGACGAGATCAAGAAAGCGTACCGCAAACAAGCTCTGAAATACCACCCGGATAAAAACAAGTCACCTGGAGCCGAGGAGAAATTCAAGGAGATAGCAGAAGCCTACGACGTCCTGAGCGACCCGAAAAAGAAGGACATCTATGACCGGTTCGGTGAAGAAGGTGAGTCGTTTAGAGACGTTTATGACGTGTTTGGTTTAGGAATAGTTTCAGAGACTAAACATGTCTAAACTTAAAAAAAAAAAATAATAATAATAATAAGTTTTCTGGGTCGCATCCTAAATTACTTTAGGGGTTCAGTGCAATTCTTAACTTGTGTTTGACAAATGGGTTAAAAAAAAAACCTGGATCCTATCTAGTGCCCTAGAAGAACGCCATTTGTGATCAGCTCGGTGGTGTGACGGTGAAGGAATTCAAGCTGAGATGTTTTATAATCGCACCGACCTGAAGGAACAAGTAAAAACAGCTGCTTTCCTGCGTTGCTCAAGTGTTTAAATAACAGTTCACGTTGAAATCTCGCGATACTTCAGGGGAGCGAATCGTTAATTAATACTTTTAAAGCGGAGATTTCTCACATAAACCGTTTTTTAAATAACGGGAATTAAGGTTACACTTATAAAATTACTCATAAGTCTATTTTAACGGAAGATAAAAATGAAAGCCTGTCAGAAAACCTAGCTAGGTAGCGCGTCGGTTAGACGGATTCGACACCAACACTTAGCAAACCCAACAAAAAAACATGTGTATCACAACGCGTGACGTTAGACGTTTACCAACAAATTAGTGTCAAAAAATAATAATAAAAATGCGTCTAAAACACGATTAAACTCCACCTTGGCGCTAACGCCGTGGTAAAATACAGTAATCCTGGTGGCTCGCGCAGTTCTCTGACGTCACAGGGGTTGTTCTGGAAGGGTGCGCGCAGCTGCTGGAATATTCCAAGCGCGCGCCTGTCCTGGCCCAGAGTTCATGTGGTCCCTGAAGGGAAGGGAAAGCTGGGTTACTGTACACACACACATTAGATATTAGAAAATAATTAAAATATTTTTTAAATATTTACTTGTATATTGTTCTCTTACATTGTGTGTAAACCCTGGATATGTTGTGGCTTTAAGCCAGTTGTGAACATTTTTTTATTTTTGTGTGCAATAGTGTCATTGTGTGTGTGAGAGCGAGAAATGACAATTAAACTAAGCTGAAAGTGATGAGCTGTAAAGTAAAACTAAAAGTAAAAAGCTTCAGCTTGTCATGCCAAATATATTTTTAAAAGAAATGTGTCAGACTCAGATTTTCAGGCCATTACTATTATTATATGTTCAGTAAGCAATCCCAGCCTGACTCCATACTATTTAGGGATGGGAATCACCAGTCCCGTCACGATACCTAGGTTCTGATTCGATTATATAAATATCGTGATTGTCATTTTGTAAATCATATGTCCATGATTTTGTTATATATAATCTATAAAAAAGATTAACGAATCAATTAAATGTAGCCCGTTTCTTATGACATTAGTTTTCTCATTTAGAAAACAAGTGTAGCGCATAAACAAAACAAACTAACTTCAAATACAAGAGCTTAACATTTAACTGATCAGTGCATATCTGTGTCATCCGCCATAATTATTAGTTCCAATATTATTAATAATAAATATTATTAGTGGCAATATTAGGATAGGTCCACGTTAGTATTAGTACCATACAGGATGAATATGTGTGAATAGTTCAGAGTGCATCACCTGTAACGGCAACGTTTTATTGCCTCAAAAGTCTCAAAGTCTCAAACTAGGCTGAGCTTGCGGGCACGCAGAGTTTCTAAAACATGATTTTCAACTAATTTGCACTCGTGGTATTTTGAGATGGTTGTAAGCATGTGTAATGACTGGATTTGAGACTAATTCACTTAGTTGGGAGAAAAAGGCAGATCGGATGATTTTAACATGTGCAATTTTTTTATAACTGGTCACGGCCAGTCAAACTGAAAACTTGCCAATTCTGGTCACTGGTCAGTCGACCAGTTCATCTTATTATAAATGTAAAATATATTTTTTTATTATTTTGGAGTCAGTATGGCAATACAAGAATCACCTCAACAAGAATCAAGATTAATATAGATATGTTTTAAAAAGGTTTATTACAGTATCACTTTTAATTACCAATCATTGTCAAGTTGTAAATTCCTTATCAGTATTTCCACAGAATCTTTAAAGAAGCATTATTAAGACCGTGCTCTAGTGCACCAACTGCATTCCTTTAAACTGACTCATAGCAGTTCACAATTACAGTTAAATACATTTCAGGCAAGACAAAACCTGAAACTCTGTTCTGTTTGCAGGGCTGAAGGGCGGAGCTGGTGGAGGTGGTGGACCAAATGGCCCTGGCTTCACGTACACCTTCCAGGGTGACCCGCATGCCATGTTCACCGAGTTCTTTGGTGGGCGGAACCCCTTCGAGCACTTCTTTGGCCGCATGGGTGGCGAAGATGATATGGATGTGGACGAGCCGTTTGCAAGCTTTGGCCTGGGCGGTGGACGCCATTTTGGTGGTGGTGGGCGGTTAGAGAAAAAGCAGGACCCACCAGTCACCCATGAGCTCCGTGTCACCCTGGAGGAGGTGTTTAGTGGTTGCACAAAGAAAATGAAAATCTCCCGCCGCAGACTGAATCCAGACGGCCGTACCACACGCTCGGAGGACAAGATCCTCACAGTAGAAGTGAAGAAGGGCTGGAAAGAGGGAACCAAGATTACTTTCCCTAAAGAGGGTGACCAGACGCCGAGCAACATCCCGGCGGACATCATATTCATTGTGAAGGACAAACCGCATCCAGTGTTTAAGAGGGATGGATCAGACATCATCTATCCAGCCAAGGTCTCACTCAAAGAGGTGAGTAGGGCATGAGTTTAGTGGCATTTTTGAAAGAAACATTATTATTTCAAACTTCTAACAATCATGTGTTTTTGTGGTAATTTAAAAAAACATCCTAAACATAACTCTCTGTTTTCGTGCCTCTTTCAGGCTCTCTGTGGTTGTACAGTGAAGGTCCCTACATTGGATAATCGTACCGTCAACCTGCCCCTCCAGGACACCCTTATCCATCCTGGGATGAAGCGGCACATCACAGGCGAAGGCCTTCCTTTACCAAAGAGCCCCGACCGCCGGGGCGACTTAGTCGTCGAGTTTGAGGTGAGATTTCCAGAGAGACTCACTCAGGACGCCAAGAACACCATCGCTCGGGTTCTACCCTCGTAACGCCAGAGGTAAAACTGTGAAAGGGTGTGTTTGAGACCCAGGATCCCAAGGACATTACTGCACGGGTCTTGCAATCATTTGCACAGGACAATGTTGCATCCACAAACTGAACGCTGTGGCACATTGAACTTTGAACTGATTAACGCTGAACTGAAAGACAGTTTGACGAGTCTCTCTGGATGATCAGTCTTTGCTGCGAGTTGTTCTATTTAGATTGTTTTTCATTTAAACAACTTCAAATAAAACTCCATGTAGTGCTGGGGGAAATAGTAGTGCTGGGATTATGTGCTCCGTTACTATAGCGACACATTTTCAGGAGAAGCCCTCTCAGGCTAACGTTAAAGGTCCATGGAGGATGACTCTTCTTTGAATTATTGGGTGTTTCCAATAGACTGATGTTTGATTATATTTTTTTCTCCCAGGGAGCTCCTATGCTTTTGTTATGACTGCGCAGGGTATTCCCTCTTTTTTCCTTCATGACTTTGTATAGTTTAATAAACAAGGTGAAAAAGCTTGCTCTTTCTTTGCTGTTTCTGATTTCTGGGGTTGCTCAAGCAAACCTGAAGTTACTTCTCTGGTTAATAAAACCAAGGCTGGATTTCATGAGCTTGCTTAAGGGAATATAACTAACCTCCTGGTGTTAAGAGCTGGAAAGGACTATTTGGTGTATGGTTCACATGAACCCATCTCTCATTTTCTCCTGTTTTGTGAGCAATTTGGTAGATTTGGATTGTAAATATATTTTTGTATATCAGGTTGAAGGTTGTATTTTTTTTCTGTTCAGATACAATATTAAAATCAGTGCTCTGTATACAGATATCCTCTGAGAGATGAATCTGAGAGTGTGAGCTTCAAAGGTTACACAAAGCATAATTTTAAAACAGTACATGTCTGGTGCTCTTGATTAAACTATAGTGCCCTGGTGTGGTCGGATATGTCATGATGTACAGTACCAGTCAAACGTTTGGACACACCTTCTAATTCTGTGTTTTGTTTATTTTTTAATATACTGTATGTTTATTGATACATTCTAGAACAATACTGGTGATTTCAAAACTATGAAGTAAGGCAATATGATATTAGGCTTATTATGTAACAACAGCAACAGGCAGTTGTTATTTTAAGACATGAAGGTCAGCTGTTGTGGAGCAGTTGAGTATTGTCAAGTGCATTTGCAAAAGGTTAATGTACCATCAAGCACCATGATACAGTATGCCAGGAAAGCAAGAACAAAACCGGTTCAAAACAAAAAAAAGTTCATTCAGTTACCACCTTCAGAAATCACCAATTAACAAACAGCACCTCCGATTAGAGCCGTTATGAAGGATTTACATAACATACGTAGCAGATATACATCTCAATATAAGCTGTTCGCAGGAGATTATTGTGTGTATTTTGGTACGTCTTCAGCATTGTTTTACAATGGAAATAAAGGAAGACCATGAAGGTAGAAGGTGTGTCCTAACTTTTGATTGGTAGTGTATATATTTTTTGTCCCCTAGTTTGGACATTTAGTAAAATAATTAAATGTACCAGAAAGTTTTGAGAATTAAATAAGTAAATTATGCTCCACTCTCTATATATACGCTAATTTTGTTGCACAAGATATAGAAACAATCAGGGCACACACAGTAGCATTTTGATCACAGAATGTTTTTTTTTCTTCTGTCTATGACCACTCCAGAGATCTGTAACACACTTGAAGAAAATGTCAAATCTGGTACAGTAGTAGTGCAGGTGGTAGGTATCAGATCAGAGTCTAAAGCAGATACTCTGTATTAGATGGATGTGTATTGTTTTGTTTATTTCTATGCTTTTCATGTGCAGGAACAACAGGGATGTACAGAAACAGCTTACACTATGTAAATTTTTCACACTCTGGCCAAAGATAAAAAATACAGTAGCATTAATAATACTGTAGTTAAAGACTTAAATCCTTAAAGTTGTATAATGATTTTGGTTCCTTTGTTTTCATCCAGCCTAGAATTTAACTTTTACCAAACTTGTAAAAATTGTCACTAAAACTAATAAACAGATTAAATCTGTCTAATTGATGTTTAAATCAATTGGATGATGATTAAATGACAGTATGTTAGTAATTATTGTTTGTAAGCACCTGTGTTAATTTCATGATGTACCTGAAAACCATGGCCAAACGTTTTAAATGATGAAAACCAAAAAAAGAAAATTTTAGTTTCTGTACTATGCTTATCGGTTTTAACAGTGTGATCATTTTTGTTTTCATTTCCTCTCTGTTTTTAGCTTCTAAATCAGTGCCACAAAGGAGTAATGTGCCCTGCATGGGCAAAAGCAAAACCTGTGCGTAGTGTTGCTGTATGATTGCCTCATATGTGTCGGGGGGAAATAAAGGAATTAGAATTAAACATTTGTGAGTTTCATGCAGTATTTACGTTTATTACGAATAAACTCCTGATGAAATCCACTCACTACACAGCTCAAGAGAGTACATGTCCTTAATTAGTATCTTTGCAATTGTCCATTTTTACATAGGTGCTTTATGATAGGAAAGTCTCTGCAGTTTTAAATTGTTTCATTCATTCCTAATATACAATAATGAGTATAATATAAAAATTTACAAAAATCTAAGAAATTAGACATTTTTTGTATCCTTTAACACATCCAATGCATCCGCATTTACTGTGCATGCATGAAAGTACTGCTATAATGGCAAGACACCATAAACTTGAAATACCTGTACTATATATAAATGTCTACTGTTGTATACACTTAAAATAACCAATGTTATATACACTTTGAGATTATTGAGAAAGAATCAACTTCAGTAACTCCTCCTTATAACACACCACGTATAACAGCATGACTCCGTATTTAATATTTTTTACTGTACAACAATTAGTTATAATCAAGTAATCCTATTGGACAAGAGGGATTCTACAAGTTGTGATAATCGACAGTAACAGCACTTTTAAGGACGTTTTAGGACGTTTAACCATATGCGTCCCAGGTATTCTAGAAATCGTTAATTATACTGAGAGAGCAGCTGCCTGCCAAAACATCTGGTCATGTTATGTCATGTTAAACAACGCTTTGTCTACTTAATAAATTATTTTAAGTCATTCTAATTCGCCCTCTATGTTGTTTAATGTATGCCTAAGGCAAGCTAGAAAGCTAACTAGGTTCTAACACAAAGCTGAATCCCAAAGCATTATCAGTCGCATCATGTCAGTCGCCAAGTCTACCAGTTGTGGTTAGTTGGTTCCACCAGTGGCACAAGGATGCGTGAAGCAAAATAACTGTTAAATAAAGAAAACTGTAGATAATAAATGGTGTTTGTGGAACTGTTGTATAAAAGCAACATCACGCTTGAGGTCTGGTTTAATCATCTCTAGAATATTCAAGTTCACTAATGCTGCTTTTCTTTGAAACTTTCCTCCTCTCATTGATCTGATTGTTCAGTACCACAAGATAGAGTCTCATATAAAGAGTCTAATTGGGTGGCTTTAATCCGTAGCGTCTGATAAACATTTTCATGTTTGAGGTTGAAGTCGATGTTGACATACTCTGGATCTACAGTGTTGGTGTTTTGGTCTACTGATGAGCTCTCATTGACCTGAAAGAGAAAATGTTGAGGGTGATCAAAATCCGCAAGTTATTTGTTTATGAAAATTTTACTTTACCTATCATTGTATTAGCTCACCCTGTTGTTTCCCGTGCCTCTACCTGATGTATGAGAAGTCAACCCTGAGAGACAATCTGTATACAGGAGAGCAAGAAACTGACATTAGTATTAACATCTTTTAGGAAACCTATAGCTTTCTCATGAAGAATAAAGGCTGCATTGTACATAAAGGTATAGCGTGTAAATAGTAATGCAAGCCATGTGTGTGTGTGTGTGTGTGCCTGTATGTATGTGTGGTTACCTGTCGCCACATGGCCTGTTCTTACTTGGCTGTACTGAAGTGCCAGAGACATCAGAATGAGAATAATCAGCAGGCCAAATACACACACAGGAATGTAACTGTTCCGACCTGAAAGATTGATTTACAAAGATCAGCCATAATATTAACATCAAATAACATTACCACAAAACATAAATGATCGATTATGCACCAGTAAACTAGTGACAGGATCATGGGCACCCAAGGTTCATCTATAGTATACTGTACCTGTGGTAACAAAGACAAACCTGTCTGGTCCAATACCACAGTGGGCCAATACAGAACAGTTCACCAAGAGAAGTCAATACTGGCCATGATAAAAAGAAACCAGAACACCCAGTGCACTACAGTCTGCAACGGACAGGGACCAGCAGGAAAAGAGCCCAATGCCACTGATCTGGCCTCCAAACCCTCAAGATCCCAATCCGATCAAGCACCCATGGAAACTTCACGAAAAAGAATGGTTCAGCGCTATCCTTCCAAGGATTGATAATGTGTCAAAGGATGTTCAATAATTTCAAATCTCCTTAGTTGTTTTCTTGGCTTGGTGCAGCCCAATAATTTTCACCCTTTTATTTAAAGAGATATGCAAGGAATATACATGCATATGTTTGTAATAAAATGCATGCAACAAACATTTGTAACAGCTATTAAGACTATGATGAGTTTCCCTCTTCTCAAACTGCAATAAATCTCTAAGGCTGTCTAGAAGTTAAAACTGATTTTAAAAAGGTCAGATTGTTGTGCAGTCTGAGAACGAAGAGAAACAAATAGCTCTTCTAGAATTACAGTATAGTTTAATAATTAAAGAAAAAAAATATATAAAATATTCATTCATTCATTCATTTTCTATACCGCTTAATCCTGTGTTCAGGGTTGCGGGGGACCTGGAGCCTATCCCAGGAGACTTCGGGCACTAGGCGGGGTACACCCTGGACAGGGTGCCAATCCATCGCAGTATATAAAAATATATATATAAAGTCATGACTTGGACAAAAGATCTCTTTAGGCTCTCATTCTAAGCTTAGGTGAATAAAGCCACCAAAGAAAAGGTCGTCTATCTAGGAACCTCTGTAGTAAACTAGGGATGTGGAGGCCAAAGGTGACTATTGCATTTATTCCCATTTTGTATAATTGTGGTAGGACCTCTGGTTAACTTTCACACACTACAGGCAAATTGAGAACACCAATTAGCCCAATCTGCATGTCTTTTATAGTTATTTATAAAATGTACAAAATTGTATACTCACTCTCACATTTTCTATATCACTTAGAGGCTTAGGGCATGAGGCAGGGTACACCCTGGACAGGGTGCCAATCCATCACCAGGCACTCACACATACGCACACACATTACGGGCAATTTGAGAACGCCAATTAGCCTAACCTGCATATCTTTGGACTGTGGGAGGAAACCGGAGTACCCGGAGGAAACCCACCAAGCACGGGGAGAACATGCAAACTCCATACACACAGGGATGGGAATCGAGCCTGGCTGGGAATCGAACCCGGACCCTGGAGGTGCAAGGCAAAATTGTATACTTTAATCATGAGAAATAAAGTATTAAAATAACGCAGCATAAAGCGCTACAGTTACAGAATAATTAAGTGAGCATCTTTCCGAATCGATTCAATGTCTTTCTTTGTTGTTTTTGCAATGCATGCATTACATGCAGGTAACCAGCAGATGTCGCTACTGTGACACGGCAAACTTACAGGTCTGCTACGGTTTGAAACGATTAAGAGTTTTTATTAGTTTATTACATTGGTTTCAACAGACACGTCTTGAGTTCGGACTTTAGTTTAAAATTCAGGTTAAAAATAGATACAATCTGTTGACAGATGTAAAGTTTATGGACACACCATTGGTCTTATTAAGTAACATTAACGTTAGCTAGGTAGGTTTCTAGGCTTTTGCGTTATCAGTTGAGCCGATCGCTAGCTACTGTAGCTAAACCGTTAACCAATGATCAGCAACCGTATTTATCCGCTAGGTTTTTATACTTCAGACTAAACAAGAAACTTGCTCTTAAAACTCTAAAATTTCACAATTACATAATTTGAATATTTTTTTTCTGTTATTTGAGGAAAATGTTGCGGAGACACAAGTTATGCAAGCTTTAAAATCCTTTTTTAAAAAAAATCTTTTGCATGTAAACTGATATTGATTTTCTTCATCATCATCATCGTTATTATTATTATTATTATTATTATTTTTTTTATTATTATTAACAATTTTAATAATTAAAAACAATGGTTGGAATTAATGTAAAGGACAATAAATAATAAATAAAATAAGGACAATAAACAACTTCTGAGACTTCAGCTATAGCTTGCACAAACATTTAAAAACTGCAACTCTGTACAACTCACTTTGTTGCGTGAGCTCTGAAATAGGTGAGGTATAAATCAGCATACCATGCTTTGAGTCCACTTGAAAGGGTGATCTTTAGCATGGTACCATGTACATGATCATGATTCTAATCAGATGTGAAAGCCGAAACCAT
Source organism: Channallabes apus (assembly GCA_030522415.1). Taxonomy (NCBI): domain Eukaryota; kingdom Metazoa; phylum Chordata; class Actinopteri; order Siluriformes; family Clariidae; genus Channallabes; species Channallabes apus. The sequence goes on from CM060124.1 coordinate 6,694,471, forward strand.
AAAAGTAGACCATGGTTTAGAATGAGATGCAATAAACTTTTTCTAAATATGTATACGCACACAGCTCACAGTGTTATCATTGTGAGAATAGCATGGTCATAGTCAATTAAGTAGAAGAGCAGATGAGTAGGTCATTAGTCTTTGCAAATCAATTAGGCGCATAACTACTGTACTGGAATGTGAAGATACCTGGTTAACCCAGTGTAAGTATGTATCCAGTGATGTAAACTTTAAAGCACTTTTTGTAAGTCGCTCTGGATAAGATTGTCTGCCAAATGACTAAAAGGGGGGGGGGGGGAGGTACAATCGTACTCATGCAAGTGGCTTTATAATGCTGAAAATAAAAATAAACTATGTCGAGTATTGTAAGTGCAGCTGACGTGTTTCTAGAGTGGAAACGAGGAACTGAGATGAAAGTAACTTGTGTGTATGTGGGTGAGTGTGTGGGTGTGTGTGTGCTTGTGTGTTACCTTTAATATGAGTCACGACGGTCGTCTGGGTTGAAGGTGTTGCAGTGACCTGAGGGGCTGTTTGTGTTGTGTTTGTTTTTGTGTTAGGGTGTATGAGTAAAAACCAAGAGAGAGACACAGAGAGAGAGAGAGACAGAGAGAGAGAGAGAGACAGAGAGAGAGACAGAGAGGGAGAGAGACAGAGAGAGAGACAGAGAGAGAGAGAGAGAGAGAGAGAGAGACAGAGAGAGAGAGACAGAGAGAGAGAGACAGAGAGAGAGACAGAGAGGGAGAGAGACAGAGAGAGAGACAGAGAGAGAGAGAGAGAGACAGAGAGAGACAGAGAGAGAGAGAGACAGAGAGGGAGAGAGACAGAGAGAGAGACAGAGAGAGAGAGAGAGACAGAGAGAGAGAGACAGAGAGAGAGAGACAGAGACAGAGAGAGAGAGACAGAGAGACAGAGAGACAGAGAGAGAGACAGAGAGAGAGAGAGACACAGAGAGAGAGAGAGACAGAGAGAGAGAGAGAGACAGAGAGAGAGAGACAGAGAGAGAGAGACAGAGCGAGAGAGAGAGATAAGACATCATAAAAAATACTTTATCATCCATTTGGGCATTTTCCTTATATGTTGCTCCCAGTTGTCTATGTAGATATCAAAGCAGTTAATAATCAGTATATTAAAAAAAGAGAACCCAAGAGAACCCCATTTAACTTTGTTGCCCTCCATTAAAAAATTTCCAGAACATTATCAAAACATAAATGACTCATAAACAATAATAAGGGAACAGGAGGGAGAATAATATTCTTCTCTCTAGACCTACAATAGTCTAAAAATTCATATACCTCTTCATATAATTATATATAATTAATTTTATATATACAGTATATATACAGTATATACAGTATATATATAATATATATATACTGTATATATAAAATTAATTAATTAATTAATTAATTAATTAATTTTTACGAACAGGTTGGTGAATTCCATGGTCAGAGCAAGACACAGTGGGTCAAAATTGTTTGCACAATTTCAAATATATAGCATATTGGTTAAATTGTACAATTAACATTATGCATTCTTACCATCCAGGATCTTAATGATCACTTCTTGGTACGTGTCAATGCCAGTTCTCGTGATTCCGCACCAATACTGCCCTGCGTCTGACTTCTTCAGCCCGTTGATGGTGGTAGTAAATAACCCTCTTCCTCTGTCATATAAAGAGTATCGTCCCTTCTCTGCTTTAATCCCCACTCCTACAGATCTGATAAGGATGTCTTTATCACTACACCGAAATCTGCAGATGTACTTTACATTTGTTACGGCCCATGAATGTGAACAGGTGAAGGTGAGCTGCTCGTTCTCTTTCCCTTTCAGCCTAAGAATGGCTGAAATCTCTCTCTGGACAGCTGAAGAGATGGATGAAGATTTCTCTCATCAATACTATCAGGTTCTGAATGAAAACACATGATTAACAGAAAACTCACCAAAAAAGAGCCAGCTGAAGACATAGACCTTCATCCCGAGCATTATCACCCTGACGCTAAACCCATATGAGGAGCATGATGGAAGGTTTTGGCAGTTCAGGGTGTGAGACGAATTGTTTCGTTATAGAATCCCACTTCTCTGACCGATTTAGAAGGTCAATACATAGTTCTCTTTTATTCTGTACTAATGACAAATAATCCCTGTTTCTTTCAGGTACATGCAGTTCTACACCATGTTGTAGAGGAATTTTAAAATGTTTTATTAAATACTCTGGTTTAAAAGTCAAAATGGATTTAAAGGGGATCAGCAGTGCACATTGATTAGACTTCATTCTATCATTAAATGAGGCCATGCCCACACATATGGGTATTTTTAACAACTAAAATTCTTTTACTTCTACTTCTAATTCTGTCCACACGAGTTATGTTTTAAAAATATCTTTGGCCACATGAAAACAGAAAACACCCTGTTAAGCGCTGTTAGGAACGTCATTAGCGTTTGTGCTTTGTAGAAGTCCGATGGGTCTCGTCCAAAACCGCCGTTGCTGCCTGCGGGGTCTGTGTCGTCTGAGTTTTGTATATATTAGCAGTGAGCCTCATTTAGGCACCTCTGTTTGTTAAAATAACATGTGAGTAATTGTGCGTGCATGTACACGCATGTAAAAAGTCCAGTAACCAACGTTAACACAGTCAATAGTTTACTGCACAACATATCCTCATAAATGTCAAATTAAGGAGACTAGCACACAGGCATTGAGGTGACGTTACAACAAGCCAAAAGCTCTGTTTCCCCTGTTCACACAACAACACTGAAAATGGAGTTTTGGAAAGTTTTCCAAAAGCTCTGTTTTCAATGACTAAAACTGCGTTTGCATGTGGACGAAAGGCCAAAACCACAGATAAAAATATTCACTAAAAATAATTTGCTACGTGTGGACATGGCCTAAATCTCCTGTGAAGCACCATTACTCTATGAAAATCAGATATTTACCTCCCATTTTCCTCTTCAATTTGGTCTTGGGAATTTTCACCCAACTGCCTCCTTTCTGTTATCTTCAGCTAGGCAGCAAGCACATGCTTATGTTGTGAAAATATCTTTTCTGATCTGCTATGCATGCTGTACAAATGTGCCTGCAGTTGGCTAGACTAACCCGTCCTCCTACACCAATCAACCATAACATTACAATGCAAAACACAAGCCCAATAGTTCTCCTTGTGCTGTCGGGATAGTTCTAGCCCCTCAGGGTCTGACTCCACAAGACCTATGAGGTATTCTGTGGTGTCTCATGCATGGGATCAGATCGGACATGATAGCTTTGGTCCCTGCGGACATGGGTGAGCTTTGTGTGCCCCTGATCCAGTCACCAGTTTGCTGGTGTATAGTTGATAATCATTGTTACACAATAGATTCAAGATTCTTTATTTGTCACATGCATAGTTATACAATTACAACACGCAGTGAAATGTATCCTGAACCGCTCCTACTTTGTGCAAATAACAGAAGAAACAAAAGAAATAATCTATAAATAGAAATTGAAATAGAAACAACAAAAAAAGGTACAAATGTAAACATAATAATAGAGTGTGTATATGAGCAGGATAAAATGTTAGTGCAAGTAATGCTTACTGTCCAGACTAAAGTGCAGTGTGCAGTGTGCAATGTCAGCACAGCAGTGTGTGGGTGAACTGGTACAGTCCTATGAACGGGAGAGTGGCCCATCATGGTTGAGGAGTCTAATCGCCTATGGATAAAAACTCCTCCTGAGTCTCTCCGTTTTGGCCATAATGACCCGGAACTTTCTGCCTGAATGCAGAAGTTTGAACAGTCCGTCATTGGGGTGCGACAAGTCCTTAATGATTCGAGCTGCCCTGGTTTTACATCTCCTGGTGTAGATGTCCTGCATGGAGGGGAGAGTTAACCTGCAGCAGCGTTCAGCTGCCCGGATCACTCTCTGGAGGGCTTTCCTGTCCTGAACACAGCTATTCCCAAACCAGGATGAAATGTTCTGTGTAAGGATGCTCTCAACAGCGCCCGAGTAGAAAGCCTTAAGGACAGCAGGGGAAACCCCAAACTTCCTCAACTGCCTCAGGTGGTACAGATGCTGCTTTGCCCTTTTCGTCTGAGCACAGATATGCTCAGTCCAAGTCAGATCCTCGGAGATGTGGACGCCCAAGTACTTGAAGCTGCTCACTCTCTCCACTGGAGCTCCATTGATGATGAGGGGTTTGTGGTCCAGTTGTCCCCTTCTGAAGTCCACCATCATCTCCTTCGTCTTACTGACGTTCAGTCGGAGGCAGTTTTCTTCACACCATAGTGCCAGGTTCTCCACTTCATCTATGTAGGCCGATTCATCATTGTTGGAGATGAAGCCCAGCACCACCGTATCGTCAGCAAACTTAACGATGGTGTTGGAGTCGAACATGGCCACACAGTCTGAAGTGTAAAGAGAGTATAGCAGTGGAGAGAGAACACATCCCTGTGGAGCACCTGTGTTGATGGTGATGCTGCTGGAGACGCACTTGCCCACTCTAACCGCTTGAGATCTGTCCGAGAGGAAGTCCAACACCCAGGCACACAAGTGTTTGTTAAGTCCTAGATCTCTCAGCTTTGTGAACAGTCTGTGAGGCACTATTGTGTTGAAAGCAGAGCTGTAATCTATAAACAGCAATCTCACATAGTTACCTTGCTTCTTGTCCACGTGGCTGAGAGTGGTGTGCAGAACATGGGAGATGGCATCCTCTGTGGATCTGTTGGGGCGGTAGGCGAACTGAAGTGGATCTATGTAGCTGGGGATGGAGGAGAAGATGATGTTTTTTAGCAGACCCTCAAATACCTTCATGACCATCGATGTCAGTGCAACAGGCCGGTAGTCATTCAGGCATGAGGGTTTGTTGGTCTTGGGCATGGGGACAATGGTGGATCTCTTGAAACACGCCGGGACCACAGACTTCGCCAGGGACTCATTAAAGATACAGGTGAACACACCTGACAGCTGGTCAGCGCAGCAGGCGCCCAGAGATGCCATCTGGACCCGCCGCTTTCCTGGTGTTCACCCTCCTCAGCGCCGTGCGATCGTCGTGCTCTGCGATGCTGATGACGCAATCCTCGCTGATGACGTCATCATTCTCAGTCACCAGGCTTCTAGCATTAGCCGCCTGGCTAACCTCGAACCGGGCGAAGAATGCGTTCAGCTTGTTGGCAAATGCAGAGTCGGCTACGATCGTCGTGGTGTCTTTGGCAACCTTGTAGTCCGTGATTGTGCGGAATCCGTGCCACATGCGGCGTGTGTCACCCTGGTGGAAGTGTGATTCAGTTCGCTGTTGGAACCGTCCCTTAGCTTCCCTCACCGCTCGCCTGACGCCATAAGAAGCCGCTTTATATGCGCTCATATCGCCGCTGATGAGTGCGGCATTAAAAGCAGCGGTCCGGGCATTCACAGCATCGGGGATCGATCGGTCCACCCAAGGCTTCTGGTTCGGAAACGATTTGAACCTCACTGTCAGGACAAATTCATTTACAAGCGTGCTAACGAAGCTAACTGCTACATCCGCAAACTCGTTGATGTCTTCTGCGCAGGCTCGGAACATGTCCCAATCTACGTCATCGAGTGCGTCCTGTAGCGTAGCTTCTGATTGGGCAGACCAGCGTTGCACCTCCCTCATGACCGGAGCTTCACGACGAAAGTTTTGTTGATATTCCGGAATGAGGAAAATGGCGTTGTGGTCTGATTTCCCGAATGCTGGATGTGAAACAGCTTTGTAGCCTGCTATAATGTGCGCTGCGTCCGGGTGTTTGTTTTGGAACTCGCTCAGCACATCATGTAGTTCAGACAGAGCAGTGCCTGTGTCCGCGTGGGGTGGGATGTAGACCGCCGTGGCAATGACCGAGGTGAACTCGCGAGGCAGGTAGAAAGGACGACACTTAACACTCAGATATTCCAAATGAGGCGAGCAGCTACTGGAGAGAATGGAAACACTCCTGGCAACACACCACTTCTTGTTGACCATGAAACACACACCTCCACCTTTAGCTTTGTTTGACTCTGCCGCCCTGTCCATGCGGAACACAGAGAATGAGTCCGATGGGGTTACGACTCGGTCCGGCACGATGGGGGTCAGCCATGTGTCTGTAAACCACAGAAGATTACAATCCCTGATATCTCGCTGGAAAGTATCTCTGGCTCTGAGATCATCAAGCTTATTCTCCAGTGACTTTACATTAGCCAGCAGGATACTCGGCAGAGGGGTGCGATGAGCTTGTTCTCTCATTCTGTTACGGACGCCGGCGCGTTTCCCTCGACGCTTCTTTGTTCTTCGCCACGGGTTAGCGTCCCGTCCATTGTTGTTGTCGTCTGAGCAGCGTAGTATCTCAGAGGGCCACGACGGGTCAGGCTTGAAGGTGGTATAAGTAAGCGCCGAAATCTGAATTTCTATATCCAGTAGTGTTCTACTGTCATAGGTCACTAAACCTGAAGTACAATTAGCGAATGAAAGTAAAATAAATAAAGAAAGCGATCAGGAAGGCGTCTGGACGTGGCCCCGCCATCATGTCCATCAATACACCTGTATGGAGGCAGGCCAGTTTTCGCTTTGACTATAAATAACTTCATCTTCAGCTATTATCATAATTCAAGGTTAAATCCACACATATACAATTTTTTATTTATAAATAGTTAGATAATAGACCTTTAGAGTGCAATAATAACATACACTCATTTCCCATCATTGTGCTTATGAGAAAGAAATGGCATTGTGTTATCTACATTACAGCAATAAGAGTGAGCATGTACATCTATAGTCATCTATAGCGGAGGGCGGTGTTTGGGTGCTCGTTCTGATCATGCGACCAGGGGGGTGGGGGGCGCGTTCTGATCATAAAAATTGAGTAGCGAGGCTATTTTTTAAATGTAAGGAGTAGAAAGTACAGATAATTGCTTAAAAATGTAAGGAGTAGAAGTAAAAAGTCATCTGAAAAATAATTACTCCGGTAAAGTATAGATACCCAAAATTTCTACTTAAGTAAGGTAACGAAGTATTTGTACTTCGTTACTTGACACCTCTGCTGGTCAATGTGGCTAGTGGATTTCCGGAGTCACTCGCCATTCAGCCTTTTTAGTAACCACAATTTTGTTACCAGAAAATCGCAGTTTTTTTCTTCACCATGATACGTTAATGTTTGTTATATCTAGATTTACTTATACACTGGTGTGAAAAACTATTTGCCCCCCTCCTGATTTCTTATTCTCTTGCATGTTTGTCACACAAAATGTTTCTGATCATCAAACACATTTAACTATTAGTCAAAGATAACACAAGTAAACACAAAATGCAGTTTTTAAATGAGGGGTTTTATTATTTAGGGAGAAAAAAAATCCAAACCTTCATGGCCCTGTGTGAAAAAGTAATTGCCACCTGAACCTAATAACTGGTTGGGCCACCCTTAGCAGCAATAACTGCAATCAAGCGTTTGCGATAACTTGCAACGAGTCTTTTACAGCGCTCTGGAGGAATTTTGGCCCACTCATCTTTGCAGAATTGTTGCAATTCAGCTTTATTTGAGGGTTTTCTAGCATGAACCGCCTTTTTAAGGTCATGCCACAACATCTCAATAGGATTCAGGTCAGGACTTTGACTCGGCCACTCCAAAGTCTTAATTTTGTTTTTCTTCAGCCATTCAGAGGTGGATTTGCTGGTGTGTTTTGGGTCATTGTCCTGCTGCAGCACCCAAGATCGCAGGCCGTTTTTGCCCAGTCTCTTTCTTATGGTGGAGTCGTGAACACTGACCTTAATTGAGGCAAGTGAGGCCTGCAGTTTTTAGATGTTGTCCTGGGGTCTTTTGTGGCCTCTCGGATGAGTTGTCTCTGCGCTCTTGGGGTAATTTTGGTCAGCCGGCCACTCCTGGGAAGGTTCACTACTGTTCCATGTTTTTGCCATTTGTGGATAATGGCTCTCACTGTGGTTTGCTGGAGTCCCAAAGCTTTAGAAATGGCTTTATAACCTTTACCAAACTGATAGATCTCAATTACTTTTGTTCTCATTTGTTCCTGAATTTCTTTTGATCTTGGCATGATGTCTAGCTTTTGAGGTGATTTTGGTCTACTTCTCTGTGTCAGGTAGCTCCTATTTAAGTGATTTCTTGATTGAAACAGGTGTGGCAGTAATCAGGCCTGGGGGTGACTACAGAAATTGAACTCAGGTGTGATAAACCACAGTTAAGTTATTTTTTAACAAGGGGGGCAATCATTTTTTCACACAGGGCCATGTAGATTTGGAGTTTTTTTCTCCCTTAATAACGTAAACCTTCATTTAAAAACTGCATTTTGTGTTCAATTATGTTATCTTTGACTAATAGTTAACGGTTTTTGATGAGCAGAAACATTTAAGTTTGACAAACATGCAAAAGAATAAGAAATCAGGAAGGGGGCAAATAGTTTTTCACACCACTGTAAATGACAGCATACACTGTGTCACTATAGTAGTAGTCAAGTATTCAGTACTGTTAAGATAGCTCCCAATATAAAAACATGCAAACATGAACAGTATATTCTGCTTATTGAACTTAAATTCAAGCCTCTTACCACATGAAATTGAAAAATAACAGATTCAGTACAACTGAACTCATTCTGATATTAAAAATACAGCAACTCAGAACATTTATCATTTTAGTGTGTTGTGTACTATTACCAGGTATTATTATTCATTATGTATTATTATATCAGAATTCTGAGTTAGGACAATGGACTCTGGTCTATCTTGTAGTGTTGACTCTTTATAGTGTGAGGTAATTCAATCAATTGATGAATTTTCTATCATTCAACATGAAATCTGAATAAATTTTAATAGTGATTACTTTTTTATATATAATCAGTAAATTACCTATGCTAAAGGGGCAAACATTCTCATCCTGTTGAGAAGCAATAGCCCTTTAAGGAAATGATGCACACACACTAAACAGGAAGTAAAAGTGTGTACTGTATGTGCGCTCCCGCAATGCATGTGTGAATGGGAGTTTTATGCGCGTAATATTACATTGCAATGCGTTTATTATATCAGATGCCTTTAGAGAAAACTACAACAAAAATATATTGTCATACCAAAGAATAAACTACCCGCCAAAGTGGCGCATTTGGCGGGTGGGCGGGTGCCAACGTCAAGCCCTGATGCACAGATGTTGACTATACGAGTGAGAGACGCGCACATAGACTGAGCTTGAGAGAGAAGAACCATTGCCTCAGTTGTAATCACGTGATACTCGGCATCAAAATAAGAAACCCATGTGTGTCACATGATACTTGATGATACTTGGTACTCCTAAATAAATGCATACTCGTTTATTTTAAAATTTATTTACAAATTTATTTTAAATTTTTGCTCATCTTGCGGAAAGCTCACAAACCGGGTTACTCACAATCCCAGCTTCCACTGTATTTCCTTAACAGCTTAAGTTTTGTTTTTCTATTAATGGTCATCATATTGTAGATTGTAAGGAGTCATGGTTTCCTGTACTAGGGATCAGATGAATGAGTGAAATGAATTTGTCTTGCTTTTACTCAGAAATAGGTCAGAAATAATCAGTATAAACCAGAACCATAAAGAAAACCCAAGATAATTCATTTGAATGCTTTCGTTATAAATTCCTACTTCTCTGACTGATTTAGAACGTCTAGACATACTTCTCTGCTCTTTTACTTCTCTTTTACATACTTCTCTGCTCTCTGTTATCATATAACAGCTGCCAACCAGCTAAGCAGTGAAGACATGCTACTTCTGAGACAAGAGAAGCTGACCAATCATATCTTTTCTGTACTGCTGTTTATGCTGCATCACAGATCAGCCTAACACACTCAGAAAATGTGCTGTCTTTCAGAAATGATCTTATGGATGCCTGAAGTTGGCTGCCGCCATCAACCATGCAAAACGTAAGCTTAATATTGTATACGTTCCCTTGAAATGGAGAGACCTCCATCGTGAGATTATGACCTGAGTTAAGTTCTAAACTTTTTCATAAGAGCTCTTTTAGGTTTATAGAAAGCTCTGATTTATGTGTACATCTGGTTAGCCAGATACTGCACCTTCTCCATCTAGCTCAGCAGCACCCTCCGCCACCCGGGTTTAAGGCTTCAAGTTTACTCTGCTGCCCGGGTTTGAGGACATTGTCCTTGCTCTGCTACCTGGGTTTGAGGACTTTGTGTGTGTTTTAATGCCTGGGTTTGAAAATTTCATGCTTGCTCAGCAACTCCAAGTTTGAGGACTTTGTGCTTGCTCCACCGCTCAGGTTCAAGGACATAGTGTTTACTCAGATGCCTGGATTCAAAGATTTCAAATCACAGCTCCGTCTTTGTGTCAAGTCACAGTACCATGCCTGCCTCCACAGTCCCAGTGCTCAGTACCACAGTCGCAGGATTGGAAAGCCCTGGGAAGGCCTTTGTGGGGGGTTGTCCTGGCTGATGCTCTGGAGACCAAAAATGGTATTTTAAACAGGCATACATTTAAAAAAAAATTTATAAAATAATTGTTTATACTTTTTTGTTAGTATAGGTATTGACATTCTACGACAGGGTGCCGAGAGAGGAGCTGTGGTATTGTATGAGGAAGTCATACAGTGGCAGTGGAGTGGCAGAGAAGTATGTTAGAGTGGTGCAGGACGTGTATGAGAACTGTAAGACAGTGGTGAGATGTGCTGTAGGTGTGACAGAAGAGTTCAAGGTGGAGGTGGGTCTGCATCAAGGATCGGCTCTAAGCCCCTTTTTGTTTGTTTTGGTGATGGACAGGATGACAGATGAGGTTAGACAGGAATCTCCATGGACTATGACGTTTGCAGATGACATTGTGCTTTGTAGCGAGAGCAGGGAACAGGTGGAGGAAAATTTGGAGAGGTGGAGGTATGCTCTGGAAAGCAGAGGAATGAAGGTTAGCCGCAGCAAGACGGAATACATGTGTGTGAATGAGAGGAACCCAAGAGGAACGGTGAGGCTTCAGAGAGCAGAGGTAAAGAAGGTGCAGGACTGTAAGTACTTAGGCTCAACGCTCCAGAGCAATGGAGAGTGTGGAAAGGAGGTGAAGAGGTGGGTACAGGCAGGTTGGAATGGGTGGAGAAAAGTGTCAGGTGTGTTGTGCGATAAAAGAGTATCAGCGAGAATGAAAGGAAAGGTGTACAGGACAGTGGTGAGACCAGCAATGCTCTACGGCCTAGAGACCGTGGCACTGAAGAAAAGACAGGAGGCAGAGCTGGAGGTAGCAGAGCTGAAGATGTTGAGGTTCTCTTTGGGAGTGACAAGGATGGATAGGATCAAGAATGAGTTCATCAGAGGGACAACCCATGTTAGATGTTTTGTAGATAAAGTCAGAGAGGCCAGGTTGAGATGGTTTGGACATGTTCAGAGGAGAACTGGTAGAAGGATGCTGAGGTTGGAACTGCCAGGCAGGAGGTCTAGAGGCGATTTATGGATGCAGTGAGAGAGGACATGAAGTTAGTTGGGGTGAGAGAAGAGGATGCAGATGATAGGGTTAGATGGAGGCAGATGATGCGCTGTGGCGACCCCTGAAAGGGAACAGCCGAAAGACAAAAAAGGAGAAGGTATTGACCTTCTAATATGCATACTTTCTAAATCATTGTTAGGTTTTTGGTAGGTTATAAAACTCTAAGCACTGTTGCCTTGCACCACCAGGGTCCAGGGTTGATTCCGGCCATGGGGTCTGTTTGAATGTTCTTCCTGTTCTTAGTGGGTTTCCTCCGGGAACTCCTGTTTCCTTCCAAAGTCCAAAAACTTGCAGATAATATATCAGGAATGATGGCTAAATAAAATTAATCCCCGATTCACATGCATGACAGACATGGGAGTGAGCTGTACTGAGCATGGATCAACTACAATCTGTCATTATTAGGGGAAAATATGCAACATTTATATTACAACAAGAAAATCATTGGGAAACAGAATACTGCACAATGCTCGTTTAATTTTGTTTTTATAATATTGTAAGCCAGACTGATACATGTGTGTGAATGAGAGGGAAGTGGAACGGTAAGGCGACAGGGAGCAGGGGTAAAGAAAGGGTTGGAACAGGTGGAGAAAAATGTCAGGTGTGTTGTATGACAAAAGAGTATCTGCGAGAATGAAAGGAAAATTTATAGTGGTGAGTCTGTGGGGAGACCAGCAATGCTCTACAGCAGGACAGAGCTGGATGTAGCAGAGATGAAGATGTTGAGGTTCTCTTTGGGAGTGACAAGGATGGATGGGATCAAGAATGAGTCCATCAGAGGGACAACCCATGTTAATTGTTTTAGAGATAAAGTCAGAGAGGCCAGATTGAGGTGGTTTGGACATGTTCAGAGGAAAGATTGTGAATATAGTGGTAGAAGAATGCTGAGGTTGGAACTGCCAGGCAGGAGGTCTAGAGGAAGACCAAAGAGGACATTCATGGATGCAGTGAGAGGGGACATCTCTCTCAAGTTACTCGGTCTGACAGAAGAGGATGCAGAGGATAGGGTTAGATGGAGGCAGATGATTTACTGTGGTGACCCCTGAAAGAGAACAGCCGAAAGACAAAGAAAAAAAAGAGGACGCGAGATGGTAATAAACTATAAAAGCGTATTATGTTGCTGCCTAATAAATAAATGAAAAATCCTGAGGTTTGTGACCCAGTCAAGCTGTATCACAAGTCCTTATCAGTAAATGCAGACAAATGCTCTACCTAAAGTCTACCATTTTTAACCTTAGCATTTCCAATAGATCAGTCTGTTGTCTTAAAATGAAATAAAAATATTATTAATAATATTTATCAGTTAAGTCAACATTTTGCTGGATTAAGAAACTTTTCTGTAAGTTATACTTGTTTAATAAAAACATCTTGTTCTTTAAGGGCGGCACGGTGATGTAGTGGTTAACACTGTCGCCTTGCACCTCCAGGGTCCGGGTTCGATTCCCGGCCAGGCTGTCCAGGGTGTACCCTGCCTCGTGCCCTGAGTCTCCTGGGATAGGCTCCAGGTCCCCACGACCCTAAATACAGGATAAAGCGGTATAGAAGATGAATGAATGAATGAATGAATCTTGTTCTTTAAGTCATATGCTGAAGTAAGCTGATGTACAAGAAAGTCTGTTCCTAAGTATTCATACATTGTTGCATAAAAAACCTAAATGAAGTCCCAAAGTAATGAACTTTAAAGATTATTTTGAAAGGAGAACGTGGTTAGGGTCTGGTGCAAGAAGAGTTTGCAGTACTTAAACATTTATACAATAGCTTTATTTTTCATTTCAGGAGGAACAATCTACAAAGTAATTATGGATAAAATGTAAATAATATAAAAAAAAGATCAGTTTGGAGTTTGTTTCTTCATTTTAGTTGCTGTAAATCACTGATGAATCTTCAACGGTAGGAGCAGCAGACCTGCACAAAAACAACAACAAAGCGTTTAACGAAAATTTCCAACTCAATAAAGCAATGTTGATGTACAGAAGCATTAATGAGATTAAGTTATATTAAAGTAACTAAGAATTGTCTAAGACATTCTGTTCATATTGGTTTTTCTACCTGTAGGCAGCACTGGTGCGATTAAACCTGACATTACTGTACTGATCATAATTGTCTTCAGTTTTTTCCACCACTTTGTCGCGCTGGTGCTGGACACTAGCATACTGAACCTCCACAGTAGCCTCAGAGCCAGCAGTTTTCCCTAGAGATCTTTCTGCCCTCCTGGGGTCACTCTGATGCTGGATAACGGCGTACTGAACATCATCCTGCGGGACCTGATCTGGATCAGCTGCTGGATTGTTTGTTGGATTTACACTGCTGTAGGTATTTTCCTACAGAGGGACATATATATTTTACAGATAATGAGGAAATTATATCACAGTGAGAGAGTTACAGTAGGTGCCTAGGTGTGTGTGTGTGTGTGTGTGTACAGGCCACGAAAGCCCATGGCTAGTGTTAAGTCTATGTGGAATATTTATACGGTAGCTGGCTACAAGCTTAAGGTTGGTTATTTGGATAGCAGGGAATACAAGCTTCTTAACACAGGTTGTAAAGTTTTATTATACTTTTTATTAAATTATACTCCTTTTTTAAAGGTTGTACAGGTTGCCGATATGTGTTGTTAAAGTTGTGCTGAATTTTAACCCAGACCCTGAATCCTGGCTGCTTGATTTCTTTCTGTTTAACTCCTTTACTCCCAAAAGTTACCCCTTAACTGCTCCCAAGCTTTTGTAGACTTGCAGTTTCAGAATGCAGAGACTGGAATGAGCTTGGAAAAAACACCGTTCTTTTTGTGTAGTGTATAGTGTATAGCCTTCTGCTCTGATCTCCCTGGTATAGTTTCTATACCCCTATGACCTACACAGGATAAGCAGTATGGAGAATGAATGAATAATATTATTGGTTTCATAGCGTTGTAAAAGGCCCCCCAATTTTTTTTGTCTTTTTGTCAATTTGACAGAATTCCAGTGTAACACGTAAAACTATATATCAAAGTAGGATACTCTATTTGTGTGGAAAGATAAAAAGCAAATTACTATCAAAGTACAGTATCGACTCTTGCTGTGCTGTTTCATAGTGGTTTAGTTGACTTGCCTGATTTGACTTTTCATCTTCATAAGCTCCACTTCTCTTTCTCCTGAAAGGGGTAATGTTACAGTTCATGTTGCAAACATTAAGCTAATGAATAATATTGCTGAAAAAAACATGGATACACTTACATAATGTATAAAACACCAATTATACCAAATAAACATCCACATACGGCCATGACTCCAAGAACTACATACAGAACCACACTCCTGCCCCCTGTGTGCAAACAAATATTACTCAGCTATAACTCATTATCCTTTATTAATGCTACAAAGGGCTATTTGTTATAATAACTGTAATACCATTTAAAGTGAGCGGCACTGCGGCGGCTCTCTGAATCCCGTATTTATTCTGAGCCACACAGTAAAACCATCCACTGCTGCTGGAGCTCAATGTGAAGCTGTAACTCTGTCCAGATCCTACAGGTGAGCTTTCATTCACCTTATACCAGGTGTAGTTCTCCACAGGTGGGTTAGCATCACTGCTGCAGGTCAGAGTCACTGAACTGCCCTCCACTATGTCACCAGAGGGACTGATGGACACTGAGACATTCTTTGGGGGATCTAAAAGAAAAATATACAGAGGCAGAGACAGAGGTTTAAGAATATTTATTTAAGACCCTGTGTCTCAGTGGATGATGGCCAGCTGCCTGCACAAACACTTACACAAAACTTTTACTGTCACATTATCAGAATATTTCACTCCGTACTGATTCATGGACTTGCACTTGTAGTCTCCACTGTCCTTAGAGTTGATGTTTACAATGGTGTGAATATTGTCTTTGGTTTTAAGTAATGTTCCTTTAAACCAGTTATTCTCTGCAGGTGGTTTCGCCTTACTGCTGCAGGTCAGAGACACGTTACTGCCCTCTACTATCTCACCAGAGGGGCTGATGGACACTGAGACACTTTTTGGAGCATCTAAAACAGACAACATATAAAAACACAAATGAAACACTTTAAAGTATCTTTTAGATTATTGAGGGTATAGAAGATATACACTGGGAAAATTAATTATCATTAACTCACACAGGACATTCACAGACACAGTAGTGGAGGACTGACGCCCATGTTTATTTACAGCCTGTCAAATGTAATCTCCACTGTCCTCAGAGCTGATTATATCGATGGTGTAGGTTTTTCCTGTTTCTATAAAGGATGTTTCCTTATGCCCCCATTCCACTGAGCTGAATGTACCTGAATCGACACAGATGCAAACTTGTTGCGACCACTGGAGAGCTTTGTACAGGAAGGTACGGCTGCTTATGGTCCTCACTATAATTCTGATGTGTTCGTTAGCGTCGTTATTGTCGGAAGGAAATTTGGAGCATGTTGAAAAATTTTGCCTACAGTACCTCACCCAACATTAATGCCTTGTTCTTCTTATCGAGTCATTATCTATGTTTAAGCTCATTTTTATCACCTCATTACCTGTTAAAGACCCTAAAACCCCTGTATTAAATGTAGATGGAAGTAATGACAAAATTAACAAAGTGATATTTTAATGAAAATAATGATTAAACGAGATTGAAGGATATATTACATGTTAAATTCATTTAAAATGTCTGTGGTTTGATCATTTCTGTTAATTTCATAATAAATTCTGATGACAAATTTACCCTATAATTTCTATTTCTAAAATATGTGTGGCATAGCTTGTAGTGAGATTCTGAAACTAATGGCATGGTGACGCCCCCAGTGTGTACACACCATACGGCTGCATGGCTCAGGTTCTGTATGTTCTCACCACCAATATTATATGTATTGCATGACAGCTCCTGAATACGCTCATGATGCAGAAGCTCGGAATCAAGTCACAAAAAAAAACCCTAAATAAATAAGGAAAAAATATATACACGCATTTAACTGTGCAGTCAAACATAAAGTGACGCAAGGGATGAAAACTAGTGAAGAAAGAAAACAAAAAGAAAATGTAATAATAATAATAATAATAATAATAATAATAATAATAATATTAACAGCATTACTACTACTGCTAAAAATAATCAGCATGTGCACACATAGAGATAAAAGACGCCTTGAGCACCTGCCCTTTTTCTTTCTCGACAGAAAGTGCCCTTTGAAAAAATAAAACAAAATAAATTAATATATGTGCAGTGGTGTGAAAAACTATTTGCCCCCTTCCTGATTTCTTATTCTTTTGCATGTTTGTCACACTTAAATGTTTCTGCTCATCAAAAACCGTTAACTATTAGTCAAAGATAACATAATTGAACACAAAATGCAGTTTTTTAATGAAGGTTTACATTATTAAGGGAGAAAAAAACCTCCAAATCTACATGGCCCTGTGTGAAAAAGTGATTGCCCCCGTTGTTAAAAAATAACTTAACTGTGGTTTATCCCACCTGTGTTCAATTTCTGTAGTCACCCCCAGGCCTGATTACTGCCACACCTGTTTCAATCAAGAAATCACTTAAATAGGAGCTACCTGACACAGAGAAGTAGACCAAAAGCACCTCAAAAGCTAGACATCATGCCAAGATCCAAAGAAATTCAGGAACAAATGAGAACAAAAGTAATTGAGATCTATCAGTCTGGTAAAGGTTATAAAGCCATTTCTAAAGCTTTGGGACTCCAGCGAACCACAGTGAGAGCCATTATCCACAAATGGCAAAAACATGGAACAGTGGTGAACCTTCCCAGGAGTGGCCGGCCGACCAAAATTACCCCAAGAGCGCAGAGACAACTCATCCGAGAGGCCACAAAAGACCCCAGGACAACATCTAAAGAACTGGAGGCCTCACTTGCCTCAATTAAGGTCAGTGTTCACGACTCCACCATAAGAAAGAGACTGGGCAAAAACGGCCTGCATGGCAGATTTCCAAGGCGCAAACCACTTTTAAGCAAAAAGAACATTAAGGCTCGTCTCAATTTTGCTAAAAAACATCTCAATGATTGTCAAGACTTTTGGGAAAATACCTTGTGGACCGACGAGACAAAAGTTGAACTTTTTGGAAGGTGCGTGTCCCGTTACATCTGGCGTAAAAGTAACACAGCATTTCAGAAAAAGAACATCATACCAACAGTAAAATATGGTGGTGGTAGTGTGATGGTCTGGGGTTGTTTTGCTGCTTCAGGACCTGGAAGGCTTGCTGTGATAGATGGAACCATGAATTCTACTGTCTACCAAAAAATCCTGAAGGAGAATGTCCGGCCATCTGTTCGTCAACTCAAGCTGAAGCGATCTTGGGTGCTGCAGCAGGACAATGACCCAAAACACACCAGCAAATCCACCTCTGAATGGCTGAAGAAAAACAAAATGAAGACTTTGGAGTGGCCTAGTCAAAGTCCTGACCTGAATCCTATTGAGATGTTGTGGCATGACCTTAAAAAGGCGCTTCATGCTAGAAAACCCTCAAATAAAGCTGAATTACAACAATTCTGCAAAGATGAGTGGGCCAAAATTCCTCCAGAGCGCTGTAAAAGACTCGTTGCAAGTTATCGCAAACGCTTGATTGCAGTTATTGCTGCTAAGGGTGGCCCAATCAGTTATTCGGTTCAGGGGGCAATTACTTTTTCACACAGGGCCATGAAGGTTTGGATTTATTTTCTCCCTAAATAATAAAACCCCTCATTTAAAAACTGCATTTTGTGTTTACTTGTGTTATCTTTGACTAATAGTTAAATGTGTTTGATGATCAGAAACATTTTGTGTGACAAACATGCAAAAGAATAAGAAATCAGGAGGGGGGCAAATAGTTTTTCACACCACTGTATATGTGTGCATGCATGTGTTTCTGTGTGTGTGCCACTTTCCCTGTCAAACAGACAAACAAAAAAAATCTAAATATCAGGTTGGGTCGGGAAAGACTCATCCATGACTTGTGAGCTAACATGTAATAATTTATTTAAGACAGTTTAGCTAAGGTATTATATCATGGGCATACTGTCTAACTTGAAGGTGAAATGACATCTGAACAGTGGTGCGGGACGTAACGTTTTAAAGTAACTAATTACATTACAAAATTACTGTCAAAAAGAAATCAGCGTTACTCTTTGATAAAAGTAATAAGTTTTCCATTGCAGAAACTGAAAACTCCTTTGTGATTCCTCATGCATGTTGTTTTAGTCAAGACCTTTAAAATGATTCTATCATCACTCAGTTAAGTTTGGCCCATAATCTGTTAATTACTAATACTCCCGTCTCACCTACTAATACCTCACCTACTAATACCCGCGTATAACACCTACGCGGTGGCCGTAAGTACAGTTCATCATGATTCACTGCCAGTTTTGGCTCTGTGATTAGGTTTCCATCTTTCCGCACGTCGGTCCTCGCATAGTCAAACCACATAGGTGAGACAGGGGTATAACAGCAGGAATAACAGAGGGGGGCGGGTTATCGGGGGCGGGGCTTGTAGGACGACTTTCACACACACACACACACACACACACACACACGCACCCACCCACACACACACGCACGCACACACACACACACATGCACGCACACACACACACACACACACATGCACGCACACACACACACACATACTAATGGATTGGGAATGACTGCTGTCTGGCTCACGGATTACATAAATTGTCTGAATAACGGATTACGTTTTTGAAAATATAACTAAATAACGGAGTTAGATCACTCATTACATCAAAAACTAGGGTTGCAACGTGTTACACCCAACACTGCATCTGAATACAGGAAAATTAATAACGTCACAGAATCGCCACACTGATATGCAAACTAGGGTTGTTCCGATTCCGATACTGGTATCGGAAATGCTACCGATACCACAAAAAAAATCTGGCGAGTATTTGAGTCCACATACCGATCCGATACCATTTTCCTAAACATAACCTATTTATGCCGGCTAGCTTTGCTAGCTTAGCTTACTTACAGAGTGTCACGGTGTGCGCCTGTGATGGGCGTGCGCCCAAATTGATATCGCTCCTCGCTCACTAGTTAGGCGGCCTCCCCCCCCTTTAGGTATGTGAAGGAGCAGGGCCACAGAATCAGGCAACGGCCCATGAGCTATCGCCGCTAATGATCCCGGTGCTATAAAACACAGCGGGGAGTGTATCTCGGGGTCTGTCTGTTGGGAAGCTGGACTTTGTGACGTGGTTGATTTTATGAGAGACAGTGGCACAAGAGTGGGGCGATGTGATGCGCCCCCAAAGACTTTAAAAAGGGGGCGCCTTTGATCTCCGCGAGAGAAGCGCGTGAACGAGCTGCGCGAGCTCCCGCAGCACCTTCACTTCCGCGTAGAGCCCGCCTTCGCATCCCGGCCGCCAAAGGGAAAAAGACCGCATAGAGCCTTTAACCCTTTCCTTACCCATTTTTCTAAATAAATTACCCTTTTCCCTGTAAGGCCTCGCCTCGTGTCCGTGTTTCATGGTGTCGCCCGTGCATTTAGGGTTGAACCCGTTACACAGGGCTAGTAGTATTTTACTTAAAAAAAAGAAATGCTATATATATATATATATATATACAGTGGTGTGAAAAACTATTTGCCCCCCTCCTGATTTCTTATTCTTTTGCATGTTTGTCACACAAAATGTTTCTGATCATCAAACACATTTAACTATTAGTCAAAGATAACACAAGTAAACACAAAATGCAGTTTTTAAATGAGGGGTTTTATTATTTAGGGAGAAAAAAAATCCAAACCTACATGGCCCTGTGTGAAAAAGTAATTGCCCCCTGAACCTAATAACTGGTTTGGCCACCCATAGCAGCAATAACTGCAATCAAGCGTTTGCGATAACTTGCAACGAGTCTTTTACAGCGCTCTGGAGGAATTTTGGCCCACTCATCTTTGCAGAATTGTTGTAATTCAGCTTTATTTGAGGGTTTTCTAGCATGAACCGCCTTTTTAAGGTCATGCCACAACATCTCAATAGGATTCAGGTCAGGACTTTGACTAGGCCACTCCAAAGTCTTCATTTTGTTTTTCTTCAGCCATTCAGAGGTGGATTTGCTGGTGTGTTTTGGGTCATTGTCCTGCTGCAGCACCCAAGATCGCTTCAGCTTGAGTTGACGAACAGATGGCCGGACATTCTCCTTCAGGATTTTTTGGTAGACAGTAGAATTCATGGTTCCATCTATCACAGCAAGCCTTCCAGGTCCTGAAGCAGCAAAACAACCCCAGACCATCACACTACCACCACCATATTTTACTGTTGGTATGATGTTCTTTTTCTGAAATGCTGTGTTACTTTTACGCCAGATGTAACGGGACATGCACCTTCCAAAAAGTTCAACTTTTGTCTCGTCGGTCCACAAGGTATTTTCCCAAAAGTCTTGGCAATCATTGAGATGTTTTTTTAGCAAAATTGAGACGAGCCTTAATGTTCTTTTTGCTTAAAAGTGGTTTGCGCCTTGGAAATCTGCCATGCAGGCCGTTTTTGCCCAGTCTCTTTCTTTTGGTGGAGTCGTGAACACTGACCTTAATTGAGGCAAGTGAGGCCTGCAGTTCTTTAGATGTTGTCCTGGGGTTTTTTGTGGCCTCTCGGATGAGTTGTCTCTGCGCTCTTGGGGTAATTTCGGTCGGCCGGCCACTCCTGGGAAGGTTCACCACTGTTCCATGTTTTTGCCATTTGTGGATAATGGCTCTCACTGTGGTTCACTGGAGTCCCAAAGCTTTAGAAATGGCTTTATAACCTTTACCAGCCTGATAGATCTCAATTACTTTTGTTCTCATTTGTTCCTGAATTTCTTTGGATCTTGGCATGATGTCTAGCTTTTGAGGTGCTTTTGGTCTACTTCTCTGTGTCAGGTAGCTCCTATTTAAGTGATTTCTTGATTGAAATAGGTGTGGCAGTAATCACGCCTGGGGGTGACTACAGAAATTGAACTCAGGTGTGATAAACCACATTTAAGTTATTTTTTAACAAGGGGGGCAATCACTTTTTCACACAGGGCCATGTAGATTTGGAGTTTTTTTTCTCCCTTAATAACGTAAACTTTCATTTAAAAACTGCATTTTGTGTTCAATTATGTTATCTTTGACTAATAGTTAACGGTTTTTTATGATCAGAAACATTTAAGTGTGACAAACATGCAAAAGAATAAGAAATCAGGAAGGGGGCAAATAGTTTTTCACACCACTGTATATAGTGTGTGTGTATATGTATATATATATATCGGTATCGGCCGATACCCTGAGCCCGAGTATCGGAATCGGTATCGGGGGGGGGGGGGGGGGGGGAGGAATGGTATCGGAACATCTCTCATGCAAACCAGGCGTTAAGTAATTAAAAAGCACTAATTTGCATACATTTGACACATGGCATTGCAGATGAATATGATATACAAAATAACTAAAACATATCATGATTTGTAATGTTTTGTTTAGAAAAAAATGTATAAATGAGAATTGTTCTTTTTTACACTTGAGCCCCTGCCCCTCAAAATGTCTGTTCATGTCACTAATAATAATAATAATAATAATAATAATAATAATAATAATTATTATTATTATTATAACCACAGCATTACTACTACTGCTAGTAATTATTATTATAATAATTAATGGAAGAAGTGCTTTTAAAGAAGCATCATTACTAATACAAAAGAAAGGGACAAGAAAAGAAAAGAAAAGGAAAGACAACAAATATGTGGGATTGCACTGCTTGTGTGATTCTGATTCTCTCTCTGTCTCTTGAGCGCGTGTGCAATTTTCTCTTAATGTTTATTAGCCTTTGTGTGTCTTATGAATATAGAAAGTGCTACTGTACATGATCAAACTCAATGCAAAAATATTAATGTCACTGTAAATTATATAAATGCATCCGAAGTTAGATGTTGTGCAAGTATGCATGGGCGTAAATTTCATTTAACAGTAGGGGGGGACAATAAATATAAAATTTCTCATGAGCAATTTTTGAAGGGGACATATATAATACAGTCAAATTGTACTTATAAAGATACTGTATGTCCCCACAGTGAAAAACTTTGCTTCTATCATTATTATTGTAGTATAGAGACTGCGCCATTATGGTTATTTTCAAAGTTTTTCTCAGGTTCAATGACAATGCAGATTTTTCAAAAACTATTTATTGCATTGTTTATGTTGTTTACAGTCAAGCCATCAACATACAATAAAATGTAAACATGAGACCTAAACTAAAAACTGTGCTCCCTGTGCTGGTGCTGGCAATATCATCTCTTTGTTCTGCTGTCTCCGGCTCCCTCCCTGGTCCTGAATCTGCCCCTTCCTCTACTCTCACTGTCTCAGAACAGACTGACTCCTGAAGCAGAACAAAATGCAGAAAAAGATGTTCCCTTTCAAGGCTTCACTCGATGCTGCGTGAAAACGCTACGGGAACCATTTTGTCCAGTTGCCGGTCGTGAAGCATTGTGTGAAAACACGCCAAGATTTGGCTATGTATATAACCTCGGTCAAGTGACGTCATCTGATTAGATGCAGGTGGAGGTTATAAAATACAGGTGAGCCGGCAACAACCTCAGATCATTTGTCTTCACTTTGACCTTGTTGTGAGCGTGTGTGTTTAAACCAGCAAAATAAGAAGTGTTTAACTCACCGATATCGGAGTTTTAAACAAGATGTCCCTCCGTGTGTGATAATCCATATCGGAGGGCGATCCTTACTGCTACGATAAAAAAATAAAATAAAAAAAAAGTGGTCGCGCGCCTCGCATTCTCCGAGCTGCGGCGCATTTTGGTGCTTAAAACTTACTTCCTTGCTGGATCAGGAAATCCCTCTGTCGGCTCTCAAGCGCGCCATGGGCTTCCTGTGAATGGGTAAGAATAAACATCCTATCTTGCTTAAACTGCTGAGATTGAATAATCTCCGAGTACTAGGAAAACAACAACAACAACAAAAAAAAAACCCCGGAATCGGGTGGCCGGGGGGGGGGAAGGGGGAGCCTCAATGACGCGCTCCCCCAGCTTTCTCCACAGGAGTTAACCCTTTCATGGAGTAGGCTGTATTAATCCTGTGTTTTCCTACCATTGACTGATTTAGTTGTTTAAATATAGTTAATGTGGAATCACAGAGTTATATGATGTAGCCCAGATAGAAGAGACATTTCAAAGCTATCTCTCTCTTGGGACATCATCCTTCCTGAAAAGCTAATACTTCCTTTCAAGCTGTGTAGACTTTCATCTTCCCTGAAGGGAAAAGCTTTTCAGGCAGCAGGTCAGGTTGGTGCTCCTTTGCACACCATAGCGGTTTTGCAGGCCTACCACGCTACCTGCTGAGAGACTTGACCACTGGTGGGGCTCTCCAGATAGGGCATATTGGAATTACGCCGGGCCACAGACTTGTCTCTGCGTGCAACAAAAGCAGACGGCTCGTGCTATCGGCCGTTTTATGGCTGCGATGGGTTTCGCGTGGAGGCATTTGTGGTTGAATCTTAGGTGCATCAAGGATAAGAATCTTGCATTCCTCCTGGATGCCCCTATCTCGCCCTTCGGCCTGTTTGGCGATATTGTTAACTCGGTCGCCACTAGGTTCATGAGGCGAAGTTATATGAACAAGCCTTCAGGAAATTCTTTCCCCGCTGTACTCAAAAGTCGGGACTGTCGGCCACCCAGTCTCCACCGGGTCTGACACTTGCGAGGCGTGAAACACAAGGGATGTGTTTTTGAGCCTGCCACCCCTTTTTGGGGTACGACGCGCCTCACTATCAGCCTCAAAAGGTCAGACTGGCATATTGTCTTCTTGTGCCCAGGCCATGGGGGTGCCCCCCCCAATGGGGAGATGCACGCAGAATTTCTTTCTAGAATGAAGTGGTCTCCCTGACACCCCCAGGAGGTCGGTGTTTTGCTCCGCCACCGCTGGTGTTTCGGGCAACTCCAGTCTCCAATAAAGTGTTAGGTCTTCGGTTTTTCCTGCCATGTTTCAGGATGCCGAACATCTAACACCCACCCCCCCTCCATTTAACCAAGTCTCCCTGGGTACTAAGCAGTGTAGAGAAACTACAGGACTCAGTTCACATCACCTTCCGCGTTTCAAAATGGCGTGATCTCCACTTCCATGAAACCGGAAGGTGCACATCTCCTGATAGAAGTTGCTGGGTATGGGGTCATGGAACATGTTCCCCTACCAGACAGTGAGTCAGACTACTATAATCAGCATTCCTTGGCAGAGGAACGGGGGGCTGCGTCGAAATTTTTAGATCTCACGGGCTGTACCGCTATCTAAAATAAACAATACAGTTCAATGTTGACTGTTAAAGTGATTTCTCTCAATCCTACCAAGCGATTGATTTGTGACAATCGATTGAAGGACAATTACTTTCATATAGAAATACTCCCACAACACAGGAAAGACCTGAGGTTCGCTTTTGGGGGCCAAGCTTACCAGTATCGGGTCCTTTCAGTCGGTCTAGCTTTCTCACCAGCACATATTAAAATGCATGGATGTAGTTCTGGCTCTTACGACTACCAGGGCATCCATATTTGAATTACATAGACGACTGGCTGGCCCAGTCTCATTAGCTAGCGCTTCGACATCAGCATGTCGTCCTAGCTCATATTGTCTCTTAGGATTGAGACCCAACGCCACGAAAGCGTGCTCTTTCCTGTTCTGAGGATTGGGTGTCACATGAGATTCGATCCTAAGCGGGCACAGCTGTCTCCCGCTCGTGTCGAATCCATTAACAACACCCTCAAGGAAATCAAGCTTGACCAAGAAAGTGACCATCACTTTCAGAGATCTTAGCTCTTATGGCAGCCGTATCCACGGTGACCCTTGGGCCTGCCCATGAGAGCATTTCAGTTGTGGCTAAGACAGGGGATTTCACTCTAGGGCCAATCCCCAACAGGGGTTACGCGCCAGGTGCTTCGTACCCGTCCTATGTGGTTCAGACCCCGGGTTCTGACTCTGGGTCCCACTCTAAGTTCGTCTTGTCGTCGCAGATGCTAACGACAGATGCTTCCCTCACGGGCGGGGGGTGCGGTCTTAGGTGACCGTCCCAGCCCAAGGGTGCAGGAGAGGCCTTCTTCTCGCACGGCACATCAATTGCCTCGAAATGATGGCCCTATTTCTCGCCCTAAAGCACTTCCTCCAGCGGTTGAGAGTGTCCCATTGCGGGTGGACATCACTATGGCAAGTCTCATATATTAATCGCCAGGGCGGACTGTGCTCGCGCCGCTGAATAGCTAGCGCACCAGGTTCCTGTCCCTCAGCGCGATTTACGTTCCAGGGCATATGAATGTGAGAACAGTTGTAACTGTCCAGTCAATCTCTGACACATGGGGAATGGGAACCCCACCCCGAAGTAGTCAGTCAATCTCGGTGAGATTTCATGCAGCAGAGGTGGACCGCTTTGCCTCGCAAGATCAGCAAATGTCCCCTTTGCTACTCCCTGACTCTGGATCTAGTATCCCTCTTCAAGAGCTTACTGTCCAGTACGTGCTCTTCAGATTTACAGTACGTCCACCGCATGAGTCAGTGGCGTAAGTCAGAGCGCCACTATACTGGGTGAGAGATGCCATTTCCCTCTCCTATGAGGCGCGTGGGCTCACTTCGCCTCTAGGAAGCAGGGTTCATTCAACCTGGGGGATCGCCTCATCTATTGCACTAGCAAGAGGTATTCCCCTGCAGCAAGTGTGTGCGAAGCAGGTAGACCCAGTCCACTCCTGAATTGTTTCAGTGCTGGAGTCCCTGCAGGAAAGTTGTCCTCGGGCCTGTGCCCAAGTACTCTCAGGACGCACGTAACTGCATCCTCACTGAGCTATCGGCCTAAGTCCATAAACAACATCACCCTATTGTGTTGAAGCATTCCATCCTCCGCCTTTACAGCTTCGGAGCAGGAGAGACTTCACTTACTGTGTCCAGCAGGTGCTCTTCAGATTTACGTCCACCGCATCAGCCGGTGGTGTAGGTCAGAGCAGCCTTTACATGTCTTGGGGCCACTGGAGCGACCACCACTACACTGGGTGAGAGATGCATATTGCCCTCTTCTATGAGGCGCGTAGGTTCACTTTGCCTCTAGGAAGCAGGGCTCATTCAACCAGGGAGATCGCCTCCTTTTGCACCAGCAAGAGGTATTCCCCTGCAGCAAATTGTGTGACACGGAGGGTTGCTCCTCCCCACACACATTTGTTACATTATAATCTGGATGTTCATGCTACTCCGGGCTCAGGCAAAGCCCCGAGTTAGCTGCCCAGGCATGGTTCTGAGACCTTCTCGGCTTTGTGCCACACGCTACACAACCTTGGGGTCCAGACACCTGTAGTGCGGCGGCGTTGGTATTCTCATTCCCATAGCGTTTTCACGCAGCATCGAGTGAAGCCTTGAAAGGGAACGTCTCGGGTTACATTGCTGTAACCCTGTTCCCTGAAAGGCGGGAACGAGATGCTGCGTCCGAATGCCGCACTACCACGTGACCGGACGTCCGTTCAGACAAATTAATCTGAGGTTGTTGCCGGCTCACCTGTCTTTTATAACCTCCACCTGCATCTAATCAGATGACGTCACTTGACCGAGGTTATATACATAGCCAAATCTTGGCGTGTTTTCACAAAATGCTTCACGACCGGCAACTGGACAAAATGGTTCCCATAGCGTTTTCACGCAGCATCTCGTTCCCGCCTTTCAGGGAACAGGGTTACAGCAATGTAACCCGAGACGTTTTCCATACTCATAATAACTAACTTGTTTACATTACAGTTGTTAAATTGAAAGATCATACTGTAAATTGGTGAGCCTATTACTTTCTACTGAACAGCCACAACTCAAAAAACATTAAAGAAATTGATCACCAAAAAAAATTAAAAAATTATTTAAAATCTGTCATTATCCCTTCAATAAAAGCACCACACTTACCCAACACTGTACATCTGATTGACCCTGGTCTACCTGTCCCTCAATCATTTCTCTCTCATTTGCCTGTGATTGATATTGTGACATTAGTATTTACATAAGCACCCATTCTTAAAGCAAAATTGCATTAATATGTGAACTTGTACTTACTTGGCGTTTAGGTCACTGAAAAATTACCATATGTCCATTTATCTATGACACTGCAAGGCAAGTTTATTTATACTGTAGCACATTTCATACACAATGGTCATTCAAATTGCTTTACATAAAGAAAGTAAAACTATCAAAAAATAATCACAACAATAAAAACAAGGAATTAAAAAAGGTTTAAAATTGTATTTAAAATTAATTAAGACACTTAGAACAGAATGGATATTGATTATACAAAAATATACAATTCGGACTAGGCACAGTGCTCATTTAGTAAATGTACAGCTAAACAATATGCTAATTGTGGCTGTTAACAAAGTTAACATTATGCCAAGTCGTAATAAATAAAACACTGCATGAGAAACGGCGTTTGTCGTGTTAGTTGCAGTGCAGTATGTAAACAAGCTATTGTAAACAAGATAACGTTAACTAGATAAGTAATAATTTAATCGCTAATATAGCAGATTCATGGGTACAAATTACATCGGTAATCAGCATTTCTGCCGCAACTAATTTATGAATGAGTCTGCATCAACTACATTAAAGAGAATCTCATTATTTAAAGTGAATAAAATACCCTTCTTACTGGAGTTTAACATTAATTGAGCCGCAGCCGCAAACCTGACCTGAACTGGGAAA
This sequence comes from Channallabes apus, assembly GCA_030522415.1. Classification (NCBI taxonomy): domain Eukaryota; kingdom Metazoa; phylum Chordata; class Actinopteri; order Siluriformes; family Clariidae; genus Channallabes; species Channallabes apus. The sequence goes on from CM060124.1 coordinate 6,722,530, forward strand.
GCAGGAGGCAGTGGGACAAATCCCTGTGAGGAAGCGGAGGGGGAGGGAGGGGGAACTCAACGTTTTCTAAATGCAGTTTTTGCGGGTTTTTTTCTACTTATACAATTATCTTAGGTATACATACATATTTTTTCCGAAATAGAGAAAGCGTTTTTTTTTTTGGGAGGGGGGCGGGGGGACAACCCGCGGATTGGCGTGGACATGTCCCCTCCGTCCCCCCCGGGATTTACGACCCTGCAAGTATGTTAGTGTGTGTCCTTGCTTAGAAGTATACTAGCACTAAAGTATAGGAGTATTTAAATTTAAAATTATTCTAGTCAGTGAGTGGTAAAAATATATTTGTGTAACATGAGAGGACGAATAGAATCAGTTACCAATTGGTTAAAGGATAATAATAAAAAAAATATATCATAACATATCTGTGTTACTTTACTGTTAGTTACAGCTTCATGACTGATGGGATTCATTTTACATCTGGACTCAGCACAAACTTTTATTGTTGCTAGTTTTATTAGTGAATGAATAAATCTGTACTTACACTGGACATCAAGAGTGACAGCAGGGGAGCGATAACTTTGTCCACGTGCACAGCTGTAACTGCCTGCATCCCACTGACTGACTGATTGCAGACGGAGAGGGTTAGAGAAGGAGATGAAGGATCCAGTTTTGTACCAGGTGAGTGTTGGAGTGACAGTCAGGCTGCAGGTGGTTTTACATGTGAGAGTGACGTCATCTCCCTCAACCACACTATCAGGAATCATCTCCACCTGAAGCTCTGTGAAGGAGAGTTTAGAAAATTTTTTTTTAGATTATTATCTGTTCTCCTGTTGTTCTCTCATATTGTTTAGCTTTTGAATCAAAAACCTTTTACACATTTACCAGCTGAAATTAGCTAGATTGGGACATCGATAACGTATATGCTACTGTATATAACGTATATAACAGAATGTGTCTAAATATACATATTTTATCAGCACCATCACCCTCATTATTATCATCATCATCTTATTTCTATTATTATGTTTTAAATTTTTTATATTATACCACAAAATTATTCACCTAAATATATATTTTCATATCTTACTGCTGCAGAGTATTTAGTATTCATAAAAAAGATCATATTCTATATTGTGCCAGTCAGACAGAATGAACCACTAGGTATATGTCAATGGAATGAACAGATTTTTGGAACATTAATATGGTCTAAGGTTGCAGCACTCCACACATAAATAATCTGAAAACCGATAAACCCATTATTGCTCATGATTGGACATCTTACTTAAATATAAAATCTGACCAGTGATCGCTGTTGAGTGTTAATGGCTGCACCACTACCTGTTCGATATCTAAAATATAACAAACACAGTATTCACTATTGTCCAGACAAAGATTAGTTTCACCATTAAAAATCTCCCACCTAGCAAAAATACACATGGAGTGTAAAGTGTTGGTAGCCAACAGTGGCGAGAAAATAATTATTGTAAATAAACTAAAAAATGTAACAGCAAATAGTGAAGAAGCTCAAACTTGGTGTTATGGCACAAATAATGATATGTATGTGCTCTTTTATTCATCATCAGTGAAAAAAGTCAAACATTAAAAACACTTGATACTGTCAAAGTAGGGAAAGTAGAAACATGATTTTAAGCTTAAAAAAGGTGGTAAAAACTGCAACTTACTTCATGGCTACAGTTAGAAATGAACATTTGATCTATGCATTCAGGGTGATTTTAAGGATATTCAGGCAGGTTATTGTTTTCTATACCCAAGGTCTATTGAACATAATTGATAATTATTATGTTTTTTTAATATCATGATAATTATCAATATTGCATTGTTACCTCCATTAAAATAATCACATTTTGACGCTTTGGAGCCTGAAATGAAGACACAGGTTTTGTTTTATCCATTAATATTTTCTTTATTATACTTATATATTAAGCAACTTTTAACATCCAAATGAAAGATTTAGCACCAAAATGTCAATTTACATACTTCCACACTGAATGGAAGTGCCAGACCACCTGGACAGTTACAGAAATGTAGAACAAAGAGTGGTTATTGTGTGCAAGATACAATATCACCAATTCTCCACAAATGTGGCTTGTATGGGAGGATTGTAAGAAAATAAACGCACTCCTCATGAAAGGCCAAATGCAGTCACGACTGAGCGTTGCAAAAACGCACATGGTCAGATGAGACTAATATTATATTGTTTGGCCTACAATTCCTACAATAAAGCATGGAGGTGATAACATCTTTTTGCCTGTGTTTCTCTGCAGGGACTGAAGCGCTTGTCAGGTTACAAGAAAAATACTGTCAAATTCTTGGGAAGAATCTGCTGTCATCTGCCAGAAGGTTGTGGCAATGGGAAGGATGTTTACTTTCCAACATTACAATGACCCAAAGCACACAGCAAAACTGACCACACAGGAGAAAAAGGTTAATGTCCTTAATGACCTAGGCCGAGCCCAGACTTAGACACCTTTGAAATCTGTGGAAAGACCGCAGTCCACACAGTGTTCCCGTAAATAACACACACGAATGAGTGTGTGAGTGAGTGTATGTGTGTGTGCCCTGCAATTGATTGGCACCCTGTCCAGAGTGTACCCCGCCTCGTGCCCGAAGGCTCCTGGGATAGGCTCCAGCTTCCCGCGACCCTGAATACACAATAAAGCGGTATAGAAGATGAGCGAGCGAGTGAGTGAACCTTTAAAATGGAATATTATGGATCAGTTCTTGTCCTCTACAGTGCAGTGTGTTATTACATCAGATGTACAATATCTTACCTGTGACAGAAAGTTCAACTCCATCTCTACCTTGAAACCTCCCTGTAGAAGTTGTCGTTATAAAACTGAAGTAGTATTTGCCTTGGTCCTGTTCTGTCACATCACTCAGTCTAAGCCTGCAGTCACCCCATGTGTATCTGAGGTACTCAACCCTGTCTCTGTACTTTTGGTCTTGTGACAGATCAGGAGGCTCTTTATCTGTAACTAAATCTCTGCTCCAGAAAACTCTCTGAACTCTGTAACCAGCTGGATGTGTGTATCTGCAGCCCATCATCACTGTAGATCCCTTTAGAGCACAGATGGAGTTTGGTGTATAATCCACACTCCAGTCCTCAGAAACAACTCCTGCAACACAAATATACAACAATGTTTTTATAATCTAAGTCTCAGATATTTAGAAAGGCTGAGTAAATTCTCCACTGTAAAAATCACTTTAAATACTATATTTCAAAGTAAAAGTGCACAGTGAGAAACGTGTCTTGTAGCAGAGCAAAGAGAGAGAGAGAGAGTGAGAGAGAGAGACAGAAAAAGAGGAACACTAAACTGCTGAACAAACACTATTAACCCCCAAGGGTAAATTAAACATATTTATAATAAATGATCCAGTGTACATTTGTAAATGACTCACCTGAATCCATTAGCAGAAACAGCAGAGAAAGGGGAGGGGTCAATCTGAATGACATCATCAGTACTTTCTGTGTAATCACACGGATTGAAAATACATTTAGGCATTTGGCAGACACTCTTATCCAGAGCAACTTACTTTTTAAAAATGAAAAAATCTCATTACACATCTGAGGGTCTTGCTCAAGGGCCCTACAGTGGCAACTTGGTGGTCGTGGGGTTTAAACCTGGGATCTTCCGAACCGTAGTCCAGTGCCTTAACCACTGAGCTACCCCTGGCCCCTGTTCAGTTTTAATGTCATAAAATCATCTTTAAATCTGCAGTGTGTTGATTATTGTACAGCAGAGTGCTGTGTGTTTACAGCCCCAGTTACAGTAACTGATTATTACGGGTGTGTCGACTGTTGTACAGTTCAGTGTGTGAGGAATAACTCAGAGTAAATAAGATATTTGTAAATCATCTATATAATATCCGTTATACATGTGTAGGGGTAAATGTTAAATAACACAAATGACTAAATGCCTGAACTCATGAATGACTTGCTTTTTCATTTCCTTTTCTTTTCCACTTCCAATGAATCATTTGAGTAAATCAGATGAATTGTTTTCTAAATGTGAACAAGTACAATTCATTTTACAAGACAATTCAAACAATCTGAGTTAAAATATTTGTGTTATTCTAAGATAACATTTTTATCCTTTACTGTGAGCCGTGTTTAGATGTACGAGTGTGTAGTGCCTCTGACTAATGGATCAACTGAATCAAATCTCACAGAACTCAAGTCAAATCAAGTCAAGTCAAGTAAACTTTTATTGTCATTTCAACCATATACAGTTTAGTACACAATGAAACGAAACAACGTTCCTCCAGGACCAAGGTGTTTATACGACATAAAATTACAACATAAATTAAGAAAAACTGACTAGCTAACTAACTAAGAAGTCTAATTAGCTGGCTAGCTGAGAAAAACCAGATTAACATTATAAATTAACATAAATTATCTAAAGTCCTATACAAAAAAAGACAATATAAAGTGCACGTGCAACTGACAAGAGTGACAACACAACAACATAATATGTTTCAATGCTCTGTGGTAGTAATTTGAGGTAGTGGAGAAACTGCAAACGTTTACTTGTAGAAAGCAGCAGAGTTAAAAGTGCAAGTTAAAAGTGCAAATAACAAATATTGTCCAAATTGTGCTGAATTCAATTAAAGTAATCTTTGAATTAAATCAGTAAAAAGAAGACGAAATACTTTGTACTTGGTTGTGGCAAAAATGAAAGGAAAGCAATAATGAAACAAAAGAGAATTTATTATTTTTTTTTACAAAATATTAAGTACAAAATAATAGTTTTAACAGCCTGAGAAAATGTTTTGTAATAGAAATGATTCAGCAACTTAGAACCTTCTGCCTAGTTCATGAGCAAATAAATTACTAATTAGATTAAAAATCTTTCTGACCTCATGAAGAGATGTTCATCTCCTGCATCCAGAGAGAAAAACAAACAGAAGCAGCTCTGAGGGTTTAAACTGTTAATGTTAAAATGGGTGCTCTTTAACCTTCACAAATGGACTGGCATATTTCTTCCTCTTTCTTTGCTGAATTAGTCCTTCCTTCCTCTAAATGTTAAGAAATCACTTGCAGTAAAACCACTCCTTCATTTTTTTTCTCCCAGTCACAAAACCTGACCCCAGACCAGTGCTCTGGTCGCACTCACACTCACACAAAGGTGATGACGATCAAATATGATACATATGAGGGTTGTTGCAGTGTGAAATATAATGTGGTATCAAACTTTCATTCATAATAAGCATTATAGAAAATATATTTTTAAAGTAAAATGTTTAAAATAAACCTAGAACACAGTCACCTCCTGACATTTGTTTTGTCACTGTGCATAGAGTCATTAGCCATGTAAATAATTAGGAGGAAAGAGGTGTGTCCTAACAGTTATCCCCCAAAGTATCACTTTTTCACTACAGATATACAGCTGTAGTGTTCAGCTAACCTCTGTTCAGTTTCATAAAATTGCTAGACAGCATCGTGTCACAGCCTGCCTGACTTTATAAAATTTGATTAAAGTTTGAGTTAATGATTCTAATCAAATTCACGTTTCATCAAATTCTACAAAGGTCTCGTCAAGTCACCAGGAAGTAGCATGCAGACTAGAGAGAGCACACAATAGTCTGAGTTGTATGTATTGTGCAAGGAAGTTTGAGTGGGAGTAAAGTTTACTTCAAAGAGAACTACTGTTGTCTGCACATGACTAATACAGTAGGTCATAAGTATTGTTGTGATTATATATATTTTTCCTTTTAATATACCTCAAATATTTGTGTCACTGAGACATTGGGGTTCATCACCAAGGTGCAGAAAATCTAAAAAGTTTTATATGACCAAATTTCATGCTACATAGAAGCTGTGCAATGGAAACTGTTCTCACCTGCTATACCTCCTACATGAACACACTGATTAGCTGATTTATAGTATTAGACAATATCATTAAGACAGTAGATTCAGTTATACAAAGCACGTTCTACACTATCACTGGCTGTTGCTAATCCCATGTTACATTATATCATAATATTACTGTATATTGGATATTGTTTTGTGTTATATATGTCTAATTTTCTCTACTTGGAGGGGTTGTATATCAGTGTAATATGTGTAATAATGATTCAAACCCAGGCGCACCCACCACCGGCACCCCCACTCCATTATAATACTTTTATATTATAAGTATTATAATCACCATAATAAGAGTTTGTATTTCATATTTTTATTGACTGTGAAATTTTTTTACAAAATATTAACAGCACACTTTTTTTTACAGCATGTAAGCATCTAAATTTTAAAGTTAATTATTAAAACAGGACAAAAACCTACAGTATACATGTACAGTAGAAGAAGTTCATGAAAACCACAAGCAGTCACATACTGTACAATATACTTAAACTCTCTCTCGCTCCTTTGGAGATGGTGTTAAGGTTGGTCCCCCTTTTGCTTTCTTGCATTCTAAAAAAAGAAATTGTGATAAAAGGTTTGAGGTGGAAATATCAAACAAATATACACAAAAGGAGAATACTACAGAAGTCAAATTTTTTCTTTTTATGTGTGATCATAAGATATCAAAAGTTGTTGTCTTTATTAGTATTATGGTGGCCTATAACTGCTTTAAACCTTTTATTTTTGGACACAGTTTTGGTGCTAAATTCTATGATTATAAGCTAAGCAGTGAACAAATGGAATCACTCACTGGTATATTGTAGTAATCAGGAGAGATGGAGTGACAGTCCAGAGATATGTATGATCCATCAGGAGAACTCGAGGCAACCGTCTGTGTGAGAGAAAGAGAAATAAATCATGTGTTATCATTCTTAGTGACTTTTTTTCAGATTTAAATGTCTGACTGAAGTGTGTCTCTGAGGAACCTTACTGTAAGTGTGTGATGCACATCAATGGACGGCCTGGTCTGAAGATCAAGAGTTTTGTATTTTTCATCAGAAGGACCGGTGCAAACATTGTGTGAAAAATACAAATTATTTGATTAAAACAATAGGTTTTTAGATACTCTTCCAAATCTGAATGTCTGAGTGAACATTGTGTTTAAGGATATTTACTGCAAGTGTGTGATAAACTTCACTGGACGACCTGGTCTGAAGATCAATAGCTGTGTATGTGTCATCAGCGGGACTTGATTGACCCATCTGTGAGAAGATTTAAAATAATGTCTTTTATGATTTTAGAAACTTTTCCAGATCTGAATGTCTGGATATAGAGCTGTGGTGCAGATCTCACTCTGTGAGTGAGCATTACTACTACAGCTATGTTTACTGATGGAAAATGTCTCGACACTGTTGGTGTTACAGGGTCAGTAGATCAATAGATCTCATTGTGTGGCTCTGCCCTGTTAAAATTCACTTACCTTACCAGACTTGGCATCATCAGCTGAACCACCTCTTCTCTTTTTCCTAAAAAGTTAAAATAATCTGTTGGTTCATATCACAGATACATATGACCAGTTACAGCAAATCAAATATTAAAAGGCACATTTCCCCCCCGTTATGGCCAATAGAGGACAGGAGGTAAGGTATCAAATTTTACAATGGTGAAAATTGGTTGATAAATACTGTACCTTATTTTCCTGCTCCTTCAACAGTATTGGTTAAAACCACATTAATGCACTATCTACAGTAAGCTGGTTATTCCAGTTGTCATAATACATAAATACATGTTTTATTAATTTTTTTGCTACGAAACCCCACTGTTGCCTCGTAAACACATTTGCTCTGGCTGTGATTCAGCAACTGGACAGTCAGTGATCCCAACATGCTTCAAATAGTCCATCATTGTTCCTGTCCCGAAGAAACCTCATCCTGCTTCTCTCAATTATTATCGCCATGTAGCCCTCACCTCAGTAATGATGAAGTGCTTTGATCGGCTGGTCAAGGACTTCATCATTTCTTCACTACCAGACACACTGGACCCACTACAGTTTTCATACCACCCGAACCGCTCCACAGACGATACAATCTCCTCCATACATCACTCACTCACCTGGATACTAGGAAAGGGAATTATGTTAAAATGCTCTTCATCGACAACAGCTTAGCATTTAATACCATAATTCCCTCCACACTCACCATAAAGCTGGAGCACCTGGGACTCAACTCATCTCTGTGTCAGTGGATATCTAACTTACTAACTGGCAGACCACAGGCAGTAAGGATGGGCAGACATGTCTCAGCCTCCCTCGCTCTCAGCACTGGAGCCCCCCAGGGTTGTGTTCCGAGCCCCCTGCTGTACTCTTTGTACACCTATGACTGCGCGGTCACTACCAACTCCACTGTCCCACTTGGGCCACCTTGGTGATCAGGAGGGCCTGATCACCAACAATGATGAGACGGCCTACCTAGAGGAGAATGGAAATCTGGAGAACTGGTGCCAGACGAACAATCTCCTCCTAAACGTCAGCAAGACAAAGGAGCTGATAGTGGACTTTAGTACAAAGCAGGAGAGGAACTACCAGACCCCCGTCATCAACAGCAGCCCAGTGGAGAGAGTGGACAGCTTCAGATACCTCGGTGTTCACATCACGCAGGACCTGTCATGGTCCTGTCACATCAACACCGTGGTGAAAATGGCCTGGCAGCGTCTCTACCACCTCCGACGCTTGAGAGACTTCAGACTGCCCTAAGGTGCTGAGGAACTTCTACTCCTGCACCATAGAGAGCATCCTGACGGGAAACATCACGACCTGGTTCGGGAACAGCACCATACAGGACAGACGAGCTCTACAGAGGGTGGTGCGATCAGCTAAGCGCACTATCCGCACCGAGCTATCTGACCTGCACTCAAGCTACAGCAAGCGGTGCTGGACCAAGGCCAAGGAGATCGTGAAGGACCTCAGCCATCCCAACAATGGACTGTTCTCTCTGTTGCGGTCTGGGAAGCGATTCCGCTCCTTAAAGGCCAATACTGAGAGAATGAGGAGGAGCTTCCTCCCACAGTCGGTAAGGTCTCTCAACCACAACACAACACAGGACTAATATATTTTTTAAACTCCCAACATTGACTGGACACTATGGACACATTCATACACACTTGCACTATATACTTATATTTTCATTTATGGACCATTACACTAGACACTTTAAGAAGTCACTTTTTATGAATATTTGCACAACCATTGTCACTTTAAAATTTTACAAATTTCTATTTTTTTCTATATATTTTTAGATTTTGTAATATTTTTATTATGCCCTTATTTGTACAGTTTATTTTACTAGTTAAATTTATTTTTGTTTTTCTTTTTATTCATATTTATTTCTTATGTATAAGTTTTATTTTTTCAGGTCACTGGCGGTCGTATAAGCATTTCACTGCATATTGTACTGTGTATGACTGTGTATGTGACAAATTAAATTTGAATTTGAACTTGGCATCATAATGGTGCTTACCTCATGTATAAAACACTGATGATGGCAAATAAAAACCCACATCCACCTGTGACTGCAAGAACTACATACAGAACCACATTACTGCTTCCTGTGTGCAGATAGATATTATTCATGTTTAAATCATTCACCTCTATTAATCATACAAAGGGCTATTTGTTATAATAACTGTAATACCATTTAAAGTGAGAAACACTGCATCGGCTCTCTGAGTTCCGTATTTATTCTGAACCACACAGTAAAACCATCCACTGCTGTTGGAGTTCAACATAAAGCTGTAACTTTGTTCAGATCCTACAGGTGAGCTTTCATTCACCTTATACCAGGTGTAGAGCTCCACATGTGGGTTGGCATCACTGTTGCAGGTCAGAGTCACTGAACTGCCCTCTGCTATCCGACCAGAGGGACTGATGGACACTGAGACACTCTTAGGAGAATCTAAAAGAAATATGAAAGTGAGAAGAATATTAAAGTGAAATTCAGGGGCTCAGTGGATGATGGTCAGCCGCCTACATACAGTAATCAATCACTTATACATTTACTATCTTTTTATCAGAATGTTGTTCTCCCTGAATCTTCCTTTATGCCTGTTGTACTGTTGATGTCCACAGGGCAGGTAGCATCACACATCATGCAATACACATCTATGCCAATATGTAATGATGTTATTAAAGCATGCTAGCACTCTAATAAACACCTGTGCTATCGTATATATTTCAGTGTGCACCTATGCTACAATGCTAATACCCATGCATGCTAATGTTCAGATTTTCTACATTGCAAAAATGGCTAATTTATCTGTAGTGTAAGAATATTCAATATACAGTTTAATAATAGATCAGTATCACATGCAACTGTGCTAATACATGTTGTCACAAATTCACCAGTGATGGGCATGTTCCCAAATCTTTTTCACCTCTTGCTCAATCTAGAGAGCTCATTTGGCATGCCACCTCCCCTTCCACAGGTGTGTGAAGAGGTGGGACTGCTAAACCTGGCAGGGCTGGTGTGAGGTTATCAGTTAAGGACCTTGGGCTATTGCCGATCTCTTTAAAAGGGAGACATTGATTTTTAATTTAGGGTTTGTGCAGATGGCCATATCATGCGCCCCACAGACTGTAAGACTGTAAGTCACTTTCACCTCCATCGTAGGGCCATCTTTTCAACTTAGCTACTAAAAGTAAATTACTCACTGCCTCAACGTTTACCACCCAGAACTGAAGAGTCTGTAAGAAAGCTGCTTCCTGTATGAGCCCATGATGCCACTTGACTGCTGCCATTGCTCACCAGCCTTGTGCTCTGACCCACACATGCCAAACGTGCACACTATTACTCCCCTTCATTTCCTCTTCCTTTGCCCAATTTTGGCAATAAAAAAATTATCTTCCCATAAGACTTTACCTTGTGTCTGTGGTGCTCCCAGTGTCAAGGATTTTACAACATGAACACTACTATTAGAATATTTTAGTGTGTGTGCACACTACTACACATGTATCTCATATTTTAACATTCTTGTTTTTAAGCTAGCTACTGCACAGGTGCACAAGTATTATTATTAAGTTATACTGTATGTTGATGTATATCACTTTGTATACCTATTCTATTTGTACATATTTTATTTTTTTCTAATTCTATTTTATGCTTTAAAAAAATTTTTTTTTAGTGGCATCTATTGGGGGATTTTTTTTTCTTAAAATGACAAGTACAGTCTGAAAAAACCTCCTCGCTTCCTTTGACTCCTGGGAGATTCAAGATTCAAGATTCTTTATTTGTCACATGCATACTGTAGTTATACAAGTACAACACGCAGTGAAATGTATCCTGAATCGCTCCTACTTTGTGCAAATAACAGAAGAAACAAAAGAAATCATCTATAAATGGAAATTGAAATAGAAACAACAACAAAAAATAGAAACAATTAAATTAAAATTATTCCTTTAGAAAATTTACAAAAAAAAAGGTACAAATGTAAACATAATAATAAAGTGTGTATATGAGCAGGATAAAATGTAGTGCAAGTAATGCTTACAGTCCAGACTAAAGTGCAGTGTGCAGTGTGGTTAGGGTGAAAGTGTAGAAAAGTACAGCATGCTGATGCACTTGTATGCTAATGTTCAGACATTGTATTGTTTAATTCTACCAATACACAAATGCTAATATGCTGTGCTAGTAAATATATTTACTCTCAAGTAAATGTGTATTTATGCTTCTCTGTAGTTAGCTGCTGTGTTTGTATTGAAGTATACACACTGCTGTGTACCTGTATTGAAGAATACAAGCACTGAAGTATTGAAAAGTCAGCAAGTGTGAAAATATGCTTGTGTCTGGATAACATGAGAGGATAACAAGAATCAACAAATTGGGTATCGGAAATTGAGTTTCTTTGCTGTTAGTTGCTGTTTCATTACTACTAGGATTTACTTTTAGTGTTGCTAGTTTATGAGTAAATTAATGAATCTGTACTTACACTGAACATCAAGTGTCGCAGCAGGGGAGCGATTACTTTGCCCCTTTACAGCACAGCTGTAGCTGCCTGCATCCCTCTTACTGACTGATCGCAGACGGAGCGGGTTAGAGGAGATGGATAAAGGACTTGCATGTTTGTACCAGGTGAATGTTAGAGTGTCACTCAGGCTGCAGGTGGTTTTACATGTGAGAGTGACATCATCTCCTTCAAGCACTCTATTCAGAATTATTTCCACCTGAAGCTCTGTGTATAAGAGGAAGAAAAGAAACGCCTGTGAGGATAATATGATCATTCTTTGTAAAAATAAAATTATGAGCTAGTGAACTTGATCATCTGTCTAAGCAACATTTAACCAATGTTTGTGTTTTTGACTTATTATTGTACAATAAATATCAATAGCTTTTTACTATCACTGTAGTATTTCTTTGATAATGATTCTGATACACACAGCCAGAGTTTTCTGGCTACGCGAGTGTTACAAATGATAAAAATATAAAGGCTTACTGTGTTAACATTTACTTTGCTTAAATTCGATGGAACTAAGAAACGACTATATTTAATTTAAATTCTAAATTTGTACTGTAATTTTAGTACTGTGATTGTAAATTCGTTTAATGTTTCACTTGTATTTCACACGGTGGTGCAGCGCAACAGGGGTGCTGGGATGTAAAAATTTTATTTGTTAAAACGTTTTCATTATTTATTAAAGAGCATTATGATGATCATAACAGCCAATTTTGAAATTCTTATAATAACACATCAACATCTGCTGACGCAGTTGTACATCCTGACATTGTTTTAATTTTTATGGTCATTTAGTTTCGTTTAATTCAGCTAATAAATCTACTACAAATTTAAAAAACACAAAATATAAGATGACAACAAAAACGTACATGCGTAGCTTTTCTAATTACACATGATAAAATCTAAAGGCTCACTGTGTTAACGTTTACTTTGCTTAAAATCGATTCTAATAAGATTTTATTTAATTTTAATTCTACATTTCTACTGTAATTTTATTACTGGGATTATGAATTGTGACTGGTGAACACTGCTGTGCATAAATGGCCACAACACTTTTTATTCGATTGCGTATGACAAAGTGCAGTTTAGCTCTCTTATTTTACAAGATCAGACACGTCAACCTATATTTCATGGCTAAAGCTTAGATTCCAATAAGTACACTGGAGAAAGAATGATTCCTCCATGAAGATTTGTTTAATACTTTGTATTCGGTGTATTATATTTATATTTTATTTACTGTGCTTTGACATTTATTTATATTTGCTTGATATAGACAAATTTCTCATGATAACATTCATTTACATGAAGCTTTCAAATAGTATGTACACTAGTGACATCTGGTGGTCAACATGTTGAAGTATTTGAATTTGAATTATCTAAAAACAAAAAAAAAGACTGAACAAAAATGTTACAGAAAGGTGGGCCTGGAGAAAGCCTCATGAATCTCAGGTGAACTTTTTTTTGAATATATATATATATATATATATATATATATATATATATATACACACAACTAGCAATAACACATAAACATAATCATCATTAAAAAAATGCATTTTGCATTTACTTGACTTATCTTTGTGTAATTGTTTTTTGAAGATCTCAATCATTTAAGTGTGACAAATTTGCAAAAATATATATAATTTATGGCATTGTAGACCAGTCTTCCATCTACAAACCGGATTCCAAAAAAGTTGGGACACTAAACAAATTGTGAATAAAAACTGAATGCAATGATGTGGAGATGGCAAATGTCAATATTTTATTCAGAATAGAACATAAATCACGGAACAAAAGTTTCATCCGAGAAAATGTATCATTTTAAGGGAAAAATATGGTGAATCAAAATGTCATGGTGTCAACAAATCCCAAAAAAGTTGGGACAAGGCCATTTTCACCACTGTGTGGCATCTCCCCTTCTTCTTACAACACTCAACAGACGTCTGGGGACCGAGGAGACCAGTTTCTCAAGTTTAGAAATAGGAATGCTCTCCCATTCTTGTCTAATACAGGCCTCTAACTGTTCAATCGTCTTGGGCCTTCTTTGTCGCACCTTCCTCTTTATGATGCGCCAAATGTTCTCTATAGGGGAAAGATCTGGACTGCAGACTGGCCATTTCAGTACCCGGATCCTTCTCCTACGCAGCCATGATGTTGTGATTGATGCAGAATGTGGTCTGGCATTATCTTGTTGAAAAATGCAGGGTCTTCCCTGAAAGAGATGACTAGATGTTGTTCTAGAACCTGAATATATTTTTCTGCATTGATGGTGCCTTTCCAGACATGCAAGCTGCCCATGCCACACGCACTCATGCAACCCCATACCATCAGAGATGCAGGCTTCTGAACTGAGCGTTGATAACAACTTGGGTTGTCCTTGTCCTCTTTGGTCCGGATGACATGGCGTCCCACATTTCCAACAAGAACTTCGAATCGTGACTCGTCTGACCACAGAACAGTCTTCCATTTTGCCACACTCCATTTTAAATGATCCCTGGCCCAATGAAAACGCCTGTGCTTGTGGATCTTGCTTAGAAATGGCTTCTTCTTTGCACTGTAGAGTTTCAGCTGGCAACGGCGGATGGCACGGTGGATTGTGTTCACTGACGATGGTTTCTGGAAGTATTCCTGAGCCCATTCTGTGATTTCCTTTACAGTAGCATTCCTGTTTGTGGTGCAGTGTCGTTTAAGGGCCCGGAGATCACGGGCATCCAGTATGGTTTTACGCCCTTGACCCTTACGCACAGAGATTGTTCCAGATTCTCTGAATCTTCGGATGATATTATGCACAGTTGATGATGATAACTGCAAAGTCTTTGCAATTTTCCGCTGGGTAACACCTTTCTGATATTGCTCCACTATCTTTCTGCGCAACATTGTGGGAATTGGTGATCCTCTACCCATCTTGGCTTCTGAGAGACACTGCCACTCTGAGAAGCTCTTTTTATACCCAATCATGTTGCCAATTAACCTAATTACTGTTACTGTAATTGGTCTTCCAGCTCTTCGTTATGCTCAAATGTACTTTTTCCAGCCTCTTATTGCTACTTGTCCCAACTTTTTTGGGATTTGTTGACACCGTGAAATTTGGAATCAACATATTTTTCCTTTAAAATGATACATTTTCTCGGATTAAACTTTTGATCTGTCATCTATGTTCTATTCTGAATAAAATATTGACATTTGCCATCTCCACATCATTGCATTCAGTTTTTATTCACAATTTGTTTAGTGCCCCAACTTTTTTGGAATCCGGTTTGTACTACACTCATTAATGAAAACAATATGACCATTAAACTAATTTTATTTCTCGTGTTCGTAATTTATCCCCGACATGTGATACTAAGGAAGCAGGAAAACATCAACTGGTAAAGTGTTATTTTACATGTTCAGCTCAGCTGAAAAGTTTGTGGGTTTCAAATTTTAATGTAAAATATCACTTACCTGTGACAGAAAGTTCAACTCCATCTCTACCTTGATACTTTTCTGCAGGGCTCGTTATAAATCTGAAGTAGTATTTGCCTTGGTCCTTTTCTGTCACACCACTCAGTCTAAGACTGCAGTCACTCAGTCGGTCTCCGAGGTACTGAACCCTGTCTCTGTACTTCGGGTCTAATGACAGATCAGGAGGCTCTTTATTTGTAACTAACTGTCTGGTCCAGAAATCTCTCTGAAGTTTATAATCATATGGATATGTGTAATTGCAGCGCATCATCACTGTAGATCCCTTTATAGCGCAGATAGAATTCGGTGTGTAATACACACCCCACTCCCGAGGAGCAACAAATCCTGTAATATAAAATGCAGGAATATGTTGATAATGCCTTTAAATAAAGGGAAAAAAAGAAATACATTTATAGAATTAATAATAATAATAAAAAAACAGCAGAGAGAGAGAGAGAGAGAGAGAGAGAGAGATGCAGGAAAAGATGAACTTAACATTGAACTCATGAGCAAACACTAATAAAGGCCAAGGATAAATTTTACATATTTATATGTTTAGGAAAAATGATCCATTGTTTGTAAATGACTAACCTGAAACTATGAGCAGGAACAGAAGATAAAGGGGAGGAGCCAATTTGAGTGACATCATCAGTGCTTCCTGTATAATCACCACAAATAGAAAAATACTTGTTAGATTTAATATCTCTATGTGAATAATATTCACTGTGTGTGTAACCCGGGTGACACAGATAGTCAGTAAAAGAGTTAAAATCAGTAGAACAAAGCAAAAAAAAAGAAAAGAAAAAAAGTTTAGTAGAAAATTCAGGAGGTTCATCCAATCACAGGCTTCACTTCAGTGACAGACATTCCAAAGAGCCAATGGTAGCAGCGCATTCATAAGCCCCGCCCACACGTCGGCGCTACTGCAGCACGTGACGGGAAATTGGAGGAATGTATAGGAGAGAGTAGCTGGAACATTCCTACAGAAACTTGTGTTAAACATTAGTTTAATAAGAAATGTGATTAAGTGTGATTAGAATGTAAATCTTTCAAACTTGGTGTGTCAGTCTGAGTGCTGCCACGATTTTGAGTAGGCCACGTGCATATCGCATGTGCCGAACTGGTTAGCATCATGTGCTAATGTTACCATGTGCAAAAGTGCTAAATGGGCTACAAGATGAGGTAAAGTGTGACTTATTAGTGTTAAAATGCTTAATAACTGTCAAAAAGCTGGATTAATGTGTCATCTGAGACCTGTGTGTATGTTTTATAACGGAAGTGGTTGATTTAGAATTTAATTATTATATTTCCTTGTGTTTTGCAAGACTGGGTTTATTTTCTTATTATGGTTGTGTCTATGTGAACATGATCTTCTGTGAGAGTTTCTGCTTTGTGCCAAATGTAAACCCATGATGAGGAATCGTTCACGCATCGTACGCGATTACATGTGCACTAATGGTGAGTCGTCCATGGACCTTTGAAATGGTAGGAGAATTGAAATTTTCTCATTTTCAGATTGAAAAGTGAACTGTTTTGTAAATGCTGTGACTCCTGCGAATTAATTGTTTATTTGTGACTCTTTAAATTAACAAAGGACAGAGTGAAAGTTTTGTTTTATCTTTATAAATTTCTATATTTATCAGAATCCACTGTGTTGATCATTCAATCGCCGGTAGCATCGTTCAGTAGCATCGTTCCCTCTCTCCAATAGACGTTCCTACCTTCTGAGACAATTGGCCCATACTGAAAATCATCTCTGGGCACGGCACATGTGTTTGACGTTGTTTGCCACGTATATATGTGTGTGTGTGTTTTTTTCTTTTTTCGAATGGATCATTTGAGTTTATCAAATTAATTGATTTCTAAATGTGAACTAATGCAATCCCTTTGTACACTATAATTCAAGCAATCTGATTTAAAATATTTTTGGTGATCTAAATATTTGAATCCTAAAATTTCCAACCTTTGATATACAAAGTGTTTAGTGTGTGTGTGTGTGGTCCATTTCAGTAAGCTCAAAGAACTCTATTTTCTTGAACTCCTTTTAACTTAAATCAAATCAGTAAAATAAGATAAAATACTTATGACTTGCTTGTGGCAAAAGTGAAAGAAAAGCAATGAAGAAACAACAGAGAAAAATGGAGCACATGACATGAAAATCCATTAAGATTTCATAAAATATTAGTACATAAGCAATAAAACAACTTGTACCATGTTTCTCTGAGACAATGTTTTGTAACAGGACTTAACAGGAATGATAACAACTTGCACTATAATGAATGGTTTAATTTTAGTTAATAAGCAAATAAATTACTAATTTAAAATTTAAATGGAATACATTGCTAAAAAAAAATCTTTCTGACCTCATTAAGAGATGTTCATCTCCTGCATCCAGAGAGAAAATACAGAAACACAGAACTGAGGGTTTAAACTGTTAAACTTGTCCAAGTTGCTGTTTAACCTTCACCCACTGACTTGCCTGCTTCTTCCCCTTTCATTGCTAAATTAATCTTCCTTCCTCCAAATGTCAAGGAATCACTCTTCTTTAGTAAATATCTTAAATTTTTCATAATACCTGACCCCAGGTCAGTGCTCACACTCACACAAAATCAGTGATCAATTATAATAAACATGATGACTATAGCAGTGTGAAAAGTGGTGTGGCATCAGACTTTTACTCACAATAGACATTATAAGAGTTTTTAAAAAGTTTTTTTTTTTTTTTTTAAATAAAACTAGAACTAACTCACATTTGTAGTGTTTCAGTTCATGTGCATAGTGTAATTCCGCGTGGGCAATAACTCGGAGGAAAAAGGAAGCAAAAGTTACTCTGAAAAGTAACACTGTAGTGTGTGTTTGAGCGTTTATCAATCACAGTATGTTATTATCAGTTTATCAGGAGACATACAGGTGTAGTGTTCAGCTAACTCATGTTGAAGTTAACTGAGTTTCATTTGCAGCGTGTTCTCTGTGAGGACTGGAAAATCTTTAATTTTAGTATACAGTCTCTGGCTCTGTAAATGGGAAATTAACAAGTTGGCTTGGACCACGCCACTCAATATTATTCTAGCCAATTACCACCAGTAAGTAGAGGGCAGACTACTTTAAGTTTGGATAGTTTGAGAAATTCCTTTAAACAGAACTACTGTTGTCTGCGCATTATAAATATAACACGCTAACGTCTGGGAGTCCGTGCATCATCAATAAGGAGAGATGATGAGAGAAACAGCCAAAGACATGAAAGTCTGAAGAGTAACACATGAAAATTAAAATTGCATAACTGGTACCCAGTAAAATTTAATAACCCTAACTGGTACTAATTAATCATGGTTATCTATACAGAACTCAGCTATACCGGCTGGCTTGTGTGTTCTCTCATACTCCATGAGATATTGCCTGTCCTGGTGGTAGAGGTCTGCTGTTGTTTAGTGGATGGTCCTTCACACCTTTCTTGATGAAATGGACATGCTTCTTAGTCTACTATCCCACTTCACACCTATCACCACCATTTGGGTATCCTTCACCCTCATCCTTCTTATCCTGCATAAAACCAACCATTAAAATGTCTCTTCTATACCCGGAGAAATCTCCACACTATCTCCCCTTCCTTGGTATCTTTCTTTACCCCATTTTCCCTCCCAGATGCTGACTCTTGTTTTCTACCTTCCTAAATTCTCCCAAACCTTCTCACCAATTCGATCCCTCCACTGATTCAAAACACTGATGGTTGCCTACTGAGCCAAAAATGGCCCTGCTCACACTTACCTCAAGGCTCTAATCTAACCCCACACTGCACTATGTTCCCTCCGATCCTTCAGCACTGCTCAGTTCATGACATGTTCTCTCTGGGATGGAGGATGACATGCATCTACTGTATACTGTTCTCTATTCTGGCACCTAGGTGGTGTCATGAACTTCCTCTGCTGTACAGACAGGTCACTGGTAACCTTTAAACTAAACACCATGATTTTTTTTTTTTTTTTTTTTTAGGTTTTCTTGGGGTGCAATCAAGGGCACACAGCAGGCTTGCTTCCTTCTAGGTGAAGTCTTTCTAGAGTTCTCTAGAAAGAGTCTGACTCAAAAGAGTCAGTCTAGAGTCTGTAGGCACAGGAAATATCCTACTCACTGGACTCGCATGGCCCTTATATAGGCAGTGCATGACAGAGAGATGAGCCATAATCAGCATCCAGGTCTGGTGAGTTTGGAGGTCCCTCCTCTTCCTTGGACACACAGGAGCTGTCCAAGGTTCTGTAGGCTCTGGGTGTCCTTACTGTAGTGTTCAAGTGTGCAGCTGTCTGATGGAGGCACTAGCTTTTAGCCTGCCATCACAATATTGTAGCGTTTTTCACCGCCGGAAAGGATGTTGGAGAGACGAGTGAGCTTGCTTGCTACCCAATGCAATGGCTGGGAGTACTTTATTTAGTACCAGCACTGTAGAGCATGAGCAGCACATTCACTGTTATAACACACAGAGAAAGCACGCACACACAGAAGAATAGCACACATACACATACTCAAACTTGGCAGAAGCCGCTAACCTAGAACAAACGTCCCAAACAGGGAGAACACAAAAAGAACCCCTCCTGCAAGGCATGACGGTCGCCAGCCGCCGCCCCGCCCACGCCACAATATGTTTATTTGTATTGTTCTGTAACATGATTATGAGCTTTTCTGAGATTCTGTTCCATGGCTTCTGCATGACTGCTGCACTTTATGATTATGCTGCACATAATGATCCATGCATTTTTTTTTAAATTCTCTATTAATCAGGTGTATAAGGTGCTGAGTGTTCTTATGAATACAAATATTGAAACGGTGTTCTGTGTATTTAGCTCACTGCAAATATTTTTTTTACTTTCTCTGTCCTCTGTGTAAATAATTTTACCACCCTCAGGGGTGTCAGTAGATGGGGGGCAACTAATACTAGTACAGGACACTATAAAAATTGTTCGTAATTCTAACAGTAAAATACCGTATACAGTAAATGCTACAGAATAAAACCGTACTTCACAAAACTTGTGATAACCTTAGAATTTAGTTTTACAGAGTAAGACCTTAAATTTAACAGTTAAAAACATAAAACTATTTATTACTAATTGTCGCAACTCCAGGTCTGGGTTCGATTCCCCGGCCAGGCTCGATTCCCGTCTCTGTGTGCATAGAGTTTGCATGTTCTCCCCGTGCTTGGTGGGTTTCCTCCGGGTACTCCGGTTTCCTCCCACAGTCCAAAGATATGCAGATTAGGCTAATTGGCGTTCGCAAATTGACCATAGTGTGTGATTGGGTGTGTGAGTGTGTGTATGTGTGTGTGCCCTGCGATGGATTGGCACCCTGTCCAGGGTGTACCCTGCCTAGTGCCCGAAGTCTCCTGGGATAGGCTCCAGGTCCCCCGCGACCCTGAACACAGGATTAAGCGGTATAGAAAATGAATGAATGAATGAATGTCATGAACCCTCGGTGTGTATCGGCGGTTTTGTGGCATAAATGCAGGAGGCGAACTAGCGGTTCAACAATAAAGTTTATTTAAGTCCAAGGGAAAACAAAATATAAGCTCTTCGTAGAGAGCAACCAGGATTCTTTAATGAACTTAAAATAAACAAAACACCAACACAAATCATATGACGATGAATGCAACACAAAGTCTACAACTTAAACTGGCTATTTATAGTCTTCTTAATTACCTTCCTCGGTTCAGGTGCCGGCAAACGTCACCTGACCAAGGTGCAGTCTGGGAACTGAAGTATAAACACTTAAACTGAAATAACAGAAATAAAAGACGCAGTGGTGCCCTCTAGGGGTTAACCCTTACATCACCCCCCCTTTAAAAATGCTCCTCCGTAGCAATCACGGTGGCCCTGGACACCCACCCCAATGTCCCACCTTTTCCTTCTTGTCCCTGAGACTGGGTGACGGAGCTGGCCTTGGGGCTGTGATTGCCCTCTGCCGAGGAGCGGGCATGACGACCTCTGCGCCGTGCTGAGGAGTGGGCGCGACGACCTCAGCGCCGTGCTGAGGAGCGGGCGCGACGACAGGCTCCAGGTCCCCCGCGACGCTGAACACAGGATTAAGCGGTATAGAAAATGAATGAATGAAAATTTTTTTCGGTAAAAAAAATGGCAGCTGTGGTGTTTGTGTTTACAACATCAAGAGTGACAGTAGTGGAGTGATATCTTCGTCTCTCTACAGAACAGCTGTATCAGCCTGCATCCCATTGACTGATGGCAGATAAAGAGGGCTAGAGGAGGAATTGGATAATTGACTTCCATGTTTGTACCAGATGAATGCTGGATTCTTAGTCAGGCTGCAGGTGGTTTTACATGTGAGACAGTGGCAGCTGCTAGCTTTTGAAACAGGGGAAGCTCATATTAGGCATTCATCATAAAATTCATTATGTTATTTGTATGTAAATTCTGGCTAGTTTCTCCTTCCACAAGCTACTTTAATTATATGAACGAAATAACTTTACAATGCTGAAACAAGGAGCAAAGTCAAGAACGCTATAATATGTTTTTTTTTTTTATATTATTATTTACAGAATGATTTTTACAAACAAAAATGGTTTATATCATCAGCAAACAATACAGAGTGCAGCAGTTCGTCGTGCCACTTCACCTGCAAATCCGCATGGACTGAACTCGAATCTCTGTAGGGCTGATGTACTGTATACTTAACACGTGTCAATCAAAAAAGGTGTTCCGCCCTTTAAACAGCTCCTCCAATCATCATGCAGCAGCCTCGCCCGCCCACTGCTCCATTCACTCCCAGAGAAGCTCAGCTTCCCTGGAAGTGACGATTTTGGTGCATTTACTCGTTTACCGTCCAGCTTTTCTGCAGTGGAAAAAGCTTCTCTGTGCTGCCCAATTGAGCTCCAGTGAAGCTGGGCTTCAGGAGGGTTTAACGCGCTGTGCTGCACGGAAATGTATGACAAGAAAATCGCCTCAAACAATCTACAATAAATACCTGATTCTGAACGAGCTAGTCATGAAGTTGAACGTGTTCTAGCGCACTTTTATTAAAACCAATATAAATACGACAGTGCATATATGAGCATTTATTTACTGACGTAGTAGAGCTTGTAGTCTTAGAGCAGCCGCCACTGATGTGAGAGGTGATGTCATCTCCCTCAACCACACTATCAGGAATCACAAAGTTCTGTTACTGAAGGTTAAGACGAAAACATCTCTTTCAGCCAGTGGGGATTATTGTTAAGTCTAATGTTATTAACTCTTATTATTTATCTTCTGAATCATAAACCTTTTGCATATTTAAAAGCTAGGTGGACACATATTACATATATTACTAGTAGTCACCCGATAAAAATTTGAAACATTACAGTTGGTTAGCTAGACCAATGGGAGATTATCTTGAAAATATTATGGAGGAGAAAGGTTATAGACAAACAGTAGAATGGAGAATAAGAGATCATTTATCATGGGATAGGGTCATAGTCTATATTGTATTTCCCCCCTTCTCAAACAAATACAAGTCAGTTAAGTGGGAGGAATATAATATTTAAATAGTGCACATTAACAAGCATTTTATACAAATTTTTACAACTAGGGCCCTCTCCAACTGTAAATGGTGAAACCTTTCTTATAAGCCGTAGTGTTTCCTTGAAATTTGGGAATACACATCTTAGGAGAATTAAAGTGCAATTTACTTCAGATAAAGGTTGAAGCCATAAAATGGTCATTTACATGGAATATAATGAGACTAATTTTCTACCATTCTTGTAATACATGAACTCAAAGAACAAGGATATTCCATCAGGAATGGATAGCAGCTGCTGCTGTTGGATTCCCAAATTACAGCACTGAACATCTGGAATAACCACTGGGGGGCGCCCGGACGCCATGTATTCTGTTTTGTTTCTTGTTTTTGAACTTTTATGTTAAAGTATTTCTGATCGTCATTTCCCAGTATGCACTACACCTTGGTCACCTGAATCAATTTTTTTTATTATTATTTCTCCAATCATGACAACCCGCTATTTTCAATTATTTTGTAGTTTATGCTAAGATCTTAGATAAAAGAGAGATTAGAGGAAAATAAATGCAGAATTAATCTAATTCTAATAATCTGCAACAACAACTGCCTTTATTTTTCATGAGTGTAGATAACTTAGAGCAGTTTAAACTAATCATAATCAAGAGACCGATTCTGCCTCCAAACTTCCAACTTCATTACTGATGGGATTCATTTTACACAAGTATTCAGCATGAACTTTTAGTATTGCTAATTTTATGAATCAATGAATATTACATTAGAAATC
Organism: Channallabes apus; assembly: GCA_030522415.1. Classification (NCBI taxonomy): domain Eukaryota; kingdom Metazoa; phylum Chordata; class Actinopteri; order Siluriformes; family Clariidae; genus Channallabes; species Channallabes apus. The sequence continues at coordinate 6,746,109 of CM060124.1, forward strand.
AAGTGTGACAGCAGGGGAGATATAACGTTCTCCCTGTACAGCACAGCTGTAACTAGCTGCATCCCTCTGACTGACTGATTGTAGGTGGAGCGCGTAAGAGGAGGAGATTGACTTGCATATTTGTGAGAGGAAGGCGAGGAAGGCCTGGAGTATTACTGTGGAGATTACAATGCTATGCTTTGATCAGTTTTACTCAATACAGAGAAATTCAAAATCCTATTACACAGCACATCTAAATGAATGACCAATCAGGACAATCAGTCCACAGTTTTTGACTTGAGTGTCAAAGTGTATGCCACGGCTTATGTCAAAGCATTTATTAACCTACTGGTGAAAAAACTCTGGACAGTTTGGTAACAAGGGAAACCCTAAACCAGCAAGGAACATGAAAGTCAACTTACAATGCAGGAAATTGTGAGGAAAAAAGTCATAAAACATTCATTATACTGTATGTAAGTGGTTTTGAATGCCCTATGATCTGGACCCATGTATGCACACACATGGTTAAGTTGCGGCTCATGTGCAGTTATCAGAGGGTGAGTGTTACAGCCATAGAACAACTGAACATTTCAGTTTTTCTGTTTAACTATGTACATATTTACAATATTTACATTTACTGTACATGAAGCTTTCGAGCGGTAAGACCACTAGTAATATCTGGTGTCCAACATGTTGAAGTATGGGTAATAGATTTCATGGTCAGGAAAGTTTATAATGACCAATATTACCTGTGGTAATGTACTTTTATGCACCTCAATTTTGATTTAAGACCGGCACAGCTATGCGTTTAATCTCTACTAGACTTACAAAACAAGTTTCATGGCAAGCTCCAGTGTTTTTAAATAAAAAAAAATATTGTAACATTTATATTACTCATGCAGTTGTTTGTACATGTAAGGGTTCATGATATATTCATAGAACAAAATATTTATGTACAGTTACTCTCAATCCCGGTTGTTCAGCTGTAATCACTGCTACTGTAGGTGATTAAGAGAGAAAATGTGTATTAGCATCAGGCTTACAGGAACTGAATTACTGTACTTTCATGGTGCTAAATAATTTACTGTCCTACAGAACTGCACATGTATATCAAACATGGATTTGGCTTTTTTCTAGGTTAATACTTGTGGAGACATTCCTACATAGGACCATAAGCAATATTGTTACCGTATGAAAGTCATACAGAGAACAATAACAATATCTACTAGAAGCATACACATTTTTTCATATAGAATACACGTACCTGGTGACATTGAACAATGCAATTTAAGCAGAATCAGAATAATCCTCCTGAGATCCAAACGTTACTGTTATATACATAGTAATTTATATTTATTGTTTCTCTTTATTTAATTATATGGAATGTGTGAAGATGATATTGGCATGTTGGTATGATGGCAGCAGATGAGTGGCCATGGAGTGAGAAATGAGATGATGTGTGTACGTGACAGCAGTAGTGGTGTTGTCCATGCTTTAAAGTGCATAGTTAGTCCTCATTTATGTTTAAATAAGAACCAGCAATATGCAACACAGGTGTCATGTGAAAATGTGCAAATGTGGTTGGTAGTGTGGTGTGCTCTAATACATGTGTGAAGAAAACAGTAAGTGCATTCCGCGAGTCCTATGTGGTGTTCTGGTTGAGCGCCTGAATAGCCTGAGGGAAGAAACTCCTCCTCAGTCCCTCCGTATTGGCCTTCAGGGAGTGGAAGTGCTTTCCTGTTCACAACAGAGAGATCAAATTCAAATTTTATTTGTCACGTACACAGTCATACACAGTACGATATGCAGTGAAATGTTTAGACAACTGTTCGTGACCTTAAAATAAAAGACTATGAATAGGAAATAAATATGAAAAATAAAATGCGGGGGTAAATTTAACTAGGAAATTATAAAATAAAATAACTGTACAACAATACACAATATAGAAAATATATGAAGAATATGTGAACAGTAAGAGCAGCTGTACAAGTAGGAAAAGAATGGTAATGTCCAGGGTTGTGCAATCCACATATTTAAATTGTCTTGTGCAGTGCGAATATGCTTAAAGTGATTTATTTAAAGTGACTTGTGATAGTGATTTGAGTGATTTGATGACCACAAAGTGTAGTTGTCCAGTGGTCACTAGTGTAAACGAATGTCCAGAATGTCCAGTGTGTGTGTAAAAACCATATGTGTGGGTCAGTACTGTGTGGTGGTGTGATTGAGAGACCGTATTGCCTGCGGGAAGAAGCTCCTCCTCAGTCTCTCTGTGTTGGCTTTCAGGGAGGGGAATCGCTTTCCTGACCTCAACAGAGAGAACAGTCCATTGTTGGGATGGCTGAGGTCCTTCACGATCTTCCTGGCCTTGGTCCAGCACCACTTGATGTAGATTGAGTGCAGTTTCATGGAGCTTGGTGCGGATGATGCGCTCAGCTGAACGCTCCACCCACTGTAGAGCTCGTCTGCCCTGAATGGTGCTGTTTCCAAACCAGGTCATGATGTTTCCCATCAGCATGCTCTCTATGGTGCAGGAGTAGAAATTCCTGAGCACCTTGGAGGGCAGTCTGAAGTCTCTCAAACGTCTGAGGTGGTACAGACGCTGCCGGGCCTTTTTCACCATGGTGTTGATGTGACAGGACCATGCCAGGTCCTGCGTGATGTGGTGATGTCAGATACCGAGGTATCTGAAGCTGTCCACTCTCTCCACTATGCTCCTGTTGATAACAGGTGTCTGGTAGTTCCTCTCCTATTTTGTACTAAAGTCCACTATCAGCTCCTTTGTCTTACTGACGTTCAGGAGGAGATTGTTCCTCTGGCACCAGTTCTCCAGATTTCCAATCTCCTCCAGGTAGGCCGACTCATCGTTGTTCATGATCAGGCCAAACACGACAGTGTCGTCAGCAAACTTGATGACGGCGGTGGAGTTGGCTGTGGCCACGTAGTCGTAGGTGTATAAAGAGTACAGCAGGGGGCTCAGAACACAACCCTGGGGGGGTCTAGTGCTGAGAGTGAGAGAGGCTGAGACATGACCGCCCATCCTTTACTGCCTGTGGTCTGCCAGTTAGGAAGTTGGAGATCCCAGGTACTCCAGCTTGGTGGTGAGTATGGAGGGAATTATGGTGTTAAATGCAGAGCTGTATTCGATGAAGAGCATTTTCACATAATTTCCCCTCTTAGTGTCCAGGTGAGTGAGTGATGTGTGGAGGAGATTTGAGATTGCATCGTCTGTGGAATGGTTTGGACGATAAGTGAACTGTAGTGGGTCGAGTGTGTCCGGTAGTGAAGAGATGATGAAGTCTCTGACCAGGTGTTCAAAGCACTTCATCACTACTGAGGTAAGGGCTACAGGGTATAGTCCAAGATAGTATATAGACAAGATAGTCATTGAGGGAAGCAGGATGTGGTTTCTTTGGAACAGGAACAATGATGGACTTTTTGAAGCATGTGGGGATCACCGACTGAGATAAATAGATGTTGAATATCTCAGTTGACCAGTGCTAGCTGGTCTGCGCAGGCTCTGAGAATACGGCCTGAGATGCCGCCTGGTCCTGCTGCTTTCCTGGTGTTCACTCTCCTGAAGGCTCTCCTCACGTCATGCTCGGAAATGATGAACGTGTTTCCGGTGCTGGCAGTGTCTTCCTGTCTGCAGCCGTTAGCGCCGCTAGCATTAGCATCACTAGCGTCTTTAGCTGCAGCCTCGAAGCGAGCAAAGAAAGTGTTCGGCTCGTCTGCCAGAGTAGCATCCGCGTTCATCATACCGGATGTTGGTGCTTTATAATCCGTGATTGTCCTAAATCCCTGCCACAGGCTCCTAGAGTCACTCTGTTGAAGCTCTGACTCTAGTTTTCTCCCGTAGCGCTGCTTCGCCTCTTTCACCGCCTTCCGGACATTGTATGACGCAGCCTTGTACGGTTCCATGTCCCCTGACGCAAGTCTCGTGTTGTTGGCAGCGGTGCGAGATCTCAGAGCGTCAAGGATGGTTTTATCCACCCACGGCTTCTGGTTGGGAAACGTTCTTATAGTCTTTTTCTCCACGGTATCAAACGCTAGCTTCCCAATGAATCCCTCAACCGCTTCCGTAAACACGATGACGTCATCATCTGAGCTGTTTCTGAACATGTCCCAGTCTGCGTCATCGAGTGCGTCCTGTAACGCGGCCACCGATTGGTCCGTCCAGCGCGCGACCTCCCTCTGTACCGGAACTTCCTGTTTCAGCCTTTGTTTGTATTTTGGCATGAGGAAGATGGCGGCGTGGTCGGATTTACCAAACGTTGGACGAGATTGTGCCTTGTAACCGTCTTTGACCGTTGTATAACAATGGTCCAGTGTCCTTTCGCCCCTGGTGGGGCAGGTGATATGCTGATGAAAGTTCGGCGCTGTGTGTCTGAGGTTGGCACTATTAAAGTCCCCCGCCACAATGAGCGCAGCGTCCCGGTGTTGTCTGATGCTGTGTGAGCGCCTCATGCAGCTCACATAAGGCCGTGTCCGCTTGTGGTGGGATATAAACGGCGCTGATTATGACCGATGTGAACTCCCGGGGTAGATAAAAAGGATGACACACAATGGACTGTTGCACCAGCTGTTGTTCACCATTAAACACACGCCGCCTCCCCTTCACTTTCCCGAGTCCCGCGTCCTGTCCATGCGGTGAACCGAGAAGAACTCGGCTGGTTGTATGGCGTGGTCTGGCACCGCTGGGTTCAGCCATGTCTCGGTGAAGCAGAGAAGGTTGCAGTCCCGAATGTCTCTCTGGAACTTTATCCTGGCCCTGAGGTCATCGAGTTTGTTCTCCAGTGACTGGACGTTGGCGAGCAGGATGCTAGGCAGAGGTGTGCGGGGTGTGCATGGGCTCTCAGCCTGTTCCTGACGCCGGCTCGTTTCCCTCGGGGCCGCCACTTCGTTTCACGTCCATTGTTCTCCCTCAGGATCTTACTCGCCCAGCTCGGATCCGGAGTTAAAAACTTTGAATTGTGAGTGCATTGTATACCAATAGAAACAAGAGTGTCTCTATCATACCTAATGTACTCAATGGTGGTGACTTTGCCGATTTTAAAACACTGAAAACTAACTTAAAAAACAAAAACAAAGAAAAGGTGGTCGGAGCAGTCGTGACGGCAGCCGACCTCACCGGCGCCATCTTGCATCTCGATCAGTCCAATGCTGTGGTGGCTGAGGTTCTTTACTACCTTTATGGCCTTGGTCCAGCAGCGCTTACTGTAGATCGAGTGCAGGTCAAAGATCTCAGTGTGGATGATGCACACAGGAAATCATGTTGTGATGTTTCTCATCAGGATGCTCTCTATGGTATAAGAGTAAAAGTTCCTAAGGGCCTTGGATGGCAGTCTGAAGTCTCTGTCATCCAAGGACTTCTTCACCATGGTGTTGATATGACGGGACCATAACAGGTCTTGCAAGATGTGAACATTGAGGTTTCTGAAGCCGTCCCCCCCTCTCCCTGTGGCTCTGTTGATGACGGGTCTGTTAGCTCCTCTCCTGCTTTGTACTGAATTCCACTATCAGCTCCTTTGTCCTGATAATGTTGTTTGTCTGAACGTCTTCAAACTAAGAGTTTGGCAATATAATTATACACAACATTTAAACAGTGTAGTTGGTAGATAATTCCATGTCCTCATATGTGGACATTTGTGCCTCAGGATGTGTAAATTTTACTTTTTAACTTTAGATTTAAATTTGATATTTATAAAATACTCGTCATGTAACACACAACTGTAATCATTTATATGACGATACAAGATACAAGACAATTTCATTTATAAGCAGAAGTTAATTAGTAAATTATCCTCCTCAAGGAGGCAGAAAAATATTAATCTGGAAAGTGTTTAATTATTTAAACAAATAGCTCAGCTGAAATGTTGGCAAGTTTTGTATCTTCAGTTACTGTTAACTATCCCGATAACTAAAGTTAATGCTCATCTGAATGTTCATTTTCCAGGAGAAAAAAAAGAAAGCAGCTCTGTGTGTTTAAACTGTTAATGTTGTGCAAGTTACAGTAAATTGTGTTGCTCAACGGTTTCCATACACAGTGAAATGTTTCTTCATCTTTCTTTGCTAAATTACTCACCCTGTCCTCTAAATATTAAGAAATACTAAAATCAATTCCTATAAAACATCTTCATTCATTTTCCTCTTCCTTTTTCCTGAAACAATTTTTCTGGAAATCACACCTGAACCACAGCCTATCTTTGGAATTACAGGGTAGGGTATACGGTAAATTATTGTTGATTTAGGATCTTTTATATAGATGTCACAAAAACTGACCCCAGACCAGCACACTCTTCTCACAAGTCATAATAATCAAATATGATGAATATAATTATTATAACAGTGAAATGTGGTGGCATCTAATGTTTATGTACCATGAACATTATAGAAAAAGAGAATAAAAAAACATTTCTAATTTTAACATTTGTATAGCTTTGGTCCATGTGGATGGTGTAATTTCCTGTGTGCAATTATTAGAATAAAAGAGGAAGCAAGAATTATGCAGAAAAAGTAACATTTTCTATTTAGTGTTTAGTGTATATTTAGGGTGTTGTTCATTTTAGCTTTTCCCAATCAAATTATCACTTCATCATGAGATATACAGTTGGTGTGTATGAATACAGCTGTAGATATGAATCTGCATTCATTATCATGTAATTGTCAGACAGCACCATGTTGTTAATCTACCTGCTTTGGTAAAAATCTGATTAAACGTGATGTTATTAATTCTATTACAATACAATTGTCAGCAGCAGTCCATTCTATGTCTTCATATACAGTCTCCGGCTCTTTAAACAGGTTACAAACAAACAGAACTGCTTCTGTTGAACTGCTCCACACAATATTGTTCCAGTCAATCAGCAACTGGGGGGGAAATAATTTCACAGGATGATTGTCACATACACAGTGTCATGATTGTGGTTGCACAAGAGTCGGACGCAGATGCAGGTGTAATCACTAGTGCTCTTTATTTGAAATAAACAGAAAATAAATAAACAAAACTCAAGAACGAACCCAACGTAAAGACTCCAGTATTGTCCATTTGTCGAGCAGTCAAACTGGGTTCGAGACCTGCACTTCGATAATTACACTTCAGTCTCTTGGTCCTAGGAAGCAGGCAAACATATTCACTTCTGGTTTTACAAGATAAGCAAACATACATGTTAACACAACGGACAGTGAGTTAAGGGAGACGCGGGTGAAACGACTTACGTGATATTAGTGAGACATACACACGCAGACACACTAGGGGGAGACAAAGAGGCGGCTCAGTAGACCGGGGAACCAGATCTACTTCCCTGAGGCCGCAGTGGCACAGGTGTTACACTCAGGATAGAAGAATTTCACCTGATTTCAACAGTGAGTAACATGCAGAATAAACAGAGGAGACAATAGCGGAATTTTATTTATTATGCAAGAAAGTCTAATTGTGAGTAAAGTTCAGGTTAAAGAGAACTCCTGTTGTCTGCCATTGATAAATATGGCATTATAATGTCTGGGAGTCCATGCATCATCAATAAGGAGAGCTGTGTTTCTCTCTTTCTTTTTTTTTTTAGTAAGACTGTCGTCAATAAGTGAGGGTAGACCACAGCACGAAAGAACATCTTTCCATGCATCCTGATTTAGCTTTTTATTGTCCAACTTTGTACGAACAGGTTTTTCTTTTCTTGCCAGTGAATCCGGTGTCCCCTTGTAAAGTTTGTATGGGCATCAAGTTAAAGTCCTTTCCCAAGGTACAATAGTGGCAACCCAGCAGTGGAAGGGCCCGAACCCCAGACCCTCTGATTAGCAACTCATGGCTTCAACTTCCTGAGCCATCACTGACCCTTTATGTGCTTCACAAGTGGTAACTATTTTTGCTGTTTCCCATAATTATTAAGTCATAGTTTTTTCTGTGATGTTAGCTTACTCTTGTTTAAATATACTCTGGGTTTCTGTGATGCAGATGTGTTGTGACATGCACAACACAATTATGAAATTGCAGAAAAACTGAGAAATATGAGAAGTTAAACATGACTCAATTTCATACAGCGCAAAAGCTGTGCAATGGGAAAAAAAAATCTAACCCACAATACCTCCTACGCAAACACACTGATTGGCTGAATTATAGTATTAGAACACCATTAAAACAGTAGCTTCAGTTGTAGAAAGACACTTTTTTCACTAGATGTGTTAATTACACCTCATGTATAATGAACAAGTAATAGACTTATATAAAAAATATATTTAATATATTAAAATAATAATTAAAATAATTTAATTCAAAATACATTAAATAAATTAATAGAAATAAACAATTCTGAGAAATAAACCATGCTGAGAGTGTGTATTCCATAGTTTATTGTGTAAAATGTACAAAATGTTAATAACCGATTTTTACACAGACTATGAAGATTCTCAGTTATCCAGGTGAAATTATCTGGGAGTTGAGGTATGTAAACTAGACTTCTTTCTTGTTAGGTAAAAATATTTAATTTCTTCAGTCTGTCAGTCATTTATTCACAGTGTGTTTATTCAGCCGGAGAAATAAAAATTTATAAAACAGCACAAAAACCAACAGTACAGATATAGAAAAAATGAGTACATCGAAACCACAAAATTTCATATACAATGTTATTCTTAAATGTAAAGCTCTCATTAAAAAAATTATAATTTAAAGATTGAGTTTAATATTGGTTCACAGCACAAATTATTCATTCATTAGTTATGATCAAATGAACTATTTTATCATTAGTCATTTCTCTCTCTCTCAGACTCTCTCTCTACATGATAGCGTTCAGGTTGAGGATCTCACTGCTGGTTTCTTGCAGTCTGGAAAAAGAAATCAGTACTTTAATGGTTTAAAGTTTTCCAAAGCTCGTCAGCCTGGAGCAGTGATTATGAACAAAGTGATAAACAAATGGAAGCACTCACTGGTATATTGTAGTAATTAGGTGGGATGGACTGACGGTCCAGAGATGCGTACATGCCATCAGGATTCAAGTAAACCGTCTGTGTGAGAGAAAGATAAATAAATCATGTGTTCATCATTGCAAGATCTGTGGCTTGAGACACACCACAGACTCAAGATTTTTAATATATTTTGACTTAGAAAATGAGCATTGTCTTGGTTTACGAGCACAGAATATCATGTATCACGCATGTGCTTCTTGCTTTGTGAATCACAACTGAGCCAACGGTTTTTCTCTCTTTCTTGCACTGCGGAATTGTGGATAATCGTCTCCCCTGCTGGGTCTTAGTGCTCGTCTCTTACTGGTATAATCAACATCTGTGCACGTGTGTACTGTTTACTATAACACTGTGACCACGTGTGTGTGTGAAACATATTTTATTTTGTGTTTGTAAGCATGTTTGTACAGCGTGCGTATGTGCTTACTAACGGAATCACTGCTGTAAAGTAAAAAAAAAAAAAAGAATCTGCACTTACACTTTGAAAAGAATCACGACAGAGCTGAGTTTCCACGTAAGGCAGAGAGACAGTGTGTGTGTGTGTGTGTGTGTGTGTGTGGGGGGGGGGGGGGTATGGGCAAAAGGGGGAGTGGGTGGAAGGGGGGCTGTAAAGACGAGTGTGTGTGTGCGTGTAATATGACACCGTGTTTCTTCACTCACAGCAACAGACACACACACACAGACACTCTCCTTTACAGCCCCCCTTCTACTCTCGGCTTCGCACACACACACACACACACACACTCTCTCTGCCTTACACAGAAACTCCGCTCTGTCGCGATTCTCTGTGCACACACACTCTCTCACACACACACACACACACACACATACAGCGCCTGCGTGCACAAATGGAAACGGAATCTGTCGGAATTTATTTGTACTTTTTTTTTAAAGGTAAATGCAGGTTAATTCGTTTTATTTTTACTTTATATTTTATATAAATTATTTCAATGCATTTGTTTTTTTTGGGCTGTAGAACAAATAATTTAAGTTTCCATTATTTCTTATGGGAAAATTAAATTTGGTTTACGAGTGTTTTGGAATATGAGCCCATTTCCGGAATTAATGATGCTCGTAATCCGAGGTTCCACTGTATTTTTATTGGAAGAAAGGGGAAAGGAAAGGGTTTTAAAGAGGTGGAAGGAAAGAACAGGAGGAAAGTAGTGAGGGTGTGCCCATGCAGGCCTAGAGGCTATGCCCAGCTGGCATGTGTGCACTCGGCTAGTGAGTGAGTGTGAGTGTGGCAGAGTGCACCCATGTGCGCAGCGGATCCTGCAGTCTCCTCAATGCAGTCACGGCCAGGTCCAATAACAGTTATCTCTGAGCAGCCGTGACTGATCTATGGGCCCCACCCCTTCACACACCTTCTGAGGGGGAAAGTGCATTCCAAGTGAGCCCTTACATGTACAGTGGTGTGAAAAACTATTTGCCCCCTTCCTGATTTCTTATTCTTCTGCATGTTTGTCACACTTAAATGTTTCTGCTCATCAAAAACCGTTAACTATTAGTCAAAGATAACATAATTGAACACAAAATGCAGTTTTTAAATGAAGGTTTACGTTATTAAGGGAGAAAAAAAACTCCAAATCTACATGGCCCTGTGTGAAAAAGTGATTGCCCCCCTTGTTAAAAAATAACTTAACTGTGGTTTATCACACCTGAGTTCAATTTCTGTAGTCACCCCCAGGCCTGATTACTGCCACACCTGTTTCAATCAAGAAATCACTTAAATAGGAGCTACCTGACACAGAGAAGTAGACCAAAAGCACCTCAAAAGCTAGACATCATGCCAAGATCCAAAGAAATTCAGGAACAAATGAGAACAAAAGTAATTGAGATCTATCAGTCTGGTAAAGGTTATAAAGCCATTTCTAAAGCTTTGGGACTCCAGCGAACTACAGTGAGAGCCATTATCCACAAATGGCAAAAACATGGAACAGTGGTGAACCTTCCCAGGAGTGGCCGGCCGACCAAAATTACCCCAAGAGCGCAGAGACGACTCATCCGAGAGGCCACAAAAGACCCCAGGACAACATCTAAAGCACTGCAGGCCTCACTTGCCTCAATTAAGGTCAGTGTTCACGACTCCACCATAAGAAAGAGACTGGGCAAAAACGGCCTGCATGGCAGATTTCCAAGGCGCAAACCACTTTTAAGCAAAAAGAACATTAAGGCTCGTCTCAATTTTGCTAAAAAAACATCTCAATGATTGCCAAGACTTTTGGGAAAATACCTTGTGGACCGACGAGACAAAAGTTGAACTTTTTGGAAGGTGCGTGTCCCGTTACATCTGGCGTAAAAGTAACACAGCATTTCAGAAAAAGAACATCATACCAACAGTAAAATATGGTGGTGGTAGTGTGATGGTCTGGGGTTGTTTTGCTGCTTCAGGACCTGGAAGGCTTGCTGTGATAGATGGAACCATGAATTCTACTGTCTACCAAAAAATCCTGAAGGAGAATGTCCGGCCATCTGTTCGTCAACTCAAGCTGAAGCGATCTTGGGTGCTGCAGCAGGACGATGACCCAAAACACACCAGCAAATCCACCTCTGAATGGCTGAAGAAAAACAAAATGAAGACTTTGGAGTGGCCTAGTCAAAGTCCTGACCTGAATCCTATTGAGATGTTGTGGCATGACCTTAAAAAGGCGGTTCATGCTAGAAAACCATCAAATAAAGCTGAATTACAACAATTCTGCAAAGATGAGTGGGTCAAAATTCCTCCAGAGCGCTGTAAAAGACTCGTTGCAAGTTATCGCAAACGCTTGATTGCAGTTATTGCTGCTAAGGGTGGCCCAACCAGTTATTAGGTTCAGGGGGCAATTACTTTTTCACACAGGGCCATGTAGGTTTGGATTTTTTTTCTCCCTAAATAATAAAACCCCTCATTTAAAAACTGCATTTTGTGTTTACTTGTGTTATCTTTGACTAATAGTTAAATGTGTTTGATGATCAGAAACATTTTGTGTGACAAACATGCAAAAGAATAAGAAGTCAGGAGGGGGGGGGCAAATAGTTTTTCACACCACTGTACATTTAGGCATTTGGCAGACGCTCTTATCCAGAGCGACTTACAAAATGTACTTTAATGTTTACATAACTGGATGGATACTTACACTGGGTTAACTAGGTTAATAACTAAGTGCCATTAGTCAGAGTTTTTTTTTCACTCCCTTAGGAGTGAGCGAGGGGCAAGATAAGATCTAGCCACTCGCCCATCACAGATCCATTTGTGACAGTTATTCTTAGTGATCTTTTCCAGATATGAATGTCTGAGTGAAGTGTGTTTTGAGGATACTTACTTCAAGTGTGTGATACACCTGACTGGAGGACCTGGTCTGAAGATCAAGGCCTGTGTATGTATCATCAGGAGGACTTGAGTGAACCATCTGTGTGAAGATTACAGTATAAAGAATGTGATTGGCGGTTTTGGGAAATCCTCCAGATCTGAATATCTGAGCAAAAAAGCTGTGCCTCAAGTTGCACTCTGATTTAACACACAACAGCATTTACAAAGAGCCCCGGCCCTGGTGTTTCCCCATGTTAATTATACACTGTATCTAGAGTTGATCATCACTCTCTGTTCTGCAGGTAACCATGAGGGCGTTTGCTGTTGTAAGTGGAAGCAGTAGATCACTATGTCCTGTTACAGTTCACTTACTTGAGCAGTCTCTGCAACATCATCTGAACCTCCTCTTTTCTTTCTCCTAAAAAAAGTCATAATCAAATAATAACAATAATCAGAGATTGCAAATCACAGACAATAAGGTAAGTTGATTAAAATAAATAGACTTACCTCATATACAAAACACCAAAGATGAAAAATACACAACAAACCACGACTCCAAGAATAATTTTTCGACCCACAGGACTGACCCCTGTGTGCAGGAAAATATTACTCAGCTATAACACATTCACTTTTATCATAATGTTTAATTTTTTATAATAACTGTAATACCATTTAAAGTGAGCGGCACTTCAGCGGCTCTTTGAGTCCCGTATTTATTCTGAGCCACACAGTAAAACCATCCACTGCTGCTGGAGCTCAATGTGAAGCTGTAACTCTGTCCAGATCCTACAGGTGAGCTTTTATTCACCTTATACCAGGTGTAGAGCTCCACAGGTGGGTTAGCATCACTGCTGCAGGTCAGAGTCACTGAACTGCCCTCCATTATGTCACCAGAGGGACTGATGGACACTGAGACACTCTTAGGTGGATCTAAAAAGAAAAACAGGAGGTTTGAGAATATTAAAGTGAAAACCAGTGGCTCAGTGGATGATGGTAACCGTCTGAAAAATCAACTACTTACACAAAACCTTTACCATCACTTTATCAGAATATTTCACTCCGTACTGATTCATGGACTTGCATATGTACTCTCCACTGTCCTCAGAGCTGATGCTGAAAATAGTGTAAATTGCTCCATTGGTTTTAAATAATCCCCCTTTCAACCAGATATACTCAGCAGGGTTAGCATCACTGCTGCAGGTCAAAGTCACATACCTTCCCTCCATTATCTCACCAGAGGGAGTGATGTACACTGAGACACTTTTTGGAGGATCTAAAATAGACAAAAACGAAGAGATTCAAAGAAAACACTTTATATTTTGTATACGGTAATGTAAAAAAAGTAATGATTTTTTTCTTGCATATAAAATAACCTTTGTGAAAAAAGGCATTTAAAATTTGAGTTAACTTTCACATGTCACAACCAGGCTGATTACTGCCAGATGCTTTGCATAGAAAAATAACATAAATAGAACCTGTCTGACAAAGTGAAGCACACTAAAAGACTTAACAAGCATCATGATTCAAGTAAATTCAAAGACAGATGAGAAACAAAGTAATTGACATGTATCAGTCAGGGTTTTGTCATTTCTAAGGCTTTAAGACTTAAGTAAACCACAGTGAGAGCCATTATACAAATGGAGAAACATTGGAACAATACTGAACCTTCCCAGAAGAGCCTGGCCTATCATTATCACTCCAAGAACACAAAGACGACTCATCCTGGAGCACATAAAAGAACCCAGAACAACATCTAAAGAACTGCAGGCCTCACTCACCTCAGCTGAAGTCAGAGTTCATGATTCACCAATAAGAAAGAGAAACAGACTGATGGACACTAAAACTCTTTTGGACATTCTCCTCCATGATCCTCCTGTGCTGTATCAGAACATCCTGAAGGAGAATGTCCAGCCATCAGTGTGTGACCTGGTGCTCAAGTGCACTTGAGTTATGTAGCAGGACAATGATCCCAAAACACACTGACAAGTCCACTCCTGAATGGCTGAAAACAAAATGTGGTTTTGGATTGACCTAGTCAAAGTTTGGACTTAAATCTGTGTCATGACCTTAAGCAGGCCGTTTATGCTTGAAAACCCTCCAATGTGGCTAAATTATTCTGAAAGAAAAAGTGGGCCAAAATTCTTCCACAGCAAAAGACTAATTGACAGTTATTGCAATTGCTTAATTGCAGTTGTTATTCTCTCCAAGGGTGGCAAAACCAGCAATTAGGTTTAGGGGTAATTACTTTTTGGCCAGGTAGGTTTAGACAGCCTATTTATATGAAATTAAATCATGTTGTAAATATAATTTTTTTTTTATTTACTTAGGTTGCAATATTAAAGTTTCTTTGATTCTCTGAATCATTTAATTATGACAAATATTCAAAAAACATGAAGGGGGAAACCCTTTTTCAAAGCATTATAGATTGCTGAGTAAATATGATCTATAATGGATTGTAATGAATCATCATTAACTCACACAGGACATTCAGATACAGAGCAGTGGAGGACTGACGTCCATGTTTATTTTCAGCCTGACATGTGTAATCTCCACTGTCCACAGAGCTGATCCTGGAGATTAAATAAGATTGTCCTCTTCTTATAGAGGATCTTCGTTTATACCAGGTGTAGGTCTGCACAGGTGGGTTAGCATCACTGCTGCAGGTCAGAGTCACTGAACTGCCCTCCACTATCTCACCAGATGGACTGATGGACACTGAGACACTTTTAGGAGGATCTAAACAAGAAGGGAAAGGAAACACTGTTATGTACAGATAATTTAGTGTAAAAAGTTATATAATGGATAATAGTGAATCATTATTAACTCACACAGGACATTCAGAGACACAGCAGTAGAAGACTGACGTCCATGTTTATTTTCAGCCAAACACGTGTAATTTTTACTGTCTTCAGATTCGGCCTTATAGATTAAACAATGTCCTGTTTTTATAGGGGTTGAGCCCCTATACCAGGTGTAGGTCTGCACAGGTGGCTTAGCGTCACTACTGCAGGTCAGGGTCACTGTATAACCTTCTACTATCTCACCAGAGGGACTGATAGACACTGAGACTCTTTTTGGAGGATCTAGAGACAGAAGCACAGACTACACTCTATGAAAATATTTATTTATTTGTTTTATAAAAAAAAAAAAAACTATGAAAACCATAAACGTACAGTAACACATTCATTTACAAGAAATAAAATAAAGATTCTTAACGATTTCATATAAAAAAAAAGTTAAAGTAAAATATTCCTGTCAAACTATAAAGTACACTATATACATCCATCACCCATAACATTAGGGCACAAAAACCTATAAATCAATATTTTGTAGGTTCTCTTTCTACCGCTCGGGCAGCTCTGTCCTCAATGTCAGTGTGTTGCTTTGCTCTCATTAGTAACAACTACTTAGCTATTAATGGGATTCAGTTAACAATTAATTGTGTGCTGCTAGTTTCATGAGTGAATGAACAAATCTATACTTACACTGGACATCAAGGGTAACAGCATGGGAGAGATAACTTTGTCCCTGTACAGCACAGCTGTATCTGCCTCCATCACTCTGACTGACTGATGGCAGACGGAGCAGGTTAGAGGAGATGGAAGGTAAAAAACTTCCATGTTTGTACCAGGTGAATGTTGGAGTGACTGTCAGACTGCAGGTGGTTTTACATGTGAGAGTGACGTCATCTCCCTCAACCACACAATCAGGAATCATTTCCACTTGAAGCTCTATTAATAAGAGGAAGGAAATAAATATTATATATTGTACTGTTTAATATCTCTAAAGCCCCCCCCCACACACACACACACACAAAGAAACGTAAATACAGAACATTTCAATTGATCGCAGGAAGGACCAAGCATGCTGAAATGGCCAAGACATAAAACCTAAAGGAAATGACACACTCGTTCCACCACCAGCAGAGGCACACACAAGGCACAAAGTTTCTGCTACTCTTATTGTGTACAGTATGTATTTTAACTGTGTTATCTTTGATGTTTAAACTGCAGTTGAACAGTTTGACAGCAAAAAACACAAATGACAGTTATTTAGGACTTTTAATTTTACCTGGTAAATTATTTTCCTCTGCCACACAAGGTTGTCCATAAGAAAAGTTTTAAATTGAAAAATTAACTACAACATGGAACAACAGGATTCTTCAGAGGAAAAAAAAAAAGAGGTGTCCTGAAAAGCCAATTGCACTGCTTCTTTCTAGGGTTGTTCCGATTCCGATACTGGTATCGGAAATGCTGCCGATACCACAAAAAAAGCTGGCATCGGAATCGGCGAGTACTTGAGTCCACGTACCGATCCGATACCATTTTCCTAAACATAACCTATTCATGCCCGCTAGCTTTACTAGCTTAGCTTACTTACAGAGTGTCACGGCGTGCGCCTGTGATGGGCATGCGCCCAAATTGATATCGCTCCTCGCTCACTAGTTAGGCGGCCTCCTCCCCTTTAGGTATGTGAAGTAGCAGGGCCGCAGAATCAGGCAACGGCCCATGAGCTATCGGCGCTATAAAACACAGCTGGGAGTGTAGCTCGGGGTCTGACTGTTGGGAAGCTGGACTTTGCGACGCGGTGGATTTTATGAGAGACAGTGGCACAAGAGCAGGGCGATGTGATGCGCCCCAGAGACTTTAAAAAGGGGGGGGGGGGGGGCGCGCCTTTCATCTCCGCGAGAGGAGCGCGTGAACGAGCTGCGCGAGCTCCCGCGGCACTTTCACTTCCGCGTAGAGCCCGCCTTCACAGCCCTGCCGCCGAAGGGGAAAAGACCGCAGAGAGCCTTTAACCCTTTCCTTCCCCATTTTTCTAAATAAATGACCCTTTTTCCTGTAAGACCTCACCTCGTGTCCGTGTTTCATGGTGTCGCCCGTGCACTTGTGGTCGAACCCGTTACACAGGGCTAGTAGTATTTTACTTAAAAAATAAATTATATATATATATATATATATATATATATATATATATATATATATACACACACACACACACACACACACACAGTACAGATACACACCCAGGTATTGGATCGGTACTCGGTATCGGCCGATACCCTGAGCCCAAGTATCGGAATTGGTATCGGGAGGGAAAAAATGGTATCGGAACATCTCTACTTCTTTCTGTAACGTGGTCATTTAAACTAAACTACCAGCTGTGAAAAACAGCAGTAAACTATGTGATCAACAGATTTTTGGAGAATGCCGAAGACAAGAAAAAGATGTTTAAACTCTCTTACCGCCATTGCAGTTACCACAGCATTAATGAATTACAGATACAGTACCAGTCAAAAGTCATGTTTCTGTTAATACTAATAATAATTAATACAATCTTGATTAATACTGAGGATTATAAAACTTAATTTCACTAATCTCTTCTGCAAAATTGACTAGATTCTACTTGTACTTGATTCTGTACCCACACATTTTCTCAAACAAATAGTACCAGATATAACTGAAGCTTGTCATTATAGGCCAATATCAAACCTCCCTTTTATCTAGAAAGATCATAGAAAAAGGTTCTATCCATCCAGCGGGGCCAATCCATCACAGGACACACTCATACTGTACACTCACACACACTACACTATTTAGCCTAATCTCCAGGGGCCTCATGTATCAACGCTGCGTACGCACAAAAACTTTGCTTACGCCAGTTTTCATGCTCACGGTCGGATTTACTAACAGTGAAATTAACGTGAGAATGTGCGTTCTTCCACACCAACTTCCTGTCTGGCGTACGTGTATTTCTTGTCTGTGTTTGTTTTATTTCCGTTGGCGACTCCTAGAGGCAATTATGTTAAATTGCACACTACAGAGTATCGCACCAACACATATGAAAAACATTGCTATTCATTTATAATTGATAAAATGGGTTAATTGGCACAATCTTTTTCTACCAAGTATTTGATTTAGAACATATAAAAGCATTTGCAAATGTATACAACCCTTAGTCTATGGCGGCCTTATTAGAGGACATTTTACATTTAGGCATTTGGCAGACACTCTTATCCAGAGCGACTTACATTTTTATCTCATTGCACATCTGAGCAGTTGAGGGTTAAGGGCCTTGCTCAAGGGCCCAACAGTGGCAACTTGGTGGTTGTGGGGTTTGAACCTGGGATCTTCCGAACCGTAGTCCAATGCCTTAACCACTGAGCTACCCCTGACCCCTGACATTGTCAATGGCCGAATCCGAAGGGAATGCGTTTTTAGGGATCACAGTGATTTCTGGCTCACGATGATGACTGGCTTATTAGCCATTTCAGATTTCCAAGAGCTATCCACTTGGAGTTCTGCGCTGAGTTGGGTCCAAATTTGGAAAGAGAGACAGCGAGGAGCCGCGCATTAACCGTTCCCTTACAGGTGCTGACAACGCTTGGTTTCCTGGCAACTGGTTCTTTCCAAAGGGAACTGGCAGACCGATCGGGGTTAAGCTAGTCGTCTTTGAGCCATGCAATGCCAGCTGTATGGGACAGGATCATCCGCATGTCTAGCAGTTATGTAAGGTTTCCATACCATGCAGTTGACCAGCCAAGCATGTAATCGGGGCAATCGACTGCACGCACATTACTATAAAGACGCCATCTGAAGACGAATTTTCATACGTGAATCAAGGTTTTCAATATGTGATGCTCAAACGGGTTGCATGATCTGACCGCGCGCTCCCCCCCCTTACCCCCCCCCCCCCCCCCGGTTGCATGATCTGACCGCGCACACACAACCCCCGCCCCGTTGCATGATCTGACTGTGCGCCCCATCGCATGATCTAGGGAAAAAACAATGCTAGACCAGGATGCCCCCTTCAAATTTCTCACTGCCCCTCCATATGGTCAGGTCTAGAACCGTCCCTGCTCAAATGCGCCTAACAAATATTGTGTCAAGGCGGCCTGGGTCAACCCATGATTCATTCATCCTCACAGCATGGCTGGGATGAGGCTCCAAGGTGGCAGGATGCGCGATGGGTGGCTTCTTGGTGAGTGATGTATTTAAAGATATTATTCCAGCTAAGTTTTTTTTTTTTTTGTTGTTGTTATTAATTCCGGAGGACAAACTTGCAAATAACAGTTTTTCTCCGGTCTACCTCCGATAGGAGCACCTCCAATTCACATTCTGTGAAGCTTCTCTTCTTGCTTGCTTTTGCCATTGCTTTTTCGTTTGGTTTTGCCAAAGTGGAGTCATTACCATATTTATACGGGGGAGGAGGCAGGGAGGGGTTTTGCGCTCGTGCACGTGCGCTCAATTTCACGTTAATTCGGATGTACAAAGAGAATCTGCGTGGGATTCCGCGTACGCAGTGTTTCATACATCAGATTTTTTTACTGCGTACGCACATTTACAGCTTTGTCCATACGCAATGTTTTAGTATGAATTCAACGCAAGTCTTTGTACATGAGGCCCCAGGTCTTTGGATTGTGGGAGGAAACCGATGTACCCAGAGGAAACCCACTACGCACGATGAGAACATGCAAACTCCATGCCCACAAAAACAGGAATCGACCCTGGCCAGGAATCAAACACGGACCCTGGAGGTGCAAGGCAACAGTGCTAACCACTACACCACCATACATACAGTATTTAACTCAGCTGAAAAGTTGATTGGTTTTCTACCTTCAGTTATGGAACTAAAACTACTGCTAGCTCACACAAAGCTGTTTATCCTACAAATAAAGTACAGTGTGTTATTTCAGCTGATGTATCTTACCTGTGACAGAAAGTTCAACTCCATCTCTACCTTGATACTTTTCTCCAGTGGTTGTTGTTATAAACTTGAAGTAGTATTTGCCTTGGTCCTGTTCGGTCACATCACTCAGTCTGAGACTGCAGTCACTTGGTTTGTCTCTGAGGTACTGAACCCTGTCTCTGTACTTCGGGTCTAATGACAGATCGGAAGACTCTTTATCTGTAACCAACTCTCTGCTCCAGAAACCTCTCTGAACTGTGTAATTAGCTGGATATGTGTATCTGCAGCCCAGGATTACTGTTGATCCCTTTAGAGCACAGATAGAATTTGGTGTGTAATAAACACCCCAATCCTGAGAAACAACAACACCTGTAACACATAAACGCAGAGATGTGTTGATAAAGCATCAGACAGTAAGAAAGGGTGAGTAAACTCTCCACTGTAAAAATCTGTGCTCGTTTACAGCTAAAACTGCACAGGATATACAGTACATCAAGGAGAGAGGGAGAATTGCTGAACAAACATAAATGTCATCAAATAAAAAGATAAAAAAAAAAAAAAAAAAAAAAAAAAATATATATATATATATATATATATATATATATATATTAATGAAATAAAAGGTAACATTTGCAAATGACTCACCTGACCCCACAAGCAGATACAGCAGAGAAAGGGGAGGAGTCAATTTGAGTGACATCATCACTGCTTTCTTTGTAATCATCAGAGACGGACATCAGGTTCAGGTTTAAAGTCATAAAAACACCCTTAAATCTGCAGTGTTTTCATCAGTGTGAAACAGTGATGCGTGTTTACACCTACAGTTACTGTATATTAACTATCCATTCAACTATCCACTATCCATCCATTCATCAAATAAATAAGTAAATTCTAAAATTCAAAACAAATAATTGCAAAAAATTATTCTCATTATTTGTATGCACACCACAAAAACTAAATAACCTGGATCTAATCTTATGTTGCTCGTTGAGCGTTTTTACAAGTAATGAGAAACACACATTAATACTTCTTCAAAATGCATGGTTTATGATCATAAGTGAATCAATTAACCCATTAAAAGTATTAAGTATTTCAATTAACCCCATTAAAAATTAAAATAATCATCTTTCTGACCTCATTAAGAGATGTATATCTCCTGCATCCAGAGACAGAAACAAACAGAAACACCACCAGCGCTGAGGGTTTTAGCCGTTAAACTAGTCCACACATTCTTCCTCTTTCATTGCTGATGTAACCCTTCCTTTCTTGAAAAAATAGGACACACACTAAACACCCATGCACACATTACTGTTAAAACTAACCATTTTACTCTCTTTTTTATATTTATAATATTTTATATTTATAATTATACGGTAAGTGTGATACTGATATTGTGTTTGTATCTGTGTTGTCTGTGAATCAATTCATTCATAAATTTAATTACAACTTTTTGTTGTTATATGTATTATACATAGTATACGCAGATAATATTTATGCACAACTGGCAGCACAATAGCGGGAGCATGATGTGGTATTCTGTATTAAAGGTATTTTAAGAGCAAACTGCCAATGCCCGTCAATTTATTATAATTCCTAAGAGTTAATTAAACGTTTTACAGTAATTTTTGTATATAGTATGCAGTCATTTCATCAATGATATTGCTGTATTTTAAGAGATATTTTGAATAGTTAATCAGATGTAGCTAGGTGCTGATTCAGGATCAGTTTAATGTTTTTATTGATGAATATTTTCACACACACACATGATGACCATACAGAGTTGTGATGACCTAATATAATAAATGTTTATTGCAGCATACTGAAATTTAATTTGGTGTTGAACTTAACATTTATGTTGATGTGGTCACTGTGTAAATGAAGTCATTTCCTGTGTGCATAATTTAAGAGGAAAGATGAAGACAAGAGCAAAAGTAAAACATTTGTAATCAATTATTGGAAAAACCTGGTCATTCGGTATATTGAGGTTGTCAGCTGACCTCATCTTTTTCTCACAATATGTTGCTGAAGCTGGACCTGACCAATAGATGAACCCCAGATCGTAACACTGTCCCCATGGGCACGTAACATTATGGGTACATCACTTCATTCGGCTCTCTTATTACCTTGATGCACCCATCTCTCCGGGACAGGGTAAGTCTGGACTCATCAGACCACATAACCTTTTCCCAATGTTAGACAGTCCATTCTGTAACTGTAACAGTCCAAACAAAGCCTTTTTTCCTGATTAGTCTCAACGATGTGTTTTTTTAAGGCTACACAGGTGTTTAGTCCCAATCCTTTAAGTTCACTTCACATTATGAGTGTGGAAATGCTCTTACTTTCACTATTAAACATCAGTTCTACTGTTGTTTTGTTATGATTTTATTTCAATAAACTTTTAACTGATCTTCCATCATCCTCATTCAGGATGTTTATTATTACCACATTTCTTCGTACTACTACAATTTTTCTGGTTTGAATCATTTGTTTTAAAGATCTTAAACGCCATTTTAATAGTTTCAGCAAACTTCTTGATTGTTTTCTTTGCTTGATGTAGCAAAATTTTAGTAATACAGTATCATTACCACAACCACATGATCTGCCTGTAATACAGATGTCGCCATTAAAAACGTGTGTTACCTGTAGGGGGCATTCGTGTTTCAGTCTGAAGTATTGAGTGTCTACTGAAGCCAAAAATGTCTCCAAATTAAACCGTGCATGAGTGTTTGGAGACGCTATGCCCGCGCTGTGGATCAGTCGGTTGGGGATCATCACAGAGGTACTACACGGCGTGGCTGGAGCTGGAGTTTGTCGTGTTCGAGGTAAGTTTACCTTTCTGCTTTGGATGTGATTCTCACTTTCATGACTCCCAATTAATGTTAATCTTAATCTCAGGACGTACAATTAGCAATATTTCAGTTTTTAATAGTGTGGATATTCACAACACACCGTTTTCGTGTAAAAACCTGAACCTACAGAGCCCCCCAGGGGTCCTGTGGTAAATAAATATATAAATGAAATAATAACGAACCGAGCGCGCGGATTAATACACCGAGATGCGTGTTTCTTACCCCCACACCTCGTGAAAACGGCGTGTTCAGACAAAGGCTCGCCAGTGAGATGCCATTTCTGAACAAACTGTGTTAAAGCATTAAATGGTAAAAGAGCACTAGCAATAAACGTTTTTTTTTCTGAAGCCGAACTTTATTAATGAGTTACGAATAAAGAACCTGTACATATGTTCATACAGCATTGACAGCGGCTCTAATTTGTCTAAATCACATTGCAGACAATAAAAATAAGTCGAGTCATCCTGTGACCTTGCATGCTTAATCTTTCCACACATGATTCTTGCTTCTCACTTTTTCCTTAATCCCTCGCTGATCTATCTTGTATTTTTCTAACGGTGTCAGAAACTTTGTGTTAGTAGCACTGCTTGACATGCTTGACGCCTTCCTCTTTTGTAATTTGCTTTGGATAAAGGCAAACTTACAACAGATGAAGAAATGCCTAAATGTAGTTGTACGAATAAAAGATTATGTAATGATACAATGGAAATATTTTCACAGAAACAAAGTGTAAAGATGAGACACATGAATCTGAAGAGAATCTCTTTGATGATTGCCTGGTAAAGCATTGTTTTCTTATTAATTATACAATTTATGAATACCTTGAATATAGTGTTTGTTGCATTGGACAGAAGCATATACATGCAAATGAATACATAAATCTGAGTAATTATTGAAAGAATATTCATGTTTGGACTAACCCTTTAAATACAAACTCAGCATTCATCATAGGATTTCCTGACACTGTAAAGGTGCAGAGTAATCTATGGAGTGTAGCCATCTCATGCCATGTTTTACAATGTTTTACTGATGCAAGATTATTGCAAAAGCAATTTAACCCAAGTTTAACAATCTGAAGTATATGAAGTGATGGTCATTTTTTATTATCAATTATTTTAATAATTTTTTTCTCTGTGAAATGAAGTCAGCACAGGTTGAAGCAATTCAGATTTTTTTGTTTCTCAAAATAAATTATTTATTTTCTTGTAAATTTTATGCAGGACGACAGACGAAGTGATGCCAGTTTGCACATTCTTAAAATCCTTGTCGTCCGTGCTGTTGAAGGGGAAGGACCAGTTGGTGTATCCATAATCCTTGAAGGAGAGGAAATTTTGCAAGAATGTGGCAGTAGCTCCGAGCACTGCGCTACACATTTGAGCTATTTCAGAAAGTTCTTCTAGAACTTGATGGGATTAAGCTATCACCAAAAGTGCAAGCTTTAAAGATGAAGTTATCATCTTAAAACATTTGATATGGCTTGACTACAAGTCTTTACATGTTCAGTGTTTACATCTTCAGCTTAAAATGTTTTAATGCGTTAAGGTTTCAACGGCATACTTTTAAGTGCACTAGTCCAGAGTGCTAATTTGAATGTTGCAACTTCACTGCTTCCGAGGGCTATTAAGTTTTAAAGTTTATTCTACAGTTTGTTTAATGTATTTTCTGCTGTATTTATTTTATTTCTATACGAATGCTGTATTTTATTTATTATTATTTTACACAATTTTGTTTAAAACAAGTATTTCAGGCCCTAGTGCCGTGCAGTTGTTCCCATGGATGCAAAATTTAGCTGAATGCACTTTTATTAAAAAGACAACCTGTATCTAGACTGTGAATGTCACAAATATTTGGTAATGTTGGTGAATAAACTTTTTAATTATATTTTAGTTGTGTCATTTATGAAAGATATAGATGGAATAATTACTTAAGTTTCTTTCCAAAACATAAATTAGCAATGTTTACATTATTATAGGGAGTAATATAAATTGATAAAACCAAGTAAGGGAAAATCTCACAAAACAAAATGATAGTAAGATTTACTTAATTTCATAAAATCAAGGTTTCTGCTGATACAACAATGAATTAACTTTACTTGATTATTTTTAATAAATCTAGTTTGTGCTTTAAATATAATTATGTAACTTTTACTTGATTTCTTTTATTGTTAATTCAATTGTTAAGTAGATTTTACCTGACAATTACGGGTGAGTTTTACTTAATATTGGAGCAATAAAATTTACTTAAAATCTGTGTATGCAAATTGTTACGCGGATTTTATCAAGTAAAACTTACAAGTTTTTTTTTTTTTTCAAAGTTTTTTTCTTTTTTTCAGTGCATGGGTGAACACGATGATTTAAGAATTTAATTAAACACGAATATATATATATGTGTGTGTGTGTGTGTGTGTGTGTATGTGTGTGTGACCGGTGCAAAGGCGTCAACTCTCACGTTCTATTCCATTGTCATTCATACTGCTGTAGTTTTTAGAGCCCTAAAAAAGCATTCGCTTGTTAGTAAGTAAATAAAAGATAAATGAATAAATAGTTTTAAATGGTACTTCAGCGTAGTAAAAGTACCATACTGTATATTGGAAATATTATGTTTAAAGAAAATATAATTAATATATTCGTGTTTAATTACAAAAAAAACATTTTAATGGTTAGTGATTGTTGCAGACATTTACACTATTTTTGGGGAAGTTCTCCCTCAACGTGTCATAGCCGATACCTGCCTCTTTGATCTGCTGGGTATGGCGGGGCGTCGACTGCTGATCAGTGTAAAGTAGCGTCACAAACACACTCATAAACTCTCCGTGTGCACACACACGATTTATAGATAAAATACAGACATAAACACCCCACCCCCCAGGAAAACAACAAACACAAATATATAGACTACAGTACTCGCTTTTCCAACACGCTAGCGCGCTCCGATGTGAGCCGATTTATTCAAGTCATAATTAGAGAATATAGAGAGATTAATAACAGAGAAAGTATAATACGATGTCCATACAGTAAATAAAAAGAAAAGTATCAAATCCAACTATTAAGTCTGATTTTATTGCTATCATTAACCATTTATGTTATATATTTATTTATTTTATATTATTTTATTTTATATTACATATTTTTTTTTTATATATTTATACAATGCTTGCTCTGAAGGACTTTATCTAAAAGCCAGACTGACGAAGTGTCTAATTCACTGCTGAAGTAGTTAAATATGCTTATACTGTAGATACGTATAGGTTACATTTTAAAAGTACAATCGCTACTGTACTGTTACAGCGTTACTGTAATCCCCCTTCTCACCTTTCATTGGTGTGAAGTTATCAAACCGGCTTCGATGATGGGGGAATTCACAGAATTGAGAGGTTTCGCCAGCAAAACATAAACAGCGCCCCCTCAAATAAATGTCTTGCCCCCTCAAATCTAATTTTTTTAAATGTTGAGAAAGCACATGTTAAAATACACATAAAATGAATATATTACAAGTTGATAAAATGATCTGCGGTAGCAGAAAAATCCCGCGAAAAAGGGACACTACAGAATACGATATTAGATTTCCCTCAAGTATCTGTCTCTTCGCTATTCATTCACAGGCTGCAGCGCACACACACACACAAACACACGCGCGCACGCACACACACACACTCTCCTCCCCTGAGCCCTCGGTAAACATCCAATCACCGACCGTATATGCAAATGAGTCAAGGCATGGCAAGAGTGGATTGGAGAGAAGAGAGCTGTTCGTTTATTATAAAAGAAATAAAAAAATATATAAAAATATATATTTTTAAAAACATAATATGAATTGTTCTATCGCGCATCTGCTATAACTTTTTTTTTATTATTATTCATAAGAAAACCTTTCCGTTTTGTAAATATTATGGTTATAGTGTGTTAATTCTTACTTTAGGTTTACGTTTTTAAGAATTAGACCATCCAGCTAAGATAAATATTATGTCGTTGATTGATAAAATCTGGATTAAGGATATTTTATTTTATTTTGTTTTATTAATTTAATAAAAAATTTTCAGTTTCCTCCCTGAGGGATTTCCACCTTATTGTGGTCAGGGGGGTTGCATGCCTCAATGACCTTAACAGCTATACCAGCAGGAGCTTAGTCTTCAAGTGGACACCAAGTTGGCCAGGTCTGAATGTAGAGGCCTGACAAAGTGCATTCTACTTCTCCAGGCTTTGGACGCAGCTAACAACACAATTCAGCAAGGACAATACTGTTACTGTACTATAAGCACAGGGGGAAAAACAGTGCTCGAACATGATGTGTACACATGATGCCCCCTTCACATTTCTCACTGCCCCCCCATATGTGCCTGTCTTACACAGGAAGATATTTCCGTTTTGAGATAGCGTGGGATTATTGATTAAGAAACTTAAAAGGAAACCAAAAGAAAACTGAAAATACAAAATAACCAGAGCTCCGCCATCTACACGAGAACGGATGGGATTCTGGAAACTAAAACAAAAAACTAAAGATGCTCTCGGGACTTATGGCTTTACTGAGGATTTATAGGAAGAGAGAGAGTAGAGTTTGTGCTTTGTGCACTTTAACCCGAGAGCGCGCGCTAAACTGAAGTGTGTCGCTCTCCCTCACTCTCTCGCTGGTGTCTTAGACAGACAGAGGCTTGGGCTTTGCCTGTGTCCTCTTCAGCGCGCTTTGTCTTCGGCCCTGACACCTTTTACTGGTGCGACCGAATGATCAGACGGAGTGTCGCGGTATCACGACCCGGCCCGTTCTGAACAGATTATGCGCGGCTCTCGTTACATACATATCCACAAATACTTTAACAACATACACTTATCATGAATTGCATTTTATATGAATGTTACATATGAGATGCGCGCACAAACACATACTTATATAATATACTCACATACAAACGCATACTGTACACACATAAAAACCATATCAAAGTAATTATGAAGTCTGATTTAATTGGTACCATTAAACATTTTATTTCTATTTATTCTATGTTTTGCTAGCGAAATACATTTTTGGCAGAGTCGTCTTGCTCGGTCTTGTTAAATAGTTTTACACCCCTCAATTCTGCCTCAATTCCCCCATCCGTGAAACCGGTTTGATAACTTCACACCTAAAGGTGAGAAGAGGGACTGAGCTGCAACTGAGCGCCCTGTCACGTTGTATATACTGGTATACTGGACACACACACACACACACATTTTATATATATATATATATTTTTTTTTTTTTCATTCATGTTTACTGATGATGGCGACACATTTTTACGTTTTAAATAAGACATGTTTGCATATTCACGAATCAGGACATTCGCATAGTTAACACTATCAGATAGCCTACTAAATTAATTTCAATACCATTTAAACCGAGGCATTGCCATGTCTTTCATTGTTTTGTACCTGTTAAGACATTACAAAAACTATATAAGAAACTTTAAAAGTACGAATTTAAGCATCTCATTAAATCATTATGAAAATAACATGAAGCACATATGAGCTCATTATGAAATATCTGTTGTAAAACAAAATAAAATTCATGTTTGCTTCAGCATTGGAAACAATATTGTTTTAGGTTAACTTTATACACAATTCAGTTGTACTTGGTCCGGCTTTTAGATAAAGTCCTTCCATGCGCCATCTGGCGGATATTCACTGAAGCACAACACATTTATTTTAAATTCCCGAATGTTGCCTTTAATGCGGCTTCTCGCGGGAAAACACGTGCAGTCTTAATGGCGACATCTGTATGTTTCAACTAACCAATTATTAATCATTGCAGTAATTAGCGGAAGGCTCTTAATGGTTTCCTATACATCCAAGGGATGACTTTCTTTTTTTTCGCCATGCAGTATATTACAGTTTTTTTTTATTGGTTTGGCACAGTTCTCACAAGCAATTGGTACATTTTCAAAACTCTTAGTACTTATATCACAACAGATCATCAAAAGTGCACTTTTTTCAAACATTTCAGCCTATTTTCAATTGTGTTAGTACAATACACATAATCACAAAACATCCTTTTCTCAGGAATATATATATATATATATATAATTTATTTTCTTGTCTGAACATAGGTGTAATATTTGCTGTGTAAAGTTTTACAGATCAGTTACACTCATTCAGCACCAAGGACAATTTGAAATGCTTACCTTGTATTATTTGCTCCTGAATGAAATGATTGGTAAAAGTACCAAGTTGAAAAAACATCTTACTGTTTTGTTTTGGTGATTAAAGCAAATGTTCTCAATATATATCACAATGATCATGTGTTCTGAAACAATGATTAAGTGGAATGAAAATATGTGCAAATACAATGAAATCATGACATCAGATTTGAAAGAATGACTAGTGGTGTTACAAATGGGATCAAATGTGAGTTTTGTACTAAGAGATTTGAAAATGCACACTCTACAAATGAAAAGCGTACCAAGACAATAAAAAAAAAACTACTCATGTAAAAACCTCCAATTACTGTACATTTGGCAAAAAAGGACAAAAGTAGTCACCTTCAAATATACTCAAATGTCAAAATTAGAAATATTGTGATATAGTATAGCTCTATTGATATAAGAGCCTTTTAGAAAATCACAATATGTCACTTTAGGCTCAGATGTGTTAATATGAAGATTAATTCTTTCTATCCATGAAATCTGTGTGTGAAATAAAAAAGATATGATAACATTATTACTGTATATATTTTATAACATCACTGCCCATGTCTGCCATGCTTTCTCTGGGAAAAAAAATCCAAATATTTTTAATTAAATATCACAGGATATCCATCTCTTTTACAAGTAGAAATCATGTGTTTGTCTAGTAGATAGTACTGAGGTACTGGATTGTTTATTAGTTCAGCAGATAATCACAGTCAGCTGAATTTGTGGGAAATTATGCTGTTTTAGCATCATCTGCTGCATGCAAAAGTCCAAACTCCAAAGTATTACAATTATAGTTGCAAGCAACGATGACAGGCCCAAGCACCCTGTGCCATCGCCACACCAGGGCACCGCACAACCTGTGTATTATTTGAGTGTGTTTAGACCTCGAAAAAACCATCGCCACCCAGTTGCACCGCACAAGTTGCACAAATTACACACTATATACAGTACAGGTATAGGGCTGAGGTCAGTTTGGGCCTTTAATTTTTGTTGAGTGCGGTACAGTGTGTGTGTGTGTGTGTGTGAGTGAGAGAGAGAGAGAGAGAGAGGTGTGTGTGTGTGTGTGTGTGATAAGTAAATGTGTGTGGTGTCGGAGTCTGTGTGTTAACATTTGTGATGTGTGTGCGTGATGTAAGTCTGTGTTTCTGCTTGTGAGACAGAGATCACAACATTCGTGATGAGTTAGTTTGTGTATGCATGCGTGTGTGCATCTTTGTGTGTGTGAGAGTGTTATCATTTGTAATGTGTGTGCATCTCAGTGTGAGAGATGTGTGTGTGTGTGTGTGTGTTAACATTTTTAATGTGTGTATATGTGTGTGATATAGGAGTGTGTTTGTGTATGCATGCGAGTGTGTGTCTTTGTAAGTGTGAGAGAGGTGTGTGTGTGTGTGTGTACAGTATGTGTGTGTGTGTGTGTTTGCGCGTTAACATTTGCGAACACTTGTGTGTGTACAATAGGCCGCAGATGCTGGAAAATAAGCATCACACTATGATGTCACTCAAAAGTGATGTCACTGAACATGTCACTGAATATAATGTCACTCACAGCGAACGTTTAAGGCATTATACACGCTTAATGCATAATCTTTTTTTAAAAGATATTTTACTTTGAAATGTAGTGAAGTAAAATTTTAAAATCCCCCAAAATAAAAATACTAAAGTAATGTGCACATACTTAAAACGTTGTACAGTATAAGTCCAGTAACAGTGTTATCGATACATTATAAAATAAGACAATGGATAAGATGAGCTTTTTAACATATTTTGATTTCATATGTCCCATTTCTTCTTTGAAGTTGTGCCAGTTTTGCATCTTTCCTCTCTCACACTTGCGTAAACCCGCTGTTCTGACAATTTGTTTTGCCTTCGTTATGCTACCACACAAACTTGAACTAATAATGTGATGTTTAAAAGTCTTACAGTCCTGATGAAAACATGATGTGTAAAATATTCCACAACATGTGGCATTATCAGGACCATAAACTATATGAATTGTGATATACTGTACAGTGTGCCGCTGCTTCAAACTCCTGTGCAATATCGTCTTAGCCTGAAAAATCTACTGCCCTAAAGACGGTATATTTTAAACTTTCATTCACCCTACAGTAGTCATAGAGAGAAAAATAGTATGCATCGAAGCCACTTCTGACTACATAGAGAGCTCAAAATAATGTCAAGTTTCTTCTAGAAAGAAGCTAATATCCACATTAGCTTGTGATATACAAATTTGGATGATATTATTTGGTTTATTCTGGTTTAACTTTGGCAACACAAGACTTATGACTGTTCGCTGTGTGCTTCCAGAGTCTGACATTAACAGAAACACTTTCACATGGTTCACACCGCAGAAGAAGGGCCATGGCCAGGCTTCATCTGCCTGCTCTACATGTTCCTCTCTGACCCTCAACTCTCCTCCTCAACCTTTTTTCCTTCTCCCTATATGGGAGTGTTTTGCCTGCAGGGGGCTGCAGGTCTGTGAGTGTGGAATTTGCATGTTCTCCCCGTGCTTGGTGGTTTTCCTCTGGATAGTCCAGTTTTCTTCCAGACACTACTGCTTTTGATCCACACATGAACATTCATAGTCCTTTTCCCCATAATTTCTTCTCTCACCCACTCACTCATTGTCTATACCACTTTATCCTGTATTCAGGGTCGAGGGGGCCTGGAGCCTATCCCAAGAGCCTTAGGGCACAAGGCAGGGTACACCCTGGACAGGGTGCCAATCCATCGCAGAGCACACACGCAATTTAATCAATGCTTTACATTAATATATATTTTATAAAATATAAAAAAAATATATATATATATATTTTTTTTTAAATCTGTGCATTAATAAAAGATAAATAAGTTGCAGTCTGTAATCAGTAAACTAAAGTAACATGAGAAAGTTTGTTCCTAAGTATTTTTACAATGTTTTGAAAAAAAAACAACAACATTGAATTCCTAAGGTAATGGACTTTAAGTTTATTCCTTCATTCATCTTCTATACCGCTTTATCCTTCTATTCAGGGTCACGGGGGACCTGGAGCCCATCCCAGGAGGCTTAGGGCACAAGGCGGGGTACACCCTGGACAGGGTGCCAATCCATCGCAGGGCACACACTCATACGAACATTCACACACTCATTCACACACTATGGTCAATTTGGGAACGCCAATTAGCCTAATCTGCATGTCTTTGGACTGTGGGAGGAAACCGGAGTACCCGGAGGAAACCCACCAAGCACGGGGAGAACATGCAAACTCCATGCACACAGAGACGGGAATCGAGCCTGGCCGGGGAATTGAACCCAGACGCTGGAGGTGCAAGGCGACAGTGCTAACCACTACACCACCGTGCCGCCGGACTTTAAGTTTTACTTTTAAAATCGCATTTAAACAAGAAAGCTCATAGGGTAAATGATGTCACATTCCTCCTGAACAGATCTGTGGAATTTAGTTTACTTCAGCTGCTGTAAATCACTGATGAATCTGTTGAAATGGAAGGAGCAGCAGACCTGCACAAAAACAAGTATATCTGAAAATATTCAACTCAATAAAGTGATGTTAATGTATACAAGTATTAATGAGTATATAAGTATATTAAAGTTACAGTGAAACCTCAGATTATGAGTAACGCAGTTTACGAGTTTTCCGCAAGACGTTTTTTTTATTGTTTTGGAAAATGAGCGTTGTCTTGGTTTACGAGCATCGAGTATCATGTATCACGCATGCGCTTCTTGTTTTGACGCCGAGTGTCACGTGATCACAACTGAGCCAACGATTTTTCACTCTCTTGCGCTGCGAATTGTGGGTAATCGTCTCCCCTGCTGGGTCTTAGTGCTCGTCTCTTAATTCAATTCAATTCAATTCAATTTTATTTATATAGCGCTTTTAACAATGGTCATTGTCTCAAAGCAGCTTCACAAAAATTAAAGAAATTTAACAAAAAAAAAAATATATATATATATATATATTATATATAAAATAATTATATATAAAATAATAAATAAATAAAATTATAATAGAAAATAAATAAATAAAAACAAATAATAATAATAATTATAGAAAAGAAAATAATTGGAAGTGTGGATGTGTGAGAAAAATGTGCAGATAATAATGAGACGAATGAATGAAATTTCTCTGATGAGCAAGCCAAGGGTGACGGCGACGGTGGCAAGGAAAAACTCCCTGAGATGGCATTAGGAAGAAACCTTGAGAGGAACCAGACTCAACAGGGAACCCATCCTCATTTGGGCGATAACAGATAGAAATGATATAACATCTTGTGTGTTGTGCAGGTGAAAATTCAATATGACAGAAATTATTTAAATTGACATGAAGACCAGTTCAGCATAGGGACGAGTCAGTAGGTGCAGAGGGCAGATGAGGTCTGGATCACTGGAAGCACAGGAGCAGCATGTGTAGCTCCAACCATGATAAAGCTGAATCCAGCTGGAGCTGGTCCTTCTCTGGATGCCTCAGGAACCTCGCAGGGTCGGCCTTTGTCTACTGAAGCTGGCAAAATCTCCCGATGCCTCGGGATGGGTAGAGAAATACAGAACAGATGGGGAGAATTAGCGTAGTTGCCATTCGGTATAGGTGTACTGGAGTATGAGTACTGGGATGAGTTATGTGTATGCCAGATTAAAAAGATGCGTCTTGAGTCTACTTTTGAACTGAGAAACCGTGTCTGCTCCCCGAACACTGTCTGGAAGGCTATTCCAAAGCTTTGGAGCTAAATATGAAAATCCCTACCCCCTTTTGTAGATTTTGAAATTCTGGGAACTACCAGAAGTCCGGAGTTTTGTGATCTTAAGGCGCGTGGTGGATTGTAGCGTATCAGAAGACTGGTTAGGTATGTGGGAGCTAAACCATTTAAGGCCTTGTATGTAAGTAATACTATTTTGTAATTTATTCTAAACTGAACAGGTAGCCAGTGCAGGGATGATAATATTGGGGTTATATGATCATATTTTCTGGATCTAGTGAGAACCCTGGCAGCTGCATAATGGTATAATCAACATCCATGCACTGTTTACTATAACACTGTGACCTCGTGTGTGTATAAAACATATTTGTGTTCGGAAGCTTGTTTGTTTGTTTTACTTTACAGCAGTGATTCTGTTAGTCTGCACTTACATGAGTGTCATTAGCGATGTTTATTGCTATTTCTTCAAATTAAACAGTGTAGCGGGAGAGAGACGTTGATTTATGACATCTGTTTACGGATGTGTAGTCCAGTGCGGGAGATGCATTGTGGGTAATGCAGTCCGGTGTGTTTGAATGCGAATGCAAGATGTAAGCTAGGATATAGTGTCTGAGTTTTGTTCTTCAGTAGTTTCTTTAGTTGGAATGAAATGCAGGATCCACACGAAAGTTTGTACTATAGCCCGACAATGCATAAAATAAAAGAACGGACATTGAGCAGGTTGTCCATCTCATCATTACACAAGCATGAATTAACGGGCTGTTATGCTGTCGCGAGCAACATTAAAATAAAGCGGAGAAGCTTTAATAATTTAGGTCAGAACAACAGTCTTTCTGTTAATGTGTGTGTGTTTAATTCAGACGAGTGGAGAAAGTTTTACTGTGTAAGATGAGAAGGGAGAGACAGGAGGGGCTGACAGGAGTCTCCACTTACTCTAGCCCAGTGGTTCTCAAACTTTTTCTGTCATTCCCCACTTAAGGGGGTGAGCAAATTTTCAAGCCCCACTTGTCAACAAAATAATAACGAAATCTGCCAAGTTTACTGTTTATTGAAATATCAATTTCTAAACCAATAAGATCAACCAACACCAAGTTAAAAATAGATAAAATACACGTGCAATTGTTATACAAGGCTTACGTTGTCACTTATCTTTGCATAACTGACCCCATGTTTATTAGCTGCTCAGCAATCGTTTGTAGTTTTTTTGCACTGGCCAATTCTGTATGCAACTTTGAATGAAGCCATTTGTGTTTTGCTGTCCACTGATTCAGATTTTACCATGTGATTATCCTGCTGTCTGTATTCTGCCAGCTTTCTTTCAAAGACGTCGAGTGGCTTATTAACGTGTGTTGTCTCTAAGTGTCTTCCTAATTTGTTGGGTCTCATGCGGTCTGCTGCCAGCGGTATAAGACACAAAACACACACAGGTCTCTCCTCTGCCCCCACCATCCCCACCATGAAGCAAGTTAGGCTTCATTAGGGGGGGGCGATATAACCAAAATCTTCTATCACAGTAGAAGCTATTTTCTACCTCGGTAACAATATATATATCACAATATAGCAATTTGTATCTGAAAATGCATAAATAAAAATTCAAACACAAAGAAACAGTTTTACATAATGTAATTTTATATAAACTGTGAATTGCTGAGGTTTGCCGCATTTTTTTGACTTTGGCCATATTCGTTTGGATGTTTGGATTTCAGATGATAGAAGAGGTTTGACGTGTTTCCACCACTTGTTAAAACAGTGCACTTGCGTACCTTGCAAATCAAATTCAAAAATTCTCTTTAATTCAAACCTTAAAATAAAAGACTATGAATAGGAAATAAATATGAAAAATAAAATAGGGGGTAAATTTAACTAGGAAAGAATAAAATAAAATATAAAAACTAAAGTTAAAATAAAATAACTGTACAACAATACACAATATAGAAAATATATGAAGAATATGTGAACAATAAGAGCAGCTGTACGAGAAGGAAAAGAATGGTAATGTCCAGGGTTGTGCAATCCACATGTTTAAAGTGGATCACGTTCATCTCATTCGTATCACTTTTCTTATACCCAAACTAATTCCACACCACAGACGAGGCAGCTTTTTTCTTTACAATCTCCTCGTTGTTGGTTTTGTCACATATAAGCAAGCTCACTGCTCGTCTTCTTCCATTGTTGAAGTGTATGTGAAGCCAAACACATCAAAAGTGGGACGAAACCGCGGCACCCGATTGAACCAAATATCTGCGCAAATACAGCGCAGCGCGACTACCTGAATAGCGCAGTGATGATCTGGTTTATTTGCGCAGCCCGGTGGATCGCGCAGCGCCGCTCGAATGCGACCCACTATGTTTTTATTTACAAACTATTTAAAATGTCAGGACTGTTTAATATTGTTTCCGCCTTGCCATGTCTGGTTTGTATGTGCGCATCCCAGAAAATTTAATTTGATGGTCGGCGCGGTTTATTTCTGTCAGAGTCGCGCAGCGCTGCCCAGTGGCTTGCGCAGGTTTGTGATTCGAGCAGCGCTGCTGAAGTTGGCCCGAAGTTATTGTTCCACTATGGTTCCACTTTTTCTCCTGGCCCACAACTGATGTTATTTTAAATTTACTTGTATTAATGATCCATTTATTTGTGTGTGATTGTTTAGTTTTGAGCGTACGCTCTTCATTATCAATAAAGAAAAGCATGAATTAGAATAGGTACTTTCCTGTTATTTCCTCCCGTTCATTGCGCCCCACCTGTCATGTCTGTATTCCCCACTAGTGGGGCGCGCCCCACACTTTGAGAACCACTGCTCTAGCCTCACACAGACACACACACACACACACTCTTATCTGTCGGGATTTATTTTGTACTTTTTTGAAAGGTAAAGTGCAGGTTAATTTGTTTTATTTTTACTTTATATTTTGTATAAATTATTTTTATGTATTTAATTTTTTGGGCTGTAGAGCGAATAATTTAAGTTTCCATTATTTCTTATGGGAAAATAAAATTTGGTTAACGAGTGTTTTGGAACAAATTATACTCGTAATCCGAGGTTCCACTGTATATTAAATTGATGAAAGAATTATCATAGACATTCTAATAACATTGGATTCTCTAACCTATAGGCAGCACCAGTGCGATTAAACCTGATATTACTGTAGTCATCATAATTCTCTTCAGTCTTTTTCACCACTCTGTCTCGCCGGTACTGGACACTAGCATACTGAACCTCCTCAGCAGCCCCAGAGTCAGCAGTTTGCCCTGGAGATCTTTCTGCCTTCCTGGTGTCACTCCGGTGCTGGATGACGGCGTACTGAACATCATCCTGAGGAACCTGATCTGGATCAGTCACTGGATTGTTTGCTGCAGGACTCAAGTTCACACTGCTGTAGGTATTTTCCTGCAGGGGAAAATATATATATATTTTGCAGATAATTGATAAAAAAAAAAAAATCACACAGTGTCAGAGTAAGGTGCTTGGGTGTGTTTGTGGTGCACTTGTAGTTGGCTACATGCTTAAATATATTAATGGCTACTTAATGGATACAGAGGAATACATGCTTCAAAATCATCATCATAATACTAACACGAAGAGCATTCTGGAGCACCATGTAGTGTCTGGAAGTACTCTAAAACAATATATCTGAAAGTTTTTTTTTTTTTTGAGAGAGAGAGAGAGAGTCTTATCAATGCCTTATGTCAGTGGATTCCTTTATAAGTAAGTGATTTAGGTCTATGTTTACTTAGGACAATTTGCTATTAAAATGTAAAACTCAAGCTTGCAAGATTAAACCATTATATATATATACTGGTTTCCTCCTTTTCATCAAATTACAATCAAGTCTGTCGTTTTAACACTGGGCCATTTAATAGTGCTGTATTTGACTTGCCTGATTTGACTTGGCATCTTCAGTTGAATCTCTACTTCGCTTTCTTCTAAAGTTAATAATAATAATAATAATAATAATAATAATAATAATAATAACAGTAATAAATAAATAAAAATAATTATGTTACAGTTTATGTTGCAAACATTAAAGTATTAAAATGTAAATGAATAAATGATGCAAACACTTACCTAATGTATAAAACACCAATTATGCCAAATAAAAATCCACACCCAACCATAACGCCAAGAACTACATACAGAACCACACTCCTGCCCCCTGTGTGCAGACAGATATTACTCAGCTATAACTCACTCACCATAATTAGTGCTACGCCGTGTAATTTGTTGTAATAACTGTAATACCATTTAAAGTGAGCAGAACTGCAGCGGCTCTCTGAGTCCCGTATTTATTCTGAGCCACACAGTAAAACCATCCACTGCTGCTGGAGCTCAACGTGAAGCTGAAACTCTGTCCAGATCCTACAGGTGAGCTTTCATTCACCTTATACCAGGTGTAGTTCTCCACAGGTGGGTTAGCATCACTGCTGCAGGTCAGAGTCACTGAACTGCCCTCCACTATCTCACCAGAGGAACTGATGGACACTGAGACACTTTTTGGAGGATCTGAAAGAAAAAGAAATATGACAGAGGTTTAAGAACAATAAATTAAGAACCAGTGGCTCAGTGGATGTTGGCCAGTCACCTGTACAATCAAATACTTACACAAAACATTGAATGTCACTTTATCAGAATATTTCTCTCCGTACTTATTCTTGGACTTGCACTTGTATTCTCCACTGTCCGCAGAGCTGATGTTTTCAATGGTGTGAATTATTTCTTTGGCTTTAAATAAATTTCCTTTAAACCAGTTATACTCCACAGACGGGTTAGCATCACTACTGCAGGTCAGAGTCACTGAACTGCCCTCCACTATCTCACCAGAGGGACTGATGGACACTGAGACACTTTTTGGAGGATCTGAAACAGACAAAGAAAAAATACAAAGGAAACATTTTAAGGATCTTGTAGATTGCTGAATAAAGATGGTGCATAATTGATCAGAGTGAATCATCATTAACTCACACAGGACATTCAGAGACACAGCACCAGAGGACTGGCGCCCATATTGATTGACAGCCTGGCATGTGTAATCTCCACTGTCTACAGAGCTGATCTTGGAGATGAAATTAAATTGTCCTGTTTTTATAGAAGATGTGCCCTTATACCAGGTGTAGTTCTCCACAGGTGGGTTAGCATCACTGCTGCAGGTCAGAGTCACTGAACTGTCCTCCACTATCTCACCAGAGGGACTGATGGACACTGAGACATTCTTAGGAGGATCTAGATACAGAAACATGAACTGTACAATGTTAAAATGTATCCTTTATTTTTAATAACCAGATGATGAAAGTCATCATTACTTCATGTGTTACTGCAGGATAACATTAATTTACCAGAAAGATTTAGCTAGTGTGCTAGTATGAAACTATGCTAGTAGACATGCACACTAATCTAATGTTCTAGTGTGCATGTACAGTATGTAAGCATGCTAATACACAAACATGCCAACATTCAATTATTTTGCACTGCAAGCTTGTTAGGAAATTAATAACCATTTAAAGATTTCCAGTGTGTGTTTATGCTAATACACATTCATGCTAATATTTACATTTATATAAAAACACACGTGTATGCTAATGTTCTAATATTCTACTGTGTCTATATAAAGCTGTCTGAAGTCATACAGTGAAACTTCATAATAACTGATGACTTGTTGTGTACAGGACAATAATTTAGAGCAAAATCATAACATATCAGTGTTACTTTACTGTTAGTTACAGCTTCATGACTGATGGGATTCATTTTACATCTGGATTCAGCACAAACTTTTAGAATTGCTAGTTTTATGAGTGAATGAATAAATCTGTACTTACACTGGACATCAAGAGTGACAGCAGGGGAGCGATAACTTTCTCCCTGTACAGCACAGCTGTAACTGCCTGCATCCCTCTGACTGACTGATCGCAGACGGAGAGGGTTAGAGGAGGAGCTGAAGGGTGAAGAACGTCCAGTTATGTACCAGGTGAATGTTGGAGTGACAGTCCTTCTGCAGGTGGTTTTACATGTGAGAGTGACGTCATCTCCCTCAACCACACTATCAGGAATCATCTCCACCTGAAGCTCTGTGAAGGAGAGGAAAGAGGTAAAACATGTAGTGCAGCCTGTGGGGATTACTGTCAGTCCTACTGTTATTATCTCTTATTATTATTATTATTATTATTATTATTAATATATATTTTTTTGCAGTCAAACTCGCGCACACAGACACCCCTTTGTCTTTTTCAGGTATTTTGTTCATTCCACTGGGAGAGTTCTGTGTAGTGTGTTACTTATTTTATACATATAACTAATTATAACATTTAATTAATTAATTAAATATAACATATAACATTTTACTAAAGAAATAATGATTATAATAAACATAGCAGGTCAAACAGATGATTCCATGATAAATTACATGATGTAATCTGAATGTCATGTAACATTTTAACAGGAACTCTAATGAAGTTAAACAGAGACAACAAACAAACAACAACCTGAATGCACCTCTGGACTGAGTAATAAACTCCTTTTCTACATTTTGCTGCATATATTTTACAAACCGGATTCCACAAAAGTTGGGACACTAAACAAATTGTGAATAAAAACTGAATGCAATGACATGGAGATGACAAATGTCAATATTTTATTCAGAATAGAACATAAATCACGGAACAAAAGTTTAAACTGAGAAAATGTATCATTTTAAGGGAAAAATATGGTGAATCAAAATGTCATGGTGTCAACAAATCCCAAAAAAGTTGGGACAAGGCCATTTTCACCACTGTGTGGCATCTCCCCTTCTTCTTACAACACTCAACAGACGTCTGGGGACCGAGGAGACCAGTTTCTCAAGTTTAGAAATAGGAATGCTCTCCCATTCTTGTCTAATACAGGCCACTAACTGTTCAATCATCTTGGGCTGTCTTTGTCGCACCTTCCTCTTTAGGATGCGCCAAATGTTCTCTATAGGGGAAAGATCTGGACTGCAGACTGGCCATTTCAGTACCCGGATCCTTCTCCTACGCAGCCATGATGTTGTGATTGATGCAGAACGTGGTCTGGCATTATCTTGTTGAAAAATGCAGGGTCTTCCCTGAAAGAGATGACTAGATGTTGTTCTAGAACCTGAATATATTTTTCTGCATTGATGGTGCCTTTCCAGACATGCCAGCTGCCCATGCCACACGCACTCATGCAACCCCATACCATCAGAGATGCAGGCTTCTGAACTGAGCGTTGATAACAACTTGGGTTGTCCTTGTCCTCTTTGGTCCGGATGACATGGCGTCCCACATTTCCAACAAGAACTTCGAATCGTGACTCGTCTGACCACAGAACAGTCTTCCATTTTGCCACACTCCATTTTAAATGATCCCTGGCCCAATGAAAACGCCTGTGCTTGTGGATCTTGCTTAGAAATGGCTTCTTCTTTGCACTGTAGAGTTTCAGCTGGCAACGGCGGATGGCACGGTGGATTGTGTTCACTGACAATGGTTTCTGGAATAATCCTGAGCCCATTCTGTGATTTCCTTTACAGTAGCATTCCTGTTTGTGGTGCAGTGTCGTTTAAGGGCCCGGAGATCACGGGCATCCAGTATGGTTTTACGCCCTTGACCCTTACGCACAGAGATTGTTCCAGATTCTCTGAATCTTCGGATGATATTATGCACAGTTGATGATGATAACTGCAAAGTCTTTGCAATTTCTCGCTGGGTAACACCTTTCTGATATTGCTCTACTATCTTTCTGCGCAACATTGTGGGAATTGGTGATCCTCTACCCATCTTGGCTTCTGAGAGACACTGCCACTCTGAGAAGCTCTTTTTATACCCAATCATGTTGCCAATTAACCTAATTACTGTTAAATGGTATTCCAGCTCTTCGTTATGCTCAAATTTACTTTTCCCAGCCTCTTATTGCTACTTGTCCCAACGTTTTTGGGATTTGTTGACACCGTGAAATTTGGAATCAACATATTTTTCCTTTAAAATGATACATTTTCTCGGATTAAACTTTTGTTCCGTGATTTATGTTCTATTCTGAATAAGATATTGACATTTGCCATCTCCACATCATTGCATTCAGTTTTTATTCACAATTTGTTTAGTGTCCCAACTTTTTTGGAATCCGGTTTGTATATTGTATCACATAAAGTACTCGCTCTTATTAGCAAATATTCACTCTATGTATCTTGTATGCCTTTATTAAGAACTTTTGCTTTGTGATATTTGCCAGTTTTTCTTTTGAGTTTTTTTTGTACTATTTGTCCTGTCTTTATCATTTACTTTCTTATATTGACATTTCACTGTTTAGAAATCTATTTAGATCATTAATTCTTTGTAAGCCTGCTACGATATTTTCACATGCACCAAGAGAAATATGTCCAATAATAATAATAATAATAATAATAATAATAACCTCATGTGTATAATAATTACAGTTCTCAGACCTGTAGGCAAGCTCACCTCTTCAGTCACCTGATCACTAATAACTCTCACCTGTCTGCAGTCAGACTTCTCTCTTTTAATCAGAGGTCAGAACTTGAATAAAAGGACTTCTATTTGAAGATACTTTTTCCTTTTACTCCACTATGCTACACAAATGATTGTGCTTTCTACTTCACTACATTTCTGCATGGAGCTGCTTTACATAACCACAGTGGTGCATTTGAAGTATTTAAAGGGGGTAATAACGCCCCCTGCTGACTATTGAAATGTTACTGTATTGTAACTTCCATTAAGAGGGTTGCAGACAGCAACAAAACAGCACATGCACAGTGAAGAATTTTAATTTACAAAATTATTATTTACAATATCCATTAGTAATTTGGAGCATTTTTACTCACATGTAAGGAATAAAATAAATAAATTAAATAACATGGACAGATTTTAAAAGGAGAACTCAAGCCACAATTAACTTTCAGCACACTCCCAATGTCATTTTTTAAAGCTCAAATTTTCTCAATAAAATCTGAACTAAAACCAAACGCTTCAAGAGATTTCCATAAAAAATTGTGCTCCACCCGATCTAAAGCTTTTTCTTGATTTAGGGAAACCAGACCTATATTTAGCCCAAATGGTTTGGCAATATGTTAAATATCTTGGACTAGAGAGATATTATCAAATATGCTGTACGTTCGGTCAGTGTGTAAGACTTCTTCTAAAATGTTTCTTAGCCTTGCCGCAAGTGCTTTTGATAACAGTTTAATGTCGCTACAAAGTAACAACACGGGTTTCTTAATTCTTTATATCAGTCAAATCTCCTTTTTTGGGCAGTAGAGTGAGTGAGGGTTGCTCTTCTGCAACTCAATGAAAGTATCCCTTTATTTAAACTGTCAATTAGGATTTCTAAGATGTCCTCACCAATGTTACTCCAGAAGGAATTCAGCCGAAAGTCCATCTATGCCTGGGGCCTTACCATTGCTCATATTTTATAGTGCTTCGTAAAGTTCTTTTAAAGTTCTGGAAGGTGCATCCATTTGGTTAAACTCTTGAAATCATGCTATTACAAGAGCACCTTGCACTTTGGGTTCCAGGAGATCAGAAAGTTTCTGTTTTTTTTGTTTTGTTTGTTTGTTTTAGGGTCTGGTAAGTGTTACTGTACTGTATATCAGATTTA
The DNA here is from genome assembly GCA_030522415.1 of Channallabes apus. Lineage (NCBI taxonomy): Eukaryota > Metazoa > Chordata > Actinopteri > Siluriformes > Clariidae > Channallabes > Channallabes apus. Next base: position 6,789,311 of record CM060124.1, read on the forward strand.
AAATCTGAAATTTCTTTTAGTAGCTTACTTACTGATTGATTTAAAACTTTTCTGACATTGAGAGTGCGCTGTTGACACAACTGTTTGATTTGGATTTTACCAAAATCCCAGCATTGTTGCAATTTTTAAAAATTTGACTTCTCCTTTTTTTTTTTATTTCCCCAAAAAAGTAAAATTTTCTCTAAAAGCTTGGCTCTCTAATAATTTTGTATTAAAAACCCAGTATGTGCTTTTCGGTTTAATATTGTTAAATTTAGCTTTACATAAAATCAGGCTGTGGTCATAGAAACCGACAGGGATAATGTGACAACTTTTAATAATGTTCAGTTGCTGTTTTGAACCATAAAATCTGTCGAGCCGTGCAAGGGAGATTATTAGTATTATTAGCATACTAATATTATTCTAGTATTATTATTAGAATGAGTGTTTATCTGTCTCATGGAGAAATCTCCAGGTGTCACACAGCTAATGTTTATCTATTATTGTAATTCTAAAACACATCTACTGTACGAGAGAGCATACTGTATATGGCTCTTCATGGTTGTGGTCAGTTTCTGCAGTTTAATATCTCCAGCCACGAATAAAAAGAATTGCAGGTTTCTAAAATTGCAGGTTTCTAAAATCTTGCACAGCTTATTTAAACAGGTCAGTCTCTCTACATATGAAGTTGGCGCATATACACATACATATGAAACCAGGAGTGTATTTTTCAAAATGTGCTCTGACTTTAAGTAATCAACCTTTTATTATTTCATTTATATTATAAGATATTGGGGTAAAACTTTTTGAGAATGCAACACAGGGCGGCGCGGTGGTGTAGTGGTTAGCACTTTCGCCACCTCCAGGGTCTGGGTTCGATTCCCCGGCCAGGCTCGATTCCCGTCTCTGTGTGCATGGAGTTTGCATGTTCTCCCCGTGCTTGGTGGGTTTCCTCCAGGTACTCTGGTTTCCTCCCACAGTCCAAAGATATGCAGGTTAGGCTAATTGTCGTTCCTAAATTGCCCATAGTGTGTGATTGGGTGTGTGAGTGTGTGTATGTGTGTGTGCCCTGCGATGGATTGGCACCCTGTCCAGGGTGTACCCCTCCTAGTGCCCGAAGTCTCCTGGGATAGGCTCCAGGTCCCCCACGACCCTGAACACAGGATTAAGCGGTATAGATAATGAATGAAAGGATTGCAACACATCCGCTAGTGGAGGCCAGGTGACTTAGTGTTCTGTTCCAGTCATATCCCCAATCTGTCGCTATTATATTGTCACTGTATGTTTATTGAAATAAAAGTACATCTATTTTTTTTTCTGTTTTGACATCTCAAAAAGTCTCTTTTTTTCTATCACTTGCACCATTAATGTTTAGGGTGACAATACAAATCTCCCCAATAATTAAGCAAAAGATAGAATTAAACAGTACAAAATCAGTTATTCGTACAGGTAAAAAGAAAATGTTAAAGCGTTACATTTTCCCCAAAACAGAGTTTAACTTAGTTTAGATTTTCTTGCTCTGTAAATTTCTGGTTTGTCAATTTCACTCACCGATTGTCTAAAAGCATCCAGCAACATTTTTACATCTGTAAAAACTTTTTTCCAGGTTTATCAGCACTGTACTCTTTTCCTCTTCACCCAATCAACTTTTTTGCCATTTTCTGATTGTCAGAGAAATCAATGTCACTCTCCATTTCATGTTCGCTTTCTGATTTTTCCAATTTTCTTGATTGTTTCTTTGTCCCATGTTTGTTTTCTCTTTTTCTTTTTATTGGTTCTTTAAACAAAGCTTGTTCAGTTTCCATTAGCACAGTTTTGTTATCTCCTTCCACCACTGTGTCTATGTCACTCATGATGTTGTCCTCTGTGTTGGACACTGAGTCAGTGAGATCAGTCTCTGCTCTTGTGTATTGTCTGAGTTCTGACTGTGATGCAGCAACATGAGAAATCACAGTACTCACCCCGTCGCAGTGTGTTTCCTGTTGGTGTGTAGACGGGATCTTATGGGGTTTACTGCTATGTTGGGAAACTTATCAGTGGAAGGTGTGCTGGCCTCCTCAGTGTCTTTTCCAGTTGTGGTGTTCTCACTGGTTGTTTGTTGATGTTTCTTCTTTGCGTGACCTGCTTTGGTTGTTCCCTCGCTTTCCCTGTTCTCCCTCACCATCTCACCCAGACAAGCACGGACCAGGTGTCCCATCTTTCCACATCCAGAGCATTTTAGTGTTTCAGTGGAGACATAGATCACAGTGAAATCCATAAATTTTCAAACTCAAGGTGCTCTGTAATGCCGTAGTGTTGTTATTCAGGATCATGTAAATCATCTGAACTACATCACATGTTTTAGTAGGTCAGATTTACTGCCGATTTCTTTGTAATTTGAGGACAATTTTCTCTCACTAGAATTTCTAGTGGTGTGTGTGTGTGTGGGGGGGGGGGGGGGATTAGACAGGGTCACTTTTTTTGATGGTGTTGACAGGGGAAGTACGCTGTAGTGAGACCCTGCTATATTTAGGCTGTTTACCACCAGCTTTGTTGCATTTCTCACGGTGCCTTTCACGGCAAGAACATGCCAAAATTTTTAGAGCTTGCGGACGCCATGTCCTCCAGCAAACACACAGGAGCTGATGCTCCGCACTGAAACCTCAGACTCACAGAGGTTTGGTGAGCGCACTGAACGATGTTAGATTAATTAGAAAGTTCTTTCTTTTTTTTTTTTTTTTAAAAAAAGGGAAGAAAATAAATAAATAAATAAATCAAACGTTTGACCTAGAATGCTGAAACACGCTCACACTCACACACGCTCCGCCCACTCACTCCCAGCATGCACTCCGAGAGAGAGAGAGAGAGAGAGAGAGAGACTAGCCTTAAGGGTCACAGTTAACTACAAGAGACATATTTTGATTAAACTGAAAAACATTCAACCTTGTGGACTTTAATGATCTGTTGGTCAACATTCATTCATTCATTTTCTATACCACTTTATCCTGTATTTATGGTCGCGGGGGACCTGGAGCCTATCCCAGGAGACTCAGGGCACGAGGCAGGGTACACCCTGGACAGCATGCCAATCCATCGCAGAGCACACACACACTCTGGTGAATTTGGGAACGCCAATTAGCCTAATCTGCATGTCTTTGGACTGTGGGAGGAAACCGGAGTACCCGGAGGAAACCCACCAAGCACGAGGAGAACATGCAAACTCCATGCACACAGAGACGGGAATCGAGCCTGGCCGGGGAATCGAACCCGGACCCTGGAGGTGCAAGGCGACAGTGCTAACCACTACACCACCGCGCCGCTGTTGGTCAACATGTCATTAAAATATTAGAGTAAACAGTACAGATGAGGCTAAAACATTAACCTGGAAATGTTCACATGAATATTTGACATGTTTAGCTCAGCTGGTCAGATGGCAGGTTTTATTCCTAACTGTTAACTGGCTACAGTAGATAACTAAAGCTAATACTAGCTTTCACACAGATCTTTATGGAGTGATTGTTTCCTTTGGAGATAATTTACTTCCTAAATGACAAATTCTACAAGAGTGGTCTAATGAATAATTTTATGATGAATAAAATACAGTGTGTTATTTCAGCTGATGTATCTTACCTGTAACAGAAAGATAAACTCCATCTTTACCTTGATACTTTCCTGCAGCAGTGGTTGTTAGAAATCTGAAGTAGTATTTGCCTTCATCCTGTTCTGTTACACCACTCAGTCTGAGCCTGCAGTCACCCGGTGTGTATCTGAGATACTGAACCCTGTCTCTGTACTTTGGGTCTAATGACAGATCAGGAGGCTCTTTATCTGTAGTCAACTCTCTGCTCCAGAAATCTCTCTGAACTGTGTAACCACGTGGATGTGTGTATCTGCACCCCATGGTCACTGTAGATCCCCTTAGTGCACAGATGTAGCTCGGTGTGTAAGACACACTCCACTCATTCTGGGAGACAACAACTCCTGCAACAGAGAAACGTGTTCATAATGCAGACGTATGTGTAAGAAACTGTCCACTGCCAAAATCTGCTCATGTCCTGATTAAATACACACAGTGAGAAGCTCCACAGGTCAAACAGTACAGACAACAGGAGAGAGAGAGAGAGAGAGAGAGAGAATTTTGAATTTACAAAATCCTTTTTTCATTTACAGTTATTTGGTATTAATTTTTACTAAAACGTAAGGAAACTTACTTGAAATAATAAATAAATAAATAAATAAATAAATGTAATAAATAAAATTGTAAAAAGTTTTTAAAACAAGGTATGTGTAAAACAGAGCTCATTTTCAAACAAAGTGCACAGTGCTCCATCAAAACACCAAATTCTCTCAAAGGTCGTAAGAGATACAGTAGAGATAATCGATTAAAACCCTTGATTTTGTTAGTGCAATTGTTGCTGCTACAACACTTTAATTTACTTTTTGTTAAATTTTGCTTCTTCTGCTTAAGTATTGTTACAATCCGCAACATGGTCGCGCTGTGTGTGTGTGTTTGATGCGTCTGTGTTTCTGTGCTTCGTAGCATGTGTACAGTATATTGTGTCCAGGTTGCGCGCCGCTCCGGATTGCACTTCAGGTTTTTCGACTGCCACTAGTGATGGGTCGTTCATGAACGATTCGTTCTTTTTGAACTAATCTTTATCATGACTCAGATGAACAAGTCATCTCGGAGAGTGATTTGTTCATTTTCTATTTATTATTTTGGCCTCGGTCCACCCTGAAGCTAATCATGTTGTGGTGTTTGTATCTTTATTTTCATTTGCTTTGTGTAAAGCAATACAAACCTCATCTTTTTGTAAGATGAAATATCTGTTTAGATCTTTCTCTTATACTACACCATTATAGTCCACCTTCATACAGTTTAAAATAGAACCCCGAACCAATCATTTGCTGTACGACCCAAACCTAGCCTGGAACATAACAGTATACACCCATTTTTGCTCGACCCACAATGTAGTTTAGTAGCTGATGTTTTTCTGAATATATTTTATGACTAGGATAAAGGAATATAATGTAAAAAAATTGTTAAAAACAATAAACAGGGCTTTTAAATAAATAAGTTTGGAGCACTTTCCAAAAGCATGAAAGATGGCTCTTTCTGTGCACAAAAAGGACATCCTTGACTTATGTTAGGGTAGAGACATGAGAGTAAAAGCATAGAAAAAATTCTCCACTGTAAGTCTCCAGATCTTTAGCTAATGGTGACTTGTACAGCCATGAGTGTGTATAGACATGTTATGCATACATTATATATATGCTGTTAGGGTTGATTAGTACTGTATATGGATCATCATTGTTGTGTGTGTGTGTGTGTGTGTGTGTGTCCTGTTAGTTCATACTGTATATTTATGAAAAACAAACCAGTGTACATTTGCGAATGACTCACCTGGGCTTATGAGCAGAAACAGTAGGGAAAGGGGAGGAGTCAATCTGAGTGACATCATCAGTACTTCCTGTGTATCATCACAGATGGGAAATACTTTTCAGTTTTAATGTCATAAAACACCCGTAAATCTGCAGTGTGTTTATCTTTGTAAAGCAGAGTGCTGTGTGTTTACAGTTACAGTAACTGTTCACTACAGGTGTGTGTTGTGTGTGATGTACAGTTCAGTGTGTGAGGAATAACTCAGAGTAAATAACAGAACATTCTCTCATTAATATGAGATTATTAAGCACATACTCATGAAAGACTTGTTTTTTCTTTTAGAAAACATTACTCCTGTGACTTCATTCCCAAATGTGAAAGAGTCAGATTATTTGTACACACTCCACACAAACTAAATAACCTGGATTTAGAAAAAGGCTTATGTTGTTCTGAGTGTTTTTAATAGAAATGACAAAAATAACTATTTACATTTGACTATTGCATTGTTTAACCCATGTATGATATTCATGTCAAACTGAAAACCATTTTAATTTTTAACCCCAAAAAATGGAATAACTGTACATTTTCTACCTGAAACTCAGTGACCTTTTACACTATATATTGTACATATACAAGGCCACTACATTACCTATAACAGTTTGTTTCATAATCACTCAACCTGAGACAGAAAATTCTCAAATGAAAGCTGTCAATAGTTGAAACAATCAGAAAAATATGATGAAGCTCCAAACTGAGGTTCTAACTGTGAAGAATAGGTCAGTCCATTTCTCCCTATTTATGTCCTTGACTAACAATGACCTGGTATCTTACATATCAAAAAAGTAAAAGAAAAAAAAGTCGTTCTTATGGACACTCTACACTGGGATGGAACAATAAGTAGCCGGGAGGACTGTAATCCAGAGGTCATATTAGACTACAGCGCCACCAAAGCAGGGGTAGACAACCTAGACAAGCTGCTGGCCTGCTATAGCTGTCAAAGAGGAACGCTACAGTGGCCACTCATGAACTTCTACAACAGGCTGGATGTCACTAAGCCTACTGTATAATACATTTATAATCTGGACGGCAATCAGCCCAGTCTGGAATTAAATGAAGCAAAGTAAATGGGTTTCCATGAGGAGCTAGGCACGGTACTGGTGACATCCCACATCCATAGGAGACAACATGAGCCCAGGACCTCAGCTTTTCTAAGCACAGTGAGGAGAATGGCAGATGCTCCAGCTGTTCCAACTATATACCTCAAATCTTAAGTATAGTGATTAATTATAAACTTATGACAAAAAAGTGAACCACACTTCCATTGTTAATTGTGTTCTAGTTGAGACTGATTGTAATCAATGAACATATATTTTCTCTCTATTCTTTGAAATATAGATAAAGACAATATATGTTAATATTTTATTAAGTAAAATTTGACCTCAGACGTTTAAAAAAACTAAAATGTCCCGGGGCAATTTGACCTGAGGGTCTCAAAAGTGAAGACATTACAAGGGATAAATTCATAATGAAATAAAAAAAAAAAATCTTTCTGACCTTTTAAAGAGATGTTTATCTTCTGCATCCAGCGAGAAAAACACACAGAAACACCAGGAGCTTTGTCCAAGTTAAAATGTGCTGCTGATTGACTTTCTCTCACACACAAACTGGCATGTTTCTTCCTCTTTCATTGGTGATGTCGCCGCTTACTTCCTTCCTCCTTCTACAAATTAAGAAACACACTAAACACCCACACATGCAACTTTTTTTCAAAAAAAAGCCTATAAGCTCATGTTATCTATCTGCACGTCACTTTGTGTTACTATGGAAACGGTTCCACAATAGGGGAAACACACCAGTGTAGTCTGTATGTAAGTTATTTTACAGAGTGAACTGGTGATGTGTGATATTTAGTTACTGTTCCTAACATGTTTACTAAACACCTTTTCATTTTATAGACAACAAACATTTTAAAGAAAAAACTTGAACATGAAAAGCTTCTAATTCTAGTCACCGTGTGGATGAAGTCATTTCCTGTGTGCAGTATTTAGGAGGACAGAGGAACGTAAGAGCTAAAAGTAAAGTAACATCCTTTTAGTGTGTGTTACCACAGAATCTTATTACATATCTATCAGGAGATATAAAGCTGAATAAGAACATGCAAAAGAATAAGAAAATCAGAAAGGGGGCAAATAGTTTTTCACACCACTGTATATATATATACAGTGGTGTGAAAAACTATTTGCCCGCCTCCTGATTTCTTATTCTTTTGCATGTTTGTCACACAAAATGTTTCTGATCATCAAACACATTTAACTATTAGTCAAAGATAACACAAGTAAACACAAAATGCAGTTTTTAAATGAGGGGTTTTATTATTTAGGGAGAAAAAAAATCCAAACCTACATGGCCCTGTGTGAAAAAGTAATTGCCCCCTGAACCTAATAACTGGTTAGGCCACCCTTAGCAGCAATAACTGCAATCAAGCATTTGCGATAACTTGCAACGAGTCTTTTACAGCGCTCTGGAGGAATTTTGGCCCACTCACCTTTGCAGAATTGTTGTAATTCAGCTTTATTTGAGGGTTTTCTAGCATGAACCGCCTTTTTAAGGTCATGCCACAACATCTCAATAGGATTCAGGTCAGGACTTTGACTAGGCCACTCCAAAGTCTTCATTTTGTTTTACTTCAGCCATTCAGAGGTGGATTTGCTGGTGGGTTTTGGGTCATTGTCCTGCTGCAGCACCCAAGATCGCTTCAGCTTGAGTTGACGAACAGATGGCCGGACATTCTCCTTCAGGATTTTTTGGTAGACAGTAGAATTCATGGTTCCATCTATCACAGCAAGCCTTCCAGGTCCTGAAGCAGCAAAACAACCCCAGACCATCATACTACCACCACCATATTTTACTGTTGGTATGATGTTCTTTTTCTGAAATGCTGTGTTACTTTTACGCCAGATGTAACGGGACACGCACCTTCCAAAAAGTTCAACTTTTGTCTCGTCGGTCCACAAGGTATTTTCCCAGAAGTCTTGGCAATCATTGAGATGTTTTTTAGCAAAATTGAGACGAGCCTTAATGTTCTTTTTGCTTAAAAGTGGTTTGTGCCTTGGAAATCTGCCATGCAGGCCGTTTTTGCCCAGTCTCTTTCTTATGGTGGACCCGTGAACACTGACCTTAATTGAGGCAAGTGAGGCCTGCAGTTCTTTAGATGTCGTTCTGGGGTCTTTTGTGGCCTCTCGGATGAGTTGTCTCTGCGCTCTTGGGGTAATTTTGGTCGGCCGGCCACTCCTGGGAAGGTTCACCACTGTTCCATGTTTTTGCCATTTGTGGATAATGGCTCTCTCTGTGGTTCACTCGAGTCCCAAAGCTTTAGAAATGGCTTTATAACCTTTACCAGACTGATAGATCTCAATTACTTTTGTTCTCATTTGTTCCTGAATTTCTTTGGATCTTGGCATGATGTCTAGCTTTTGAGGTGCTTTTGGTCTACTTCTCTGTGTCAGGTAGCTCCTATTTAAGTGATTTCTTGATTGAAACAGGTGTGGCAGTAATCAGGCCTGGGGTGACTACAGAAATTGAACTCAGGTGTGATAAACCACAGTTAAGTTATTTTTTAACAAGGGGGGCAATCACTTTTTCACACAGGGCCATGTAGATTTGGAGTTTTTTTTCTCCCTTAATAACGTAAACCTTCATTCAAAAACTGCATTTTGTGTTCAATTATGTTATCTTTAACTAATAGTTAACGGTTTTTGATGAGCAGAAACATTTAAGTGTGACAAACATGCAAAAGAATAAGAAATCAGGAAGGGGGCAAATAGTTTTTCACACCACTGTATATATATATATATATATATATATATATATATATATATATATATATATATATATATATATATATATATACACACACACAGGTCCTTCTCAAAGTATTAGCATATTGTGATAAAGTTCATTATTTTCTGTAATGTACTGATAAACATTAGACTTTCATATATTTTAGATTCATTACACACAACTGAAGTAGTTCAAGCCTTTTATTTTTTTAATATTGATGATTGTGGCGTGCAGCGCATGAAAACCCAAAATCTAAAAAAATTAGCATATTTCATCCGAGCAATAAAAGAAAATGTGTGTTTTTAATACAAAAAAAGTCAACATTCAAATAATGATGTTCAGTTCTGCACTCAATACTTGGTCGGGAATTCTGTTGCAGATTCTTGTGTCTTGTGTCTCTCAACTTTCTCTTCACAATATCCCACAGATTCTCTATGGGGTTCAGGTCAGGAGAGTTGGCAGGCCAATAAAGCACAGTAATACCCTGGTCAGTAAACCATTTACCAGTGGTTTTGGCACTGAAAAAAAAAAATCTCAATTGCAAACATGCATTTAGTACAAACCGGCACTTCGGGCACTGGCTGGGAATCAAACCCGGGTCATCCACATGGCAGGCGAATCACCTAACCAATGAGCCACACCAGTGCCCGTGTATATTTAAAGCGCATAAACACACTAAAACAATAATGTTTTAGGCTAACATATCATACATCTTTGTAGTCTTTTTGCACACACACGTGGGTGCGTTACAATAATAATAATAATAATAATAATAATAAATTCGGAGAATATTAACAGCACACATTTTTGTACAGCATGTCAGTTTTCCTGGTTAACCCTTTATGGGTCGACGGCATCGTCGATGATGACAATCACCTTTTTTTCCTCGCAAGTGTTTTTGTGAATTAATTTATATTGTAGCAGCCCAGAAGAAAATATGTACACAAACATAATATGTTTTCTTTTCAAAAAGTTTATTGCCAAATTAATGTTTGTGATTAAATTAATGTTAAAAAAAAAACAGACAGTATATCAGATTCTCGTCTCCACACATGTGTTGAAGCCCCGCCCCCACACTTTGCGCTCCATTAACATGCAAGATTTATGTAAACGACTTCATTCAGATGTATTGTTTGTGAGGAGAGACGTGCTGATGCATTTTCACTTAAATATTCTTATACACATGTAAGAATCCTGCAGGGAAAATGACTCGTGGCATGAATCCACACGAAATGCTTCAGTTTCAAATAATTATTCAACACTGGACATAAACAGCAAAAAAATCATGATAACAATAATTAGAATAATCATCATGTATTTTTTTTTTTACTGTCTGTGTCCAGTGTTGAATCATTATTTGACCACGAATGGCTGGAATGATGAAATAAAGCTGCTCACATCACTTTAAAAAAATCCAGTGTTTATTCAGCAAGTATATATTTGTGCTCTGTTGTTTTTCTGTGCTACTGATTTTACATTTTGTTTGCTTTTGGCTGCCCCTTTTGTAATCTTTGTATATTATGACTGAAACAAATCTGCTCATATCGGCTTAAATCAGCAGCGTTTTGATCACAGGTGAGATGAAAAGTGCAAAGTGAAAGTGTGGACCAAAAACAGCAGCTTTATTTCATTCATAAAATACTCATAATAATATTCATAATAATCACAAACAACAACAACACAGCACAATGCATGGTGTCTGAATGGATGTAATGTGGTTGTGAATAAGCCTTTTAGTGATTGCAAAATGTTTACGTGAACCTGTGGCGCGCGTGCTCTTCCACTGACCAGAGTTTTGAGGCAGATGAACGCACACATGCCGATATAGGGATTTATAAGATCTTTATTTTTTTTAATAATCGCCATAATCCTCCGAAATACAACAAACACAGATTTATACTTGCTAAATCAGCGCTGCCTTTGGTGAGGTGTAAGGCACTTTATTTCAGTCATAATGTTATAACATATTATTGCTGTGTAGTTTTTTTTTTTTTTTGTGTGTGTGTGTGTGTGTGTGTGTGTGTGTGTGTGTGTGCATAAGATTTGTGTTTCAGTAACCATGCTTCATTTTTGTTTATCTCAAAAGAAGCCCTGTTTGTTTGTTGAACAGTGTGTATATGTGGACACACACCCATCACTTTCATGAACTCACTTCTGTGTTCAAAACAATCTGCCAGGTAGAGGTCTGCGCGGGAATGTTTTTTTTATTCCGCACCCACCCGCTCCCGCTATATAGAATAATATATATTAGAATAATTTTCCGTTAAATTTTTATCTGTTTCCAGAATCTCACATTTAAACAGAGAAAAACGACTCTGACTAAATTCTAGCAATTTATTAAAGTAACTACCTTATTTGGAGAGATTTATTAAAAGTGCTTCCCACATAGGGGAAGTCTCTCCATTTACAAGTGTCCTGCTTACTCAGGGGTAATTTTTTTTCCATCTGCATCTATGACACACGAAAAATACTCCAATACATCAGACTTGCCCGATGTGGGTTTCTTAATGGTAAACTGACCATTTTCTAGTCCAAGCTGAACGTCCTTCAAGGACAGCGCATCCACACTTTGCTCTGCCATCCTCGGTACAGCCCGCTCTGATGACCGTTATGCAAATCCTGCATGCACAGACCTTGCCAATAAAATGCGTGATGCAGTCCATGGATGCAGCGCAGTCATGAGCGCAAGTCATACAGGTGCTCGATAAGATTGAATAAAGCGCAGGTATGCTGTTCAGAAAGGACGTCGGGAACGGTATATTATTAGACCGCCTGCTCCCGTCCAAATTACACCAGAGTTACCGACCGCTACCGCGTTTTGTTTGTACATTTATTCCTGTGTAGCAAAAAATCTTGTCGGGTTCCGCGGGAGAGCAGCGGGAATGCAGACCTCTACTGCCAGGTTTGTTTATCCTGCTTCTTCTCTGCTTTTCTGCTAGAGTATGAAATTGTATTTTTGTCGGCAATTTGACATAAGTTTAAAAGTTGCACATGAATCTGACATATTTACATCAGCCACATTAAGAAAGCCCAGTTTGTGCTCTACATAAATAAGGGGAAATTTATTATCTACTATATTGGTAAAGATTTGAATTTTAGAAGAGCAAATTTAAGAAGAGCGATGAATCACTGCAGGTCTTCAGAAAGGCCTCAGACCCCTAAGAGTTTTAACATATAAATCAGATGTAATTATGAACTCAGGACAGAAACCTACAGGACACATATAGAAAAGGATCCATCAAAACCACAAACCGTCACATAAACTACACATATATACTCTCTCTCTCTCTCTCTCTCTCTCTCTCTCTCTCTCTCTCCATGGTGTTGAGGTTGATTAACTCACTTTTCTTTTCTTGCACTCTAAGAAAAGAAAGTGTTACAAAGACTTGAGGAAATATCAAACAGAAAAATGTAAAATACAATACAATCAAACTTTTAGATAAAAGTTAATTTCTGCGATTAACGTAGCAGTACTTTACTAGCATTACACTATTGTGACCTGAACCTCTTGACACTGTTGCCTAAACCTTGTTATTTTGGACACAGCCTGGTGCTGAATCCAGTGATTACAAGCAATGTGATGAACAAATAGAAGCACTTACTGTTAAAGTGTCGTAATCAGGAGAGATGGACTGAGGGTCCAGAGATGTGTACGTGTCATCAGGAGGACTCGACTTAACATTCTGTGTGAGAGAAATAAATAAATCATGTGTTCATCATTCTCAGCGACTTTATCCCGATATGAATGTTTGAGTGAAGTGTGTCTCTGAGGATACTTACTGCAAGTGTGTGATACACATCACTGGAGGACCTGGTCTGAAGATCAAGACCTGTGTATGTGTCATCAGGAGGACTCAAGTGAACGTTCTGTGTGAAGATTATAAAGAATGTTTTTGGTGTTTTTAGAAAACCCTAAACAGCTGAATGTCTGAGTAAATAAACTCTTCCTCAGGTTGCACACAATTTAACACACATCATTTACTACTATAGCTCTGTTTAGTGATGGAAAGAGCCTCGACCCTGGTGTTTCCTCATGTTCATTAATCTGTGTCTAGAGTTGATCATCACTCTCTGTTTTGCAGGTAACCATGAGGGTTTTTTTGTTGTTGTTGCTGTTGTAAGTGGAAGCAGAAGATCACACTCTGTCACTCTGTCACGTTACAGTTCACTTACCTGACCAGACTCGGCAACATCATTTGAACCTCCTCTTCTCATTTTCCTAAATATGAACAATAATCAGATTATTCAGGCAATATCACAGACAAATAAGCAAGTTGATAGTGAAAAATAAGCTCATACCTCATACATAAAACAGCAATGGTGGCAAATAACCATCCATCTACTCCTGCAATTGTAAGAACTACATACAGAACCACACTCCTGCCCCCTGTGTGTAGACAGAAATTACTCAGCTATAACTCATTCAACTTTATCAAAGCTACAAAGGGCTATTTGTGAGAATATCTGTAATACCATTTAAAGTGAGTGGCACTGCAGCGGCTCTCTGAGTCCCGTATTTATTCTGAGCCACACAGTAAAACAATCCACTGCTGCTGGAGCTCAATGTGAAGCTGTAACTCTGTCCAGATCCTACAGGTGACCTTTCATTCACCTTATACCAGGTGTAGTTCTCCACAGGTGGGTTAGCATCACTGCTGCAGGTCAGAGTCACTGAACTGCCCTCCACTATGTCGCCAGAGGGACTGATGGACACTGAGACTCTCTTAGGGGGATCTAAAAGGAAAAGAAATATGACAGAGGTTTAGGAATATTAAATTAAGAACCAGTGACTCAGTGGATGATGGCTAGTCACCTGTACAATCAAATACTTACACAAAACATTTACTGTCACATTATCAGAATATTTCACTCCATATTGATTCATGGACTTGCACTTGTATTCTCCACTGTCCTCAGAGTTGATGTTTACAATGGTGTGAATATTGTCTTTGGTTTCAAGTAATGTTCCTTTAAACCAGTTATTCTCTGCAGGTGGGTTAGCATCACTGCTGCAGTTCAGAGACACATTACTGCCCTCCACTATCTCACCAGAGGGACTGATGGACACTGAGACACTTTTTGGAGGATCTATAATAGACAACATATAAAAACACAAATTAAACAAATATATTTCAGATTATTGAGGCTGAGGAAGATATACACCCAGGCAAAATTTATTGTCATTAACTGGGACTGATGGACACTTAGGAGGTCTAGAGACAGAAACATGAACATTAAAATGTATCCTTTATTTTTAATAATCAGATGATGAAAGTCATCATTACTTCATGTGTTACTGCAGGATAACATTAATTTACCAGAAAGATTTAGCTAGTGCGCTAGTATGAAACTATGCTAATAGACGTGCACACTAATCTAATGTTCTAGTGTGCATGTACAGTATGTAAGCATGCTAATACACAAACATGCCAACATTCAATTATTTTGCACTGCAAACTTGCTAGGAAATTAATAACCATTTAAAGATTTCCAGTGTGCGTTTATGCTAATTGTAAAGTTTTTCTAAAGTTTAGTAGTAGAAGAGGCGAGTTGCTCGGTCTGTCCGCTGTGCTTTGGTAAGCTTTTCTGGCGCCAGGAGAGATTCAGTCAAACACACACACACACGTTGTCTGTCAGAAAGGTCTCTGTTTATTAACAGCAAAAGATGGGGTTTATATATATTTGACCAAACGCCTGGGCTATAGACATATGTTACTACAAAGAGCATGAACCATTGTAAATGTCCTGGTGAGATCCTGAAGAATCAAAGGAGAGGAAGATAGAGGTGTCCGTGCAGAGACAGATCACAAGATGTTGGCTCGAGTTAGGGGGAGAGGGGGAAGGAGACAGAGGGAGATAGCGAGAGAGGGAGAGAGAGAGAGAGAGACAAAGAGAGTATGGGAAGGTGAGGGCGGGAGTGTTCACACCTTTAAGAACAGATGCAAGAGGAGACAGGAAGATAGCAGCAGGAAAGATTTAACACGTTGGTATCAGATCTATAAGGAAGAGAACTAGAGAGTAGAAACAGCTCCTTTACTGTATATGTTAAATAATTCTAACACTAATACACGTTCATGCTAATATTTACATTTTTACAGTGCAAGTATAAAAATACACATGTATGCTAATAGTCTAATATTCTAATATTCTCCTGTGTCTATATAAAGCTGTCTGAAGTCATACAGTGAAAGTGCATAGTAACTGATGACTTGTTGTGTACAGGACAATAATTTAGAGCAAAATCATAACATATCTGTGTTACTTTACTGTTAGTTACAACTTCATGACTGATGGGATTCATTTTACATCTGGATTCAGCACAAACTTTTAGTGTTGCTAGTCGTATGAGTGAATGAATAAATCTGTACTTACACTGGACATCAAGAGTGACAGCAGGGGAGCGATAACTTTCTCCCTGTACAGCACAGCTGTAACTGCCTGCATCCCTCTGACTGACTGATCGCAGACGGAGAGGGTTAGAGGAGGAGGTGAAGGATGAAGAACGTCCAGTTTTGTACCAGGTGAGTGTTGGAGTGACAGTCCTTCTGCAGGTGGTTTTACATGTGAGAGTGACGTCATCTCCCTCAACCACACTATCAGGAATCATCTCCACCTGAAGCTCTGTGAAGGAGAGGAAAGAGGTAAAACATGTAGTGCAGCCTGTGGGGATTACTGTCAGTCCTACTGTTATTATCTATTATTATTATTATTCTTATTCTTATTATTATTATTCTTATTATTATTATTATTATTATTATATTTTATTTGCTGTCAAAATTGCGCACACAGACACCCCTTTCTCTTTTTCAGGTATTTTGTTCATTCCACTGGGAGAGTTCTGTGTAGTGTGTTACTTATTTTATACATATAACTAAATATAACATTAAATTAATTAATTAAATATAACATATAACATTTTACTAAAGAAATAATGATTATAATAAACATAGCAGGAAAAACAGATGATTCCATGATAAATTACATGATGTAATCTGAATGTCATGTAACATTTTACCAGGAACTCTAATGAAGTTAAACAGAGACAACAAACAAACAACAACCTGAATGCACCTCTGGACTGAGTAATAAACTCCTTTTCTACATTTTGCTGCATATATTTTATATTGTATTGCATAAAGTACTCGCTCTTATTAGCAAATACTCACTCTATGTATCTCATATGCCTTTATTAAGCACTTTTGCTTTGTGATTTTTGCCAGTTTTTCTTTAGAGTTTTTTTTTGCTACTATTTGTCCTGAAATCTATTTAGATCATTAATTCTTTGTAAGCCTGCTACGATATTTTCACATGCAACAAGAGAAATATGTCCAATAATAATAATAATAATAATAATAATAACCTCATGTGTATAATAATTACAGTTCTCAGACCTGTAGGCAAGCTCACCTCTTCAGTCACCTGATCACTAATAACTCTCACCTGTCTGCAGTCAGACTTCTCTCTTTTAGAGGTTACTAAGTAAAGGGATATTACTTACATAGTTCACTTGTCCGAAACTTCAATAAAAGCACTTCTATTAGAGGATACTTTTTCCTTTTACTCCACTATGCTAAACAAATAATTGTGCTTTCTACTTCACTACATTTCTGGGGCCAGGGGTAGCTCAGTGGTCAAGGCATTGGACTACGGTTCGGAAGATCCCAGGTTCAAACCCCACAACCACCAAGTTGCCACTGTTGGGCCCTTGAGCAAGGCCCTTAACCCTCAACTGCTCAGATGTGTAATGAGATAAAAATGTAAGTCGCTCTGGATAAGAGCGTCTGCCAAATGCCTAAATGTAAATTTCTGCATGGAGCTGCTTTACAAAACCACAGTGGCGGTTATAATTTGAGGCCAATTTTCTCTCACTAGAATTTCTTCTTTGATGTGTGTGTGTGTGTGGGGGGATTAGACAGGGTCACTTTTTTTGATGGTGTTGACAGGGGAAGTACGCTGTAGTGAGACCCTGCTATGTTTAGGCTGTTTACCAAGAACATGTCAAAAGTTTTAGAGCTTGCGGACGCCATGTCCTCCAGCAAACACACAGGAGCTGATGCTCCGCACTGAAACCTCAGACTCACAGAGGTTTGGTGAGCGCACTGAACGATGTTAAATTAATTAGAAAGTTCTTTCTTTTTTTTTTTTTTTTTAAAAGGGAAGAAAATAAATAAATAAATAAATGAAACGTTTGACCTAGAACGCTGAAACACGCTCACACTCACACACGCTCCGCCCACTCACTCCCAGCATGCACTCAGAGAGAGAGTGAGAGAGAGAGAGAGAGAGAGAGAGAGAGAGACACTTACTATGACTTCAGGGTTACAGTTAACTACAAGAGACATAGTTTGATTAAACTGAAAAACATTAAACCGTGTGGACTTTAATGATCTGTTGGTCAACATGTCATTAAAATATTAGAGTAAACAGTACAGATGAGGCTAAAACATTAACCTGGAAATGTTCACATGAATATTTGTCATGTTTAGCTCAGCTGGTCAGATGGCAGGTTTTATTCCTAACTGTTAACTGGCTACAGTAGATAACTAAAGCTAATACTAGCTTTCACACAGATCTTTATAGAGTGATTGTTTCCTTTGGAGATAATTTACTTCCTAAATGACAAATTCTACAAGAGTGGTCTAATGAATAATTTTATGATGAATAAAGTACAGTGTGTTATTTCAGCTGATGTATCTTACCTGTAACAGAAAGATAAACTCCATCTTTACCTTGATACTTTCCTCCATTAGTCGTTATAAATCTGAAGTAGTATTTGCCTTCGTCCTGTTCTGTTACACCACTCAGTCTGAGACTGCAGTCACCCGGTGTGTATCCGAGATACTGAACCCTGTCTCTGTACTTTGGGTCTAATGACAGATCAGGAGGCTCTTTATCTGTAGTCAACTCTCTGCTCCAGAAACCTCTCTCAACTGTGTAATTACGTGGATGTGTGTAACTGCACCCCATGGTCACTGTAGATCCCCTTAGTGCACAGATGTAGCTCGGTGTGTAAGACACACTCCACCCATTCTGGGAGACAACAACTCCTGCAACAGAGAAACGTGTTCATAATGCAGACGTATGTGTAAGAAACTGTCCACTGCCAAAAACTGCTCATGTCCTGATTAAATACACACAGTGAGAAGCTCCACAGGTCAAACAGTACAGACAACAGGAGAGAGAGAGAGAATTTAAATTTACAAAATCCTTTTTTTTATTTACACTTATTTGGTATTCATTTTTACTAAAACGTAAGGAAACTCACTTGAAATAATAAATAAATAAATAAATAACTGTGTGTGTTTGATGTGTCTGTGTTTTTGTGCTTTGTAGCGTGTGTACAGTATATTGTCTCCAGGTCGCGCGCCGCTCCGGATTCCACTCCACACGTGCCCTTCCGCCCTGAGTGACGTCATCAACCAGCCGACCATTTATAAACGGGAGAGATACGCGGGAACGTGGAGGCGTGTAGTGTAGTGATGGGAAGTTCGAATCATTTTAGAGGCTCGGTTCTTTGAATCTTTCTTTGAGTGATTTCGTTCATTTCGTTCTTTTGATCAGAAATAAATTAAAATGTTGCATTTTTAATAAAAAAATACCCCCAATACGTCTACATGCACAAATTTTGGCTATAGATCCAGTTATGACAATATTACAATGTAACTAAGAATATATTAATATAACAAAATAATATTTATGCAATATAATCACGGGCTCTTGATTCGTTATTCGTTTGCAATATAAACCAAAATACATTAACCATATAATATAAACCAAAATATAAACCAAAATATTTAATTTGCTGTATTAAATATTTATGCCGTCTCATCAAGGATCCAAAGATTGCCTTGTACTAAATAATATTTTTGCTGATTTTTTTCTGCGATTCAGTTGTGTGATGTTTTAATGATGAATGATGTTTTACTGTATGTTTACTGTATATAAAAAAAAATATGAGTTAGAAAACATTGGTTTTATTTTGTTTAGACAGACTCTCTGTTTTTTGGAATTTTGGAATCCACAGACGCAAAAGAACATGATAATAATAATCAAAAGAATAATATTAATCTTTTTGCTGTTTATTTCCACCATTTAATAATGTTTTAATTATCAATAATTAAAGCTGCTCGTGTCGGCTCATATCGGGAGCATTTTTTATGAAAGATAAACAAACAGCTGTGTGTGAATGGAAAAGAGTGCGCTTTGCCGAGTTTTGATCTACTGTAAAGTCAGATGATCACATTTAAACAATTTATTCATACAGATGTACCTGTTTTACATGGAAAGTTACAGGTTTGGGCTACTGTTATCTACTTCAAATATTTGAAGTTAAAAGCTAAAACTTGAAGATTTGAAGCTAAAACTTCAGCCCTTTTCATATTTTCCCCGTGGTCGTTATTAAAAAATATATATAAATAAAAGTTTTGCCTTCCAAGGCAACAGATTATGGAGCTTCTTGAGCTGCTCAGACCTGCGCGTGCGTCGTACTTACACTCCCCGTCCCGATGTCCAGCTGCTCGCTGCTTTTTGTTTAAAATATGTTTCATTCATCATTAGCCATTATCCATAACTTTATGGGTTTTTCTTTTGACACGTTTTATTTTTATGAAATTTGATTTAGTTAAATGAGAAAATAACCATGGGAGTTTCAAACCCCGCATCCATTCATGTTTCTGTGTGATTGTAATGTTTAATACCCCTACAGTATTCACTTACTGTATGCGGTTTGACTCGCTGTGAGATGCGGTGTGTTATACCCCTATCGCACCTGCTCGGTCTCGCGCTGTGACCGTAGGCTTGATCATGATTCACCCCGAGTCTTTGCGCTGTGATTACGTTTCCATGCTTCCGCGTGAAAAATTCCGCGAAGATCTTCCGCATGTTAAACATGTTTATTTTTTTGCGTGGTAAGATGGAAACGTAATAACAGCACCAAAACTCGCACCGAATCATAATGAACCGCACTTATGGCCCCGCGTGTGAGATAGATGTATTAAACCTCCACTCTGTCATCTCATCGTATTCATTCCATAAGTGCGCTATACAACCAGTGTGTAAGTGTGTAAGTGTGTACAAACAACAGCACAATGCATGTGTGAATGGCTGAAACGTTAAGTCAGATGAACGCGCGCGCCGATATGAGAGATTAGATCTTTCAGCACGCCGATGTCAGTCACTAGCAAGGAGCATTTACTGATCACATTTAAACAATTTATTCATACAGATGTACATGTTTTATAGGTCGTTTTTCGTTTGCAGTATGAAACCAAAATACATCTTACTATTTTTGAGAGATTTGCTTTTAAAAAAATCTAAAAAATAAATAAATAAAAATTCAGATATTTGTCTGTACAAAATAATATTTATGCAATATAATCACAGGCTCTTGATTCGTTATTCGTTTGCAATATAAACCAAAATACATTAACCATATAATATAAACCAAAATATAAACCAAAATATTTAATTTGCTGTATTAAATATTTATGCCGTCTCATCAAACTCGCAACTCACTCCGAAGAGCATCCTTCTCTGCCTTGCAAACTCCCAACTCACTTGAAATTTAATATCGTATATAATATTTAATATTGGCATAATATCCCTGCCCCAATTCTAACAGCTGTACAGTATGAGTTGAAATAATAACAATAGTGTTTTTCTTTACTGAATAGGCAGAGCCTCTGAATAGGCGGAGCCGTTGATGTCTTTGGTTTCGGCTGTGAGTGGATGCGCTGTAGTAATCCACGTTTTATACAAATTACATAAACTTTTTTCAGTCATGATATACTAACATATATTTCAGTCATGATTTCAGTCATGATATACTAACATATTTTTCGCCGTGTAGTGCGCTGACCAAATCGTCATTAGCGTGCCCCTCCCCCAAACAGCGCAGCGAGGAGCATTTACCTGTTAAACAGGTTTTACAGGTGTGCTTTGCAAAGTCAGACACATACAAATGCAAATGATACTGAATAGCTGTTCTCACCTACAGTATACACTCGGAGAAACTAGAATGAGCAAGAATGAGATTTTTCTTACCATAACATGTAGTGTTATTAATCACTCTACACTGTTTTTAATTACTTTTAATTTTATTTATAAATAAACAAACCAAATAAAATTATTCCATGTGTATTTACCCTTTGTAAAATAGCATTAAAAATGATGGGTCGTGTATCGAGTGATTAAAAAACAATACAAGGCACGTTATGATAAGGAACCTTTCTACAGTACAGTATCTCTTCCATTTCAGTGATTAAAAAACGGTAAAAATGTCAATTTTGGAATCCACAGACGCTCAAACAGCAAAAGAACATGATAATAATAATCAAAATAATATTATTATTCTTTTTGCTTTTTATGTCCACCATTTAATAATGATTTAATTATCAATAATTAAAGCTGCTCACATCGCGCGCTTTCACTTTAAAAATGCAGTGTTTAATCAGCAAGTATATGTCGCCTCTCTTTATGATTGATAAATATTCTGACTGAAACAAATCTGCTCGTGTCGGATTGTTCATTTTTTATGAAAGAGGAGGGGAAACGTTTGCATGATCCTGCGTGTGCGCCTTTAACTTTGATCTAAAGTCAGATGAACGCGCGCGCCGATATGAGAGATTAGATCTTTCAGCACGCCGATGTCAGTCCCTATAGCAAGGAGCATTTACTTATATCTAAACTGAGTCATTTACATAAATCACTGATCACATTTAAACAATTTATTCATACAGATGTACATGTTTTATAGGTTTGTTACTGAAGAACTGTGGCAGCGGGCACACCTAAAAATAAACGCAGGATTATTATTTTTTTTATAGTTTTATATAAATAAAAAATGCTTTTATAAATGTGGGCTGTTATCTACAGTACTTCAGTACTTATATTTCACGTCTGTGAGGCGAGTATACACGGAGTTTGGGTTCATTTTCTGACGCGCTCAAGTTCACCGAAAACAATACAGAACCCCGTTTAGTGTAATTTATTTCATTTAATAAATCTACTACAAATTTAAAGAACACAAAATATAAGATGACACAAGACCCTGGATTCGTTTTTCGTTTGCAGTATAAAACCAAAATACATCTTACTATTTTTGAGGGATTTGTTTTAAAAAAAAATCTAAAAAATAAATAAATAAAAATTCAGATATTTGTCTGTACAAAATAATATTTATGCAATATAATCACAGGCTCTTGATTCGTTATGATTGCCCCAATTCTAACAGCTGTACAGTATGAATTGAAATAATAAGTCAGATGAACGCGCGCGCCGATATGAGAGATTAGATCTTTCAGCACGCCGATGTCAGTCACTACAGTAGCAAGGAGCATTTACTGATCACATTTAAACAATTTATTCATACAGATGTACATGTTTTATAGGTTTGTTACTGAAGAACTATGGCAGCGGGCACACCTAAAAATAAACGCAGGATTATTTTTTTATATAGTTTTATATAAATAAAAAATGTTTTTATAAATGTGGGCTACTGTTATCTACTTCAAATATTTGTTAAACAGGCTGGAAACTCACTCTGACCATTTTAATAATTCATTGATAAGATAGTGATTCCTTTGGTTATGGCTGTGCTGATCATGTCATCTCGTCGTCAGTGAGCGCGCCTATACAGTAATTCACTTCTCATACGAATTACATAATCTAAATTTTTTTTTTCATTAGTTTATATTAAAGCAGATATTTCTCTTTCTATAAGTATATATTTTTCACATCTGTGAGGCGAGTATACACGGAGTTTGGGTTCATTTTCTGACGCGCTCAAGTTCACCAAAATCAATACAGAACCCCGTTTACTTTATTTATTTAACAAAATCATAAAGTTTTTTCGTCATTGTGAGTGCACCTAAATAAAAGTAGAGTCTTTGCCGAGTTTTGATCTAAAGTCAGATGAACGCGCGTGCCGATATGAGAGATTAGATATCTCTTTCAGCAAACACATATTAATGGTGTTAAATAAGCGCTATGCGGCGCTTTTAGAAACGCACGCCGATGTCAGTCCCTAGCATTTACTTACATCTAAACTGAGTCATTTACATAAATCACTGATCACATTTAAACAATTTATTCATACAGATGTACATGTTTTATAGGTTTGTTACTGAAGAACTTTGGCAGCGGGCACACCTAATAATAAATGCCGGATTATTATTATTATTTTTATTTATAGTTTTATATAAATAAAAATGCTTTTATAAATGTGGGCTACTGTTATCTACTTCAAATATTTGTTAAAACAGCGGGGGAAATTCACTCTGACCATTTTAATAATTCATTGATAAGGTAGTGATTCCTTTGGCTGTGCTGATCATGTCATCTCGTCGTCAGTGAGCGCGCCTATAATTCACTTCTCATACGAATGACATAATCTAATTTTTTTTTTCATTAGTTTATATTAAAGCAGATATTTCTCTTTCTATAAGTATATATTTTTCACGTCTGTGAGGCGAGTATACACGGAGCTTGGGTTCATTTTCTGACGCACCAAAATCAATACAGAACCCCGTTTACTTTATTTATTTAACAAAATCATAAAGTTTTTCGTCATTGTGTGTGCACCTAAATAAAAGTAGAGTCTTATGAGTCTTATGAAAGCTCCAAGATGACACAAGACCCTACACGTAGCCTTTCTACTATAATTACACAGTTTACAACGTTTACGTTGCTTAAATTCGATCCTAAAAAACTGAATTTAATTTTAATTATAAATTTGTACTGTAATGTTACTACTGTGATTATGAATTCGTTTATTTACAATGTTTCACTTTATTTTATCTGCAACGACGTGCAGCTGTGGACGACCTGCGCCTCATTAAGCCTGGAGAGAACGAGCTGATGCCTGAGGCGTCAGTCTATAGTTATATAGTTATATAGCGCCACTCAGTGGTAAAAGCCAGCAAACGCACAAACCCAAATGCTGACGCCATACGCTGCGACGGTAGAAGTCGCATACTGCCTGTGCACCCACTGTATGTGGACGGGAAGCTGCTAGTGATGGTCGTTCATGAACAATTCGTTCTTTTTGAATGAATCTTTAACACGATTCAGATGAACGAGTCGTCTCGGAGAGTGATTCGTTCATTTTCTATTTGGCGCGCATGCGCAAATCATCGTAAAACCTTCGTATGTTATATACAGGAAACAGTATTGAAAGATTCTCAGCAATAAGTCTTCAAGTCTCGAGTCGTTCGGTCTTTTGACACGTGACTCCAATCGACGCTGTGCGGTGCACAGTCACTAAAACCCGAGTCACTAAAATGATTCGAACTTCCCATCACTAGAAGCTGCAGCATCAGCTATGACTTACTGGAAACCGGAAATATCAAGCGTTTGGCGGTCGTGTGGAAAAGGTAAGCAGGAATTAATTCCCATTTTTCTAAATAGAAACGAAATACTGAACATAAATGTCTCTGTTTTTTAGCGATGTTTAGTCACATTATTTTGGTTTAAACTATTTCTTGTATTTTTAATCACACTTAAAATACCGCCGGTTATACAGTATGCGCGTGTTTAATCTGCGGTTCGGTTCTGGTTTCAGTCTGTTCTCATGAGTTGTGAAGCGAGAGGAACAAAGTATAAATATTGTTCATTTGTTAAATTAAGTATCATGAATTTTAATGGAATATCTATCTCTGTATTTATTCACAGGAGTTTGTGACTGAAAGTGTGTCTGCATCTGACTTCAGGAGTTTCCTGACCAACCGGATCTAACGGTCATATTTAAAAGTCATAACGTACAGTTAAAGTACAAATGTTTCTGTTTTCTATGATTAATACTTATTTGTGGTGTTTTATGTTTTGTACATCTTTTCAAATTGAGACCTCATTAGTAAGTTGCTGCTGATGTAAAACAGAGTTTTTATTAAATATAAATAAAAAATCTCTGCTTTATCCTGTTTGTCTGCTTCCTTCCTTCACAGAATTCTGTTGACCATGGTTAATTATAATTAACCGAGGGTATTTAATTAAAATAATGGGAGGGGGGTGTTTTAATAAAACGACGTCTATCCGACATGAATCAGACATCTGATTAACATTGTCTAAAGAGTGGATCAGGGACGTTTTAATTCATTTACGTCTTAAATACGTAGGCTAAGCGTCGTTCACGGACGTCTCGGTGACATCTGCCAGATGAAAAAGATGACGTCACATAGACGTCTCTGCGTCGTTCGTTCTTTTGAATCTGTTGCACCGCATAGTGTCTATGGGAGTCACTTGACAAAGGAACGAATGACTCGGGACTAGAAGACTCATTGCTGAGTATCGTTCAATTCTGTTTCCTGTATATAACATAAGGAGGTCTTGCGATGCATTGTGCATGCGCGCCCAATAGAAAATGAACGAATCACACTCCGAGATGATTCATTCATCTGAGTCATGTTAAATATTCATTCGAAAAGAACCAATCGTTCATGAATGACCCATCAACGTGTAGATGAGGTGTTGATTGTGCTCGAGAGAGATTTTGTGATTTTGGCGTTTTTTGATATTTGCTTGTGTATTCTGGTTTTGACCTTTTGCCTCCCTTTGATTTTGATTATTGCTTTGTCCCTTTTGGTTTGGTTGCTTGGGGTTTTTTTTTTGTATATATTTTGTAAATAATTTCACTGTATGTACATTATGTGCACTCACCAGTAGTAGGGGTGTGGCTGGCATTTGTTTTGGGGAAAAGGGAATTTTGTAAATTAGCTTATAAAATACAGATACTTGTTTGGTCTATTATTTTGGCCTGGGTCCACCCTGAATCTAATCATGTTGTGGTGTTTGTATCTTTATTTTCATTTGCTTTGTGTAAAGCTTGTGTAAAGACGAGGTTTGTGTCTTTTTGTAAGCTGAAGTATCTGTCTAGTTCTTTCTGTGATACTACACCATTATAGTCCACCCTCATACAGTTTAAAATAGAACCCCGAACCAATCATTTGCTGTACGACCCAACCCTAGCCTGGAACATAACAGTACAGTGGCTTGCAAAAGTATTCAACCCCCTTGAACTTTTCCACATTTTGTCACATTACAGCCACAAAATGAATAAATTTTATTGGAATTCCACGTGAAAGTCCAATACAAAGTGGTGTACACGTGAGAAGTGGAACGAAAATCATACATGATTCCAAACATTTTGCTCGTGTTGTTCCACTGCCTTCCACGTTCTCCCTCACCGATTCACACGGACAAGCACGTACCATGTGTCCTGTCTTTCCACAACCGAAACATTTTAGTAATTCGGTGGAAACGTAGATGTCATAATCAAATCCATCGATTTTCAAAGTTTGGGTGCACTGTAGTTCCGTAGTGTTATTATTCAGGATCAAATACTGCTGGTGAATTTTGTAAATGAGATCACATGTTTTAACAGGTCAAATTTGCTGCCAATTGAGATTTCTTCTGATTGGGGATACTAGTTTTCCATGGCGATAATGTTCTCTCGGCGGGTTAGGTTGTCAAAAGTTTTGGAGCTCGTGGATTGCATGCTCTCCAGCAAACATGCTGAAGCTGACGCTCTACGCTGAAAACTCTGATTCAGAGAGGTCTGGTGAGCGCCCTGCATGATGTAAGATTAATTAGAAATTCTTCCTTTTTTAGTTTGGGACAGAATGCCAAACCACGTTCACACTCACGATCAAACGCACTCCGCCCACTCACTCTATTAACATCCAAAAGACCAAAGAACTGGACGATCTCCTGTCACTCCCCTGTCCATTAGAGGGGTGGATGTTGAGATTGTTCAGGATTATAAATACTTGGGTGTGCACATTGACAATAAGCTGGACTGGTCCAAGAACTCTCTGGTCACATACAAGAGGGGTCAAAGTAGGCTGTACTTCCTACGTAGACTCCAATCTTTTAGAGTCTGCAACACCATGTTGCGGATGTTCTATGAGTCTGTAGTGGCCAGTGCCATTTTCCATGCTGTGGTGTGCTGGGGTGGTAGCATGAAAGTATCAGATAGGAATAGATTTAACAAACTGATCAGGAAAGCTGGCTCTGTGGTGGGTGAGGAACTGGACAACATGGAAACTGTGGCTGAAAGGAGAACATTGTCCAGATTTCAGTCAATCATGGACAATGCAGATCACCCACTCCACAATGTGGTGGACGAACTGAGAAGAAGTACCTTTAGTCACAGACTCACCAGCTTAAAGTGTTCCACTGAACGCCACAGAAAATCCTTCCTTCCCACTGGCATCAGACTCTACAACTCCACCCCCAGTCACACAACTACACAGTAATCTGTGCAATAGTCTGCTGCTTTTTGATGTATATATTGGTTAAATCATTGTGTGGAAGACTGTGTGCATTAGTTGTGTGATGATGTGCAACAGTCTACTATGTGCAATACTGTGCAATGTTCTTACCAGGTGTTCTCTAAAAGGGTGCTAAATCATTTTACTGGCAATAACTTATGTGCAATTGTCTTGATGTGCAATATTATTACTACTTGGTTAATTTTACTTTTAATTCTGAAAGAGCCACTTGTTATCGTACTTGTTATGAATTTGTTGTTGTGTTTATTTGTTTTTATTTCATGTTATTTTACCTTATTCTATTCATTAGTTAAGCATTAAGCATTAAGTTTATTTCATAAGCCATGCACTTTGAATTTGTTAGTTAAGCATCCATTTTGACAATCGTAAGTTGGTCTTTGATGTCATTCCACTATTACATGCTTTTGTATGACTATCGTATGATAGAAAGTTCAGTTTAGATGCGGAAGGCTACGGAAACACAAGCTTTTGACCGTAATCTAATCGTAATTCAAGATCTTAGTAAGATACAGCAAATGGGTTGTTGTAAAAGTCAGAAATTTACAAGATACAGCAACGTAAGCTAACTGTAATCAGATATATACAGCAAATGTGTTGTTATATGCGTAAGAAAATAGTGAACTGTTTGATTCAGCAACTGGTGTCTGTAACCACAGTGGATTTACTCAAGACGACTGTATGAAGTGTTGATTCTTTGATGCTGACAAAATAAACTACAAGAGACAAAGAGATCATCGGACTTCAGTTTTTCGTGTGAGTAAAAAAGGCAAGTCAAAGATACGCGTCAAAACTAGTGAAATAATATGTCCGCATCTACAAATTCCTTAATATTACTCAATAGTACGTAATTACCACTGTTTTTCTAAAGTGCAATAACTTATCTCAAACTTCCACTTATGTCAGTAGTTTTTCACTCAGCTGCGTGATTGTGGTTGTTTTCTTTCTACAGATTTTATTGACTTATTTTCTATTTTAGTAATATTATTTAATATTGTTTTTGTATCGCTGTGTCTTTGTGTGTTATGGCAGTCATCACATAAGCAATTTCCTGCGGGATCAATAAAGTTTTCTGAGTTCTGAGTATCTATCCATCCATCCATCCATCCATCCATCCATACATACATACATACACAAACACACACACACACACACACACACACACACACACACACACACACACCCACACACACACACACACACACACACCCACACACACACAGTACATACATACAGCCAGCCTAGCTATTTGTCTATCATCATTATTATTTAGTAGTGCTGCAGGTCTACTGACAGAGCCACATCATTAAGAGAAGCGGGCCATATCCAGGTGTTATCAGGGTGTGGTCAGCAACAATATCCAGGTAGGTTGTGGCATTTAAAGGTACACTTTACAGTCTGTCCATTCTCCTCTCACCTCTGGCACCAACAAGGCATTTTCACCTGGAGATCTGCCCTCACTGGATACTTTTACTTTTTCCCGTCTGGCACCAACACTCACATTCAAAATCACTTAAATCACCTTTCTAATGCTTGGGGTGAACTTCAGCAGATCGTCTTGACCGTGTCTATATAAGTAAATGTATTGAGTATGTGATTAGTTTATTAGTTATTTGTTTTAACAAGCAGTTGAAGAGGTGTACCTAATGAAGTGGCCCATGAGTGTGTATAGAAATGTTATGCATACATGTTATATATGCTGTTAGGGTTGATTGGTACTGTATATGGATCATCATTGTGTGTGTGTGTGTGTGTGTGTGTGTGTCCTGTTAGTTCATACTGTATATTTATGAAAAACAAACCAGTGTACATTTACAAATGACTCACCTGAGCTTATGAGCAGAAACAGTAGGGAAAGGGGAGGAGTCAATCTGAGTGACATCATCAGTACTTCCTGTGTATCATCACAGATGGGAAATACTTTTCAGTATTAATGTCATAAAACACCCGTAAATCTGCAGTGTGTTTATCTTTGTAAAGCAGAGTGCTGTGTGTTTACAGTTACAGTAACTGTTCATTACAGGTGTGTGTTGTGTGTGATGTACAGTTCAGTGTGTGAGGAATAACTCAGAGTAAATAACAGAACATTCTCTCATTAATATTAAATTATTAAGCACATACTCATGAAAGACTTGTTTTTTCTTTTAGAAAACATTATTCGTGTGACTTCATTCCCAAATGTGAACACATCAGATTATTTGTACACACTCCACACAAACTAAATAACCTGGATTTAGAAAAAGGCTTATGTTGTTCTGAGTGTTTTTAATAGAAATGACAAAATAACTATTTACATTTGACTATTGCATTGTTTAACCCATGTATGATATAAACGTCAAACTGAAAACCATTTTAATTTTTAACTCCAAAAAATGGAATAACTGTAAATTTTCTACCTGAAACTCAGTGACCTTTTACACTATATATTGTACATATACTGTACAAGGCCACTACATTACCTGTACCAGTTTTTTTCATAATCACTCAACCTGAGACAGAAGATTCTCAAATGAAAGCTGTCAATAGTTGAAACAATCAGAAAAATGTGATGGAGCTCCAACCTGAGGTTCTAACAGTGAAGAAAAGGTCAGTCCATTTCTCCCACTTTATGTTCTTGGCTAACAATGACCTGGTATCTTACATATCATAAAAAGTAAAAGAAAAAAGTCGTTCTTATGGACACTCTACACTGGGATGGAACAATAAGTAGCCAGGATGACTATAAGCCAGAGGTCATATTAGACTACAGCGCCACCAAAGCAGGGGTAGACAACCTAGACAAGCTGCTGGCCTGCTACAGCTGTCAAAGAAGAATGCTACACTAGCTTTGCTGACTCGCATATAAATAGTAAACTTTACTCCAAAAATTTAAACTATACTTCTTACAAGGTTTTGTTGAGTAACACTTAATTGCAGAGTAAGTCAAACAATTTACTTAATAGTTTTAGTGGAGCTTACTTGCAACACATAAGTAGCAACAAATAAAGCAATGACGTTATTGTACCAGTGAGAGGCAGCAGCGCGCCCAAGAATAGTGAAGAAGTAAAAAAAAAGGGGGGGGAGGGGGAGAAGAAGCAAGAAGCAAGATAGCATGCGTAGTAGAATTTGTGCGTGCTCAGCTCGTGAACGGGTGAATTGGTGCCAATTTTCTGATGTTGAAAGAAGCAGCAGGAAGTTTTTAACACCTGAAGCTTCATTACAGTTTTAAATTACATGTTAGGTTAAAATGTGTAAGAATAGTGATGATTTCGGTCAGATTTCAATTGTTCCTGACAGTGGATATATATCCTCAGTGTTTTATACTGTAGCCTGGGCGGGGCGGCGGCTGACGACCATCATGCTTTGCGGGGTTTTTGCTGTGCGTTCACCCTTTTCGGGAAAGTTGTTTTAAGATGTGTGTGTGACCTCTTGAATGTGCCCCGGTTCATGTTCAGGCTGAATTGGATGGGGTTCTTGAAGTGACTGTGTGGTGAATAAACTTCTCCCAGCCATTGCATTGGGCAGCAATTAAGCTCATTTAGTCTCTCCGAGTTCCTTTTTCACTGCTAGAAGGGATCTTGGAGATGAGTGAGCTTGGTTGCTGCCCAATGCAATGGCTGGGAGTATTTTATTAGGTCTCAGCACTGTATGGCATGAGCAGCACCTTCACTGAGATAGGACACACAACAAAACACGGCCGAAGCCATTAACCCAAACACCTTTCTCCAACATGGTGGATACATAGAGAACCCCAGCAAGGCATGATGGTCGTCAGCCGCCGCCCCACCCATGCCGCAATGTAATAAACAATTATAAGTTATTGGAGTAATGCTTACTTGTTTTTTTTTAAGGCAATCGGTTTCCTAATATTTTCCTAGTAATGTGAGCACTAATAGAAAGTTAACTCAAATAATGATTTTAAGTCAACAGTACGTAAGTATACTTTATTAACAAGTTGTCCCTACAAATTGTGTTAAGTTATGCCAACTAAACATTAATACTCTACTTATTACATTTTACAGTGTACAGTGGCCACTCATGATCATTTCCAACAGGCTGGATGTCACTAAGCCTAATGTATAATACATTTATAATCTGGACGGCAATCAGCCCAGTCTGGAATTAAAGGAAGCTCCAAAGTAAATGAGTTTCCATGAGGAGCTACTGTAGGCACGGTACTGGTGACACCCCACATCCATAGACAACATGAGCCCAAGACCTCAGCTTTTCTAAGCACAGTGAGAAGAATGGCAGATGCTCCAGCTGTTCCAACTATATACCTCAAGTCTTAAGTATAGTGATTTTTAACATTAATTATAAACTTATGACAAAAAAGTCAACCACACTTCCATTGTTAACTGTGTTCTAGTTGAGACTGATTGTAATCAATGAACATATATTTTCTCTCTATTGTTTAAAATATAGATAAAGACAATATATGTTAATATTATATTAAGTAAAATTTGACCTCAGACGTTTTTAAAAAACCCAAATATGTCCCGGGTCAATTTGACCTGAGGGTCTCAAAAGTGAAGACATTACAAGGGGTAAATTCATAATGAAATAAATGAGTAATTACTGCAATTTAAAAAGTGAAAAAAAATTTCTGACCTTTTTAAGAGATGTTTATCTTCTGCATCCAGCGAGAAAAACACACGGAAACACCAGGAGCAGCTTTGTTAAACTGAGTTAAAATGTGCTGCGCATGCACACACACACACACACACACACACACACACACACACACACACACACACACACACACACTGGCATGTATTTTTTTCTCTTTCATTGGTGATGTAGCCCTTCCTTCCTTCTACAAATTAAGAAACACACTAAACACCCACACATGCAACTTTTTTTTCTAATATTTTACAGCTTATACGCTCATGTTATCTATCTGCACGTCACTTTGTGTTACTATGGAAACAGTTCCACAATAGGGGAAACACACCAGTGTAGTCTGTATGTAAGTTATTTTACAGAGTGAACTGGTGATGTGTGATATTTAGTTACTGTTCCTAACATGTTTACTAAACACCTTTTCATTTTATAGACAACAAACATTTTAAAGAAAAAACTTGAACATGAAAAGCTTCTAATTCTAGTCACCGTGTGGATGAAGTCATTTCCTGTGTGCAGTATTTAGGAGGACAGAGGAACGTAAGACCTAAAAGTAAAGTGACATCCTTTTAGTGTGTGTTACCACAGAATCTTATTACATATCTATCAGGAGGTATAAAGCTGTAGGGTTCAGATGAACCTAAAACACAAACGGTGGCTCATAAACATTTCTAATTCAGAATAAAACAGCACTTCCAATTTGTGGAAATTCAATCTCAATTCAAAGAAAAGTTTTTGTTTTTCATTAGAATTTGTGGCATCACCTACATACAGTACATGCTTGGGTGCAAAAAGGTAAAATAGATTTTTAAATGCTATAATAGTCATTTGATTTGTGTGTGTGTGTGTGTGTGTGTGTGTGTGTGTGTGTGTGTGTGTGTGTGTGTGTGTGTGTGTGAAGGCGAGAGGAGGAGGGAATACATATACTGTATCAATATGCTTTTGGCCTGTACTGTATGTATATATATATATATATATATATATATATATATATATATATATATATATATATATATATATACTGTAGGTCCTTCTCAAAGAATTAGCATATTGTGATAAAGTTCATTATTTTCTGTAATGTACTGATAAACATTAGACTTTCATATATTTTAGATTTATTACACACAAACTGAAGTAGTTCAAGCCTTATTGTTTTAATATTGATGATTGTGACATACAGCTCATGAAAACCCAAAATCCCTATCTCAAAAAATTAGCATATTTCATCCGAGCAATAAAAGAAAATGTGTGTTTTTAATACAAAAAAAGTCAACCTTCAAATAATGATGTTCAGTTCTGCACTCAATACTTGGTCGGGAATCCTTTTGTACTGTAGATTCTTGTGTCTTGTGTCTCTCAACTTTCTCTTCACAATATCTCACAGATTCTCTATGGGGTTCAGGTCAGGAGAGTTGGCAGGCCAATAAAGTACAGTAATTCGATGGTCAGTAAACCATTTACCAGTGGTTTTGGCACTGAAAAAAAAAGCTCAATTGCAAACATGCATTTAGTACAAACCGGCACTTCGGGCACTGGCTGGGAATCGAACCCGGGTCTTCCGCATGGCAGGCGAATCACCTAACCAATGAGCCACACCAGTGACCGTGTATATTTAAAGCGCATAAACACACTAAAACAATATCATACATCTTTGTAGTCTTTTTGCACACACACGTGGGTGCGTTACAATAATAATAAGAATAATAACAATAATAAAATCGGAGAATATTAACAGCACACATTTTTGTGCAGCATGTCTGTTCCCTAGCAAGGCTACACTTGATGCTGCGTGAAAACGCTATGGGAACCAGTTTGTCGCGTTGCCGGTCGTTGAAGCATGCTGTGAAAACACGCCAAAGTTTTTGGCTATATATAACCTCGACAGGTGACGTCATCTGATTAGATGTAGGTGGAGGTTATAAAAACAGGTGAGCCGGCAACGACCTCAGATCATTTGTCTTCAGAGCCTAGTTGTGAAGCGTGCTTGTGATAAACCAGCAAAATAAGAAGGTGTTTAACTCACCGATTTGACGAGTTTAAATCCCTCCGTGTGTGATAATCCATATCGGAGTGCGATCTCTACACTGCTTCGACTAGTGCTGCGCGCGCCGCGCATTCCGTGAGAAGCTGCGAGCCGCCGCACGTTCCTGGCTTAAAACTCGTGCATCTGACAGAGCTGCGGCAGACGGAGGTAATAGAACTCCTTTCTTCCGCGTTGTCATCACGAGGATTTCTCTCTTGCTTACCGGAGATGAAAATAGCCTTAAGCACTAAAACAAGCAGTAGACGGCAGCTTCTGTCAGGTGGCCTGGGGGAGGAGCCTCAATGACGCTCTCTCCCCCCCCACCCCCTCTTAGCTCTCTTCATAGGAGTTAACCGTTTCATGGAGTAAGCTGTATTCATGCTGTGTTTTTCATGCCATCGACTTATTTGTTTATTTACAGTAAATATAGTCGATATGGAAACGCGGGATTGTATGATGACGCCCAGATAGCAGAGACGCTTCACAGGCTATGTCTCCTGGGACATCATCCTCCCTGGTAAGCTTATACTTCCTTTCTAGCTGTGTAGACTTTTATCTGCCCTAGAGGGAAAAGCTTTTCAGGCAGTGGGTCAGCTTGGTGCTCCACTGCACACAGGAGGTCAGACTGATTAAAAAAAAAAAAAAAATATATATATATATATATATATGTGTGTATAAAATAAAATAAATGGGGGTGGCCCCCCCAATAGGGAAAGGCACCCAGAATTCCTTTTTAACGAATATGTGTTCTCCCTGGCACCCCCAGGAGGTCGGTGTTTTGCTCCGCCACCACTGGTGTTCGGGCAACACCAGTCTCCAATAGGCTGTTAGTTCTTCGGTTTTTCCTGCCATGCTTCAGGATGCCGAACATCTAACATCCCCCCCCCCCCCCCGCTTAACCAAGCTGCCGAAACTTTTGCCCTTTTATGAGAAACTGGCAGCGTGGAAGCTACTGCCAAGTATATCTCCTTGGGTACTAAGCACTGGAGAGAGGAACTACAGGATTCAGTTCTCACTTCACCTTCTGTGTTTTCAATGGCGTGGCCTCCACTTCCATGAAACCAGAAAGTGCGCACCTGCTGACAGGCTGCCGGGGAAGGGGGCCATGGAACATGTTCCCCCACCAGACAGTGAGTCAGGCTACTACAGTCGGTATTCTTGGTTCCCAAGAGGAACGGGGGCTGCGTCCAATATTTCAGATTCTGCGGGCTCTCCCGCTACCTGAAAATCAATGAATACAGTTCAGTTCTTGACTGTAAAGGTGATTGCTCTCAACCCTACCAAGCGATTGTTTCTGACAATCGATTTAAGGACGCTTACTTTCATACAGAAACATTGCCACAACACAGGGAGATCCTGAGGTTCGCTTTCGGGGGCGAAGCTTACCAGTATCGGGTCCTTCCATTGGTCTAGCTCACCCGCACACATACAAAATGCACGGATTTAGCCCTGGTTCTTATGGGAGTCCCAGGGCATCCGGTGGCTAGTGCTTCGACATCAGCATGTCGTCCTAGCTCATCTCTGTTCTCAGGACTGGGACCCAACGCCACGAAAGCATGCTCTTTCCTGTGCAGAGGACAACACATTGGGTGCTATATGGGATTCGGTCGTAAGCGGGCACAGCTGTGTCCCGCTCGTATCGAACCCATTCTCAACACCCTCAAGGAAAACAAGCTAGACCAGAAAGTGACCATCACTTTCAGACATCCTAGCTCTCATGGCAGCTGTATCCACGGTGACACCTTTGGACCTTCTGCACATGAGAGCATTCTAAGTTGTGGCTAAGAACAAGGGGATATCACTAGGGCCAATCCCCATTATGGGTTACGCGCCAGGTGCTTCGTACCCTTTCTACGTGGTTCAGACCCCGGTCTCTATTGCTCTTGAAGCCTTCTGTCATCCGCGCTTACAGCTTCGGAGCAGGAGAGACTTCACTTGCTGTGTCCAGCTTGTGCTCTTCAGATCTACGTCCACCACATCAGCTAGTGGCGTAGGTCAGAGCAGTTTCTACATGTTCTGGATGAGACATGCTATTGCCCTCTCCTATGAGGCGCGTGGCCTCACTTCGCCTCTAGGAATCAGGGCTCTTTCAGCCAAAGGGATTGCCTCATCTATTGCACTAGCAAGAGGTATTCCCCTGCAGCAAGTGTCTGCTAAGCAGGTAAACCCAGTCCACTGCCGAATTGTTTCAGTGCTGGAGTTTCCCTCCTCGCAACAGGCACCCTATTGCTCTTGAAGCCTTCTGTCCTCCGCGCTTACAGCTTCGGAGCAGGAGAGACTTCACTTGCTGTGTCCAGCTTGTGCTCTTCAGATCTATGTCCACCGCATCAGCTAGTGGCGTAGGTCAGAGCAGTTTCTACATGTGCTGGATGAGACATGCTATTGCCCTCTCCTATGAGGCGCGTGGCCTCACTTCGCCTCTAGGAATCAGGGCTCTTTCAGCCAAAGGGGATTGCCTCATCTATTGCACTAGCAAGAGGTATTCCCCTGCAGCAAGTGTCTGCTAAGCAGGTAAACCCAGTCCACTGCCAAATTGTTTCAGTGCTGGAGTTTCCGTCCTCGGGTCTATGCCCTAGCACTTTCAGGACGTGCGTAACTGCATCCTCTCTCAACTATCTTCCAAAAGCTAACTATAAACCCAACAGGCACCCTATTGCTTTTGAAGCCTTCTGTCCTCCGCGCTTACAGCTTCGGAGCAGGAGAGACTTCACTTGCTGTGTCCAGCTTGTGCTCTTCAGATCTACGTCCACCGCATCAGCTAGTGGCGTAGGTCAGAGCAACTTCTTCATGCTCTGGATGAGAGATGCTATTGCCCTCTCCTATGAGGCGCGTGGGCTCACTTCGCCTCTAGGAATCAGGGCTCATTCAACCAGGGGATCGCCTCAGCTATTGGATTAGCAAGAGGTATTCCCCTGCAACAAGTGTGTGCCAAGCAGGTAGACCCAGTCCACTGCCAAAATGTTTCAGTGCTGGAGCTTCTGCAGTAAAAGCTTGTCCTTGGGCTTGTGCCCTAGTACCCTCAGGATTTTCTTAGCTGCATTGTTTGAAGCCTTCTGTCCTCCGCCTTTTACAGCTTCGGAGCAGGAGAAACTTCACTTACTATCCAGTATGTGCTCTTCAGATTCACATCCACCGCATCAGCTAGTGGCGTAAGTCAGAGCGCCACTATACTGGGTGAGAGATGCATATTGCCCTCTCCTATGAGGCGCGTGGGTTCACTTCGCCTCTGGGAAGCAGGGCTCACCCAACCAGGGTGATCATCCCAGTCTCACCAGCAGGAGGTATCCCCTGCAGTAATTGTGTGGCGCGAAGGGTTGGTTCCTCCCCGCACACATTTCTTACATTTATAAATCTGGATGTTCATGCTACTCCGGGCTCACTGCCCCCGAGTTAGCTGCCCAGGCATAGCTCTGAGACCTTCTTGGCTTTGTGCGCACACGCTACACAACCTTGGGGTCCAGACACCTGTAGTGCGGCGGCATTGGTATTCTCGTTCCCATAGCGTTTTCACGCAGCATCGAGTGTAGCCTTGCTAGGGAACGTCTCGGGTTACATTTCTGTAACCCTGTTCCCTGAAAGGCGGGAACGAGATGCTGCGTCGCAATGCCGCACTACCACGTGACCGGACGGCTGTTCAGACAAATTAATCTGAGGTCGTTGCCGGTTCACCTGTTTTTATAACCTCCACCTACATCTAATCAGATGACGTCACCTGTCGAGGTTATATATAGCCAAAAACTTTGGCGTGTTTTCACAGCATGCTTCAACGACCGGCAACGCGACAAACTGGTTCCCATAGCGTTTTCACGCAGCATCTCGTTCCCGCCTTTCAGGGAA
The DNA here is from genome assembly GCA_030522415.1 of Channallabes apus. Taxonomy (NCBI): domain Eukaryota; kingdom Metazoa; phylum Chordata; class Actinopteri; order Siluriformes; family Clariidae; genus Channallabes; species Channallabes apus. The sequence continues at coordinate 6,827,238 of CM060124.1, forward strand.
CAGGGTTACAGAAATGTAACCTGAGACGTTTTCCTGGTTAACCCTTTATGGGTCGACGCCGATGACAATCGTCGATGATGACAATCACCTTTTTTTCCTCGCAAGTGTTTTTGTGAATGAATTTATATTGTAGCAGCCCAGAAGAAAATATGTACACAAACATAATATGGTTTTCTTTTCAAAAAGTTTATTGCCAAATTAATGCTTGTGATTAAATTAATGTAAAAAAAAAACAGGCGTATGTCAGATTCTCGTCTCCACGCTTTGCGCTCCATTAACATGCAAGATTTATGTAAACGACTTCATTCAGATGTATTGTTTGTGAGGAGAGACGTGCTGATGCATTTTCACTTAAATATTCTTATACACATGTAAGAATCCTGCAGGGAAAATGACTCGTGGCATGAATCCGCAAGAAACGCTTCAGTTTCAAATAATTATTCAACACTGGACATAAACAGCAAAAAAAATCATGATAACAATAATTAGAATAATAATCATCATGTATTTTTTTTACTGTCTGTGTCCAGGGTTGAATCATTATTTGACCACGAATGGCTGGAATGATGAAATAAAGCTGCTCACATCGCTTTAAAAAAATCCAGTGTTTACTCAGCAAGTATATATTTGTGCTCTGTTGTTTTTCTGTGCTACTGATTTTACATTTTGTTTGCTTTTGGCTGCCCCTTTTGTAATCTTTGTATATTATGACTGAAACAAATCTGCTCGTATCGGCTTAAATCAGCAGCGTTTTGATCACAGGTGAGATGAAAAGTGCAAAGTGAAAGTGTGGACCAAAAACAGCAGATTTATTTAATTCATAAAATACTCATAATAATATTCATAATAATCACAAACAACAACACAGCACAATGCATGGTGTCTGCATGGATGTAATGTGGTTGTGAATAAGCCTTTTAGTGAATGCAAAACGTTTACGTGAACCTGTGGCGCGAGTGCTCTTCGACTGACCAGACTTTTGATCAAAAGGCAGATGAACGCACACGTGCCGATATAGGGATTTATAAGATCTTTATTTTTTTTAACAATCGCCATAATCCTCCGGAATACAACAAATACAGATTTATACTTGCTAAATCAGCGCTGCCTTTGGTGAGGTGTAAGGCACTTTATTTTAGTCATAATGCTATAACATATTATTGCTGTGTAGTTTTTGTGTGTGTGTGTGTGTGTGTGTGTGTGTGTGTGTGTGTGTGTGTGTGTGTGCATAAGATTTGTGTTTCAGAAACCATGCTTAATTTTTGTTTATCTCAAAAGAAGCCCTGTTTGTTTGAGGAATCTGAGTGTGTATACAGTATGTGGACACACACCGATCACTTTCATGAACTCACTTCTGTGTTCAAAACAATCTGCCAGGTAGAGGTCTGCGCGGGACTGTTTTTTTATTCCGCACCCACCCGCTACCGCTATATAGAATAATATATATTAGAATAATTTTCCGCTAAATTTTTAGACTCCAATACATCAGACTTGTCCGATGTGGGTTTCTTAATGATAAACTGACCATTTTCTAGTCCAAGCTGAACGTCCTTCAAGGACAGCGCATCCACACTTTGCTCTGCCATCCTCGGTACAGCCCGCTCTGATGACCGTTATGCAAATCCTGCATGCACAGACCGTGCCAATAAAATGCGTGATGCAGTCCATGGATGCAGCGCAGTCATGAGCGCAAGTCATACAGGTGCTCGATAAGATTGAATAAAGCGCAGGTATGCTGTTCAGAAAGGACGTCAGGAACGGTATATTATTAGACCGCCCACTCCCGTCCAAATTACACCAGAGTTACCGACCGCTACCGCGTTTTGTTTGTAAATTTATTCCTGTGTAGCAAAAAATCTTGTCAGGTTCCGCGGGAGAGCAGCGGGAATGCAGACCTCTACTGCCAGGTTTGTTTATCCTGCTTTTTCTCTGCTTTTCTGCTAGAGTATGAAATTGTATTTTTGTCGGCAATTTGACATAAGTTTAAAAGTTGCACATGAATCTGACATATTTACATCAGCCACATTAAGAAAGCCCAGTTTGTGCTCTACATAAATAAGGGGAAATTTATTATCTACTATATTGGTAAAGATTTGAATTTTAGAAGAGCAAATTTAAGAAGAGCGATGAATCACTGCAGGTCTTCAGAAAGGCCTCAGACCCCTAAGAGTTTTAACATATAAATCAGATGTAATTATGAACTCAGGACAGAAACCTACAGGACACATATAGAAAAGGATCCATCAAAACCACAAACCGTCACATAAACTACACATATATACTCTCTCTCTCTCTCTCTCTCTCTCTCTCTCTCTCCATGGTGTTGAGGTTGGTTAACTCACTTTTCTTTTCTTGCACTCTAAGAAAAGAAAGTGTTACAAAGACTTGAGGAAATATCAAACAGAAAAATGTAAAATACAATACAATCAAACTTTTAGATAAAAGTTAATTTCTGCGATTAACGTAGCAGTACTTTACTAGCATTACACTATTGTGACCTGAACTTCTTGACACTGTTGCCTAAACCTTGTTATTTTGGACACAGCCTGGTGCTGAATCCAGTGATTACAAGCAATGTGATGAACAAATAGAAGCACTTACTGTTAAAGTGTCGTAATCAGGAGAGATGGACTGAGGGTCCAGAGATGTGTACGTGTCATCAGGAGGACTCGACTTAACATTCTGTGTGAGAGAAATAAATAAATCATGTGTTCATCATTCTCAGCGACTTTATCCCGATATGAATGTCTGAGTGAAGTGTGTCTCTGAGGATATTTACTGCAAGTGTGTGATACACATCACTGGAGGACCTGGTCTGAAGATCAAGACCTGTGTATGTGTCATCAGGAGGACTCGAGTGAACGTTCTGTGTGAAGATTATAAAGAATGTTTTTGGTGTTTTTAGAAAACCCTAAACAGCTGAATGTCTGAGTAAATAAACTCTTCCTCAGGTTGCACACAATTTAACACACAACATTTACTACTATAGCACTGTTTAGTGATGGAAAGAGCCTCGACCCTGGTGTTTCCTCATGTTCATTAATCTGTGTCTAGAGTTGATCATCACTCTCTGTTTTGCAGGTAACCATGAGGTTTTTTTTTTTTGTTGCTGTTGTAAGTGGAAGCAGAAGATCACACTCTGTCACTCTGTCACGTTACAGTTCACTTACCTGACCTGACTCGGCAACGTCATCTGAACCTCCTCTTCTCATTTTCCTAAATATGAAGAATAATCAGATTATTCAGGTCATATCACAGACAAATAAGCAAGTTGATAGTGAAAAAATAAGCTGATACCTCATACATAAAACAGCAATGGTGGCAAGTAAACATCCATCTACTCCTGCAATTACAAGAACTACATACAGAACCACACTCCTGCCCCCTGTGTGTAGACAGAAATTACTCAGCTATAACTCATTAACCTTTATCAATGTTACAAAGTGCTATTTGTTATAATAACTGTAATACCATTTAAAGTGAGCGGCACTGCGGCGGCTCTCTGAGTCCCGTATTTATTCTGAGCCACACAGTAAAACCATCCACTGCTGCTGGAGCTCAATGTGAAGCTGTAACTCTGTCCAGATCCTACAGGTGACCTTTCATTCACCTTATACCAGGTGTAGTTCTCCACAGGTGGGTTAGCATCACTGCTACAGGTCAGAGTCACTGAACTGCCCTCTGCTCTCCCACCAGAGGGATTGATGGACACTGAGACATTCGTAGGTGGATCTAAAAAGAAAAAGAAATATGACGGAGGTTTAAGAACAATAAATTAAGACCCAGTCACTCAGTGGATGATGGCCAGTCACCTGTACAATCAAATACTTACACAAAACATTGAATGTCACTTTATCAGAATATTTCTCTCCGTAATTATTCTTGGACTTGCACTTGTATTCTCCACTGTCTTCAGAGCTGATGTTTTCAATGGTGTGAATTATTTCATTGGTTTTAAAAAAATTTCCTTTAAACCAGTTATACTCCACAGGTGGGTTAGCATCACTGCTGCAGGTCAGAGTCACTGAACTGCCCTCCACTATCTCACCAGAAGGACTAATGGACACTGAGACACTTTTTGGAGGATCTGAAACAGACAAAGAAAAAATACAAAGGAAACATTTTAAGGATCGTGTAGATTGCTGAATAAAGATGGTGTATAATTGATCAGAGTGAATCATCATTAACTCACACAGGACATTCAGAGACACAGCACCAGAGGACTGGCGCCCATATTGATTGACAGCCTGGCATGTGTAATCTCCACTGTCTACAGAGCTGATCTTGGAGATGAAATTAAATTGTCCTGTTTTTATAGAAGATGTGCCCTTATACCAGGTGTAGTTCTCCACAGGTGGGTTAGCATCACTGCTGCAGGTCAGATTTACTGAACTGCCCTCCACTATCTCACCAGAGGGACTGAAGGACACTGAGACATTCTTAGGAGGATCTAGAGACAGAAATATGAGCTGTACAATGTTAAAATGTATCCTTTATTTTTAATAACCAGATGATGAAAGTCATCATTACTTCATGTGTTACTGCAGGATCACATTAATTTACCAGAAAGATTTAGCTAGTGTGCTAGTATGAAACTATGCTAATAGACATGCATACTAATCTAATGTTCTAGTGTGCATGTACAGTATGTAAGCATGCTAATACACAAACATGCCAACATTCAATTATTTTGCACTGCAAACTTGTTAGGAAATTAATAACCATTTAAAGATTTCCAGTGTGTGTTTATGCTAATACACATTCATTCTAATTTTTACATTTATATAAAAAACACACGTGTATGCTAATATTCTAATATTCTACTGTGTCTATATAAAGCTGTCTGAAGTCATACAGTGAAACTTCATAATAACTGATGACTTGTTGTGTACAGGACAATAATTTAGAGCAAAATCATAACATATCAGTGTTACTTTACTGTTAGTTACAGCTTCATGCCTGATGGGATTCATTTTACATCTGGATTCAGCATGAACTTTTAGTGTTGTTAGTTTTATGAGTGAATGAATAAATCTGTACTTACACTGGACATCAAGAGTGACAGCAGGGGAGCGATAACTTTCTCCCTGTACAGCACAGCTGTAACTGCCTGCATCCCTCTGACTGACTGATCGCAGACGGAGAGGGTTAGAGGAGGAGCTGTAGGGTGAAGAACGTCCAGTTTTGTACCAGGTGAGTGTTGGAGTGACAGTCCTTCTGCAGGTGGTTTTACATGTGAGAGTGACGTCATCTCCCTCAACCACACTATCAGGAATCATCTCCACCTGAAGCTCTGTGAAGGAGAGGAAAGAGGTAAAACATGTAGTGCAGCCTGTGGGGATTACTGTCAGTCCTACTGTTATTATCTATTATTGTTATTATTATTATTATTATTACTATTATTATTACATTTTTATTTGTTGTCAAACTTGCGCACACAGACACCCCTTTCTCTTTTTCAGGTATTTTGTTCATTCCACTGGGAGAGTTCTGTGTAGTGTGTTACTTATTTTATACATATAACTAAATATAACATTTAATTAATTAATTAATGCTGTAATTAATTAATTAAATATAACATATAAAATTAACATATAAAATAAAATTTAGTAAAATTTTACTAAAGAAATAATGATTATAATAAACATAGCAGGTAAAACAGATGATTCCATGATAAATTACATGATGTAATCTGAATGTCGTGTAACATTTTAACAGGAACTCTAATGAAGTTAAACAGAGACAACAAACAAACAACAACCTGACTGCACCTCTGGACTGAGTAATAAACTGCTTTTCTTTTTCTTTCATTTTGCTGCATATATTTTATATTGTATCACATACTGTAAAGTACTCGCTCTTATTAGCAAATACTCACTCTATGTATCTTGTATGCCTTTATTAAGCACTTTTGCTTTGTGATTTTTGCCAGTTTTTCTTTTGAGTTTTTTTTTGCTACTATTTGTCCTGTCTTTATCATTTACTTTCTTATATTGACATTTCACTGTTTAGAAATCTATTTAGATCATTAATTCTTTGTAAGCCTACTACAATATTTTCACATGCAACGAGAGAAATATGTCCAATAATAATAATAATAATAATAACCTCATGTGTATAATAATTACAGTTCTCAGACCTGTAGGCAAGCTCACCTCTTCAGTCACCTGATCACTAATAACACTCACCTGTCTGCAGTCAGATTTCTCTCTTTTAATCAGAGGTCAGATCTTGAATAAAAGCACTTCTATTTGAAGATACTTTTTCCTTTTACTCCACTATGCTACACAAATAATTGTGCTTTCTACTTCACTACATTTCTGCATGGAGCTGCTATAACCACAGTGGTGCATTTGTAGTATTTAAAGGGGGTAATAACGCCCCCTGCTGACTATTGATTTGTTACTGTATTGTAACTTACATTAAGAGGGTTGCAGACAGCAACAAAACAGCACATGCACAGTGAAGAATTTTAATTTACAAAATTATTATTTATAATTATCCATTAGTAATTTGGAGCATTTTACTCGCATGTAAGAAATAAAATAAATAAATTAAATAACATGGACAGATTTTAAAAGGAGAACTCAAGCCACAATTAACTTTCAGCACACTCTCAATGTCATTTTTTAAAACTCAAATTTTCTCAATAAAATCTGAACTAAAACCAAACGCTTCGAGAGTTTTCCTTAAAAAATTGTGCTCCATCCGATCTAAAGCTTTTTCTTGATTTAGGGAAACCAGACCTATATTTAGCCCAAATGGTTTGGCAATATGTTAAATATCTTGGACTAGAGAGATATTATCAAATATGCTGTACGTTCGGTCAGTGTGTATGACTCCTTCTAAAATGTTTCTTAGCCTTGCCGCAAGTGCTTTTGATAACAGTTTGATGTCGCTACAAAGTAACAACACGGGTTTCTTAATTCTTTATATCAGTCAAATCTCCTTTTTTGGGCAGTAGAGTGAGGGCTGCTCTTCTGCAACTCACTGAAAGTATCCCTTTATTTAAACTGGCAATTAGGATTTCTAAGATGTCCTCCCCAATGATACTCCAGAAGGACTTCAGGCGAAAGTCCATCTATGCCTGGGGCCTTACCATTGCTCATATTTTATAGTGCTTCGTAAAGTTCTTTTAAAGTTCTGGAAGGTGCATCCATTTGGTTAAAATCTTGACATCATGCTCTTACAAGAGCACCTTGCACTTTGGATTCCAGGAGATCAGAAAGTTTCTGTTTTTTTTTGTTTTGTTTTTTTTTTGGTCTGGATAAGTGTTATATCAGATTTAAAATCTGAAATTTCTTTTTGTAGCTTACTTACTGATTGATTTAAAACATTTCTGACATTGAGAGTGCGCTGTTGACAGAACTGTTTGATTTGGATTTTACCAAAATCCCAGCTTTGTTGCAATGTTTTAAAATCTGACTTCTCCTTTTTTTAAAATTTCCCCAAAAAACTCAAATTATCTCTAAAAGCTTGGTTCTCTAATAATTTTGTATTAAAAATCCAGTATGTGCTTTTCGGTTTAATATTGTTAAATTTAGCTTTACATAAAATCAGGCTGTGGTCATAGAAACCAACAGGGATAATGTGACAATGTTTAATAATGTTCAGTTGCTGTTTTAAACCATAAAATCTGTCAAGCCATGCAAGGAAGATTATTAGTATTATTAGTATACTAATATTATACTAGTATTATACTAATATTATTCTAGTATTATTATTAGAATGAGTGTTTATCTGACTCATGGAGAAATCTCCAGGTGTCACACAGCTAATGTTTATCTATTATTGTAATTCTAAAACACATCTACTGTACGAGAGAGCATACTGTATATGGCTCTTCATGGTTGTGGTCAGTGTCTGCAGTTTAAAATCTCCAGCCACGAATAAAAAGAATTGCCGGTTTCTAAAATCTTGCACAGCTTATTTAAACAGGTCAGTCTCTCTACATATGAAGTTGGCGCATATACACATATATATGAAAACAAGAGTGTATTTTTCAAAATGCGCATTGACTTTAAGTAATCAACCTTTTATTATTTCATCTATACTGTATTATAAGATATTGGGGTAAAACTTTTTGAGAATGCAACACAGGGCGGCGCGGTGGTGTAGTGGTTAGCACTGTTGCCTTGCACCTCCAGGGTCTGGGTTCGATTCCTGTCTCTGTGTGCATGGAGTTTGTATGTTCTCCCCGTGCTTGGTGGGTTTCCTCCGGGTACTCCGGTTTCCTCCCACAGTCCAAAGGTTATGGTTATGCAGGTTAGTCTAATTGGCGTTCCTAAAAAAATTGCCCGTAGTGTGTGATTGGGTGTGTGAGTGTGTGTATGTGTGTGCCCTGTGATGGATTGGCACCCTGTCCAGGGTGTACCCCACCTAGTGCCCGAAGTCTCCTGGGATAGGCTCCAGGTCCCCCGCGACCCTGAACACAGGATTAAGCGGTATAGAAAATGAATGAAAGGACTGCAACACATCCGCTAGTGGAGGCCAGGTGACTTAAAACTAGTGTTCTGTTCCAGTCATATCCCCAATCTGCCGCTATTCTATTGTCACTGTGTGTTTATTGAAATAAAAGTACATCTATTTTTTTTTCTGTTTTGACATCTCAAAAAGTTGTCAAGATGGACTAACCTGAGGTGACCAGAAGACGTAGCTTTAGCGGTTAGCCCAATGTAGCGTGGAGGATAAACCCAAACGCGGAAAGAAGCGAGTAGGCAGGATAGCCACACGATTTAGTCTAAGGACACTCACAAAAACGGAGCATGGGAAAAACACAAATTTAACCCGCGTCCTGTAGATACACACACAATAGCAAAAGACAACGGAACCAACATGTGAGTACTGACGGTTTGCTGAAACGACAACTGGAGCTGACATGGGCCGAACTCAATGACTGAGCGGTAAGCCATCGTTTGTTTACCTCTTTTATACTTCCTGGTTTTGCGCCCGTCTTACTTCGGGGTCCTAGTGCCGGGCGCAGATTGAGTGTGTATGACAGTACCCCCCTGTCCAGGACTGGCTCCTGACGGTCCTGGGGTGGAGGATACCCTGTGACGGTAGTCCCGAATTAGGTGAGAGTCAAGAATGAACCGGGCCGGGATCCAAGATCGCTCCTCGGGGCCATAGCCCTCCCAGTCCACCAGGTATTACGTACATTTGCCCCGAGGGGGCGAGTTGAGGATTCGGCGCACGGTGTAGGCGGGACCGCCGTCGATGATCCGGGGAGGAGGAGCTGGGGGGGGGTGGGTGGAATCATTGGTGAGGTGATGAAGGGCTTGAACTGGGACAGGTGGAATACTGGGTGAATCCGGAGCGCCGCAGGCAGCTGGAGCCGGTAGGTGACAGGGTTGATTCTGTGGGTGATGTGGTATGGTCCGATGAATCTGGGGGAAAGCTTCTTTGACTCAGTGTGGAGGTGGAGGTTCTTTGTGGAAAGCCATACCTTGTCACCTACGTGGTATAGTCGTCCCGGAGGATGTCGGCGGCGATGTTGGTGGGTGTAGCGGGCATTGGCACGTTGGATGGCCTGGTTGGTCGTAATCCAGAGCCGCCGACATCTGCGGACCAACTGTTGGGCCGACGGTACATCAACCTCCGGCTCTGGGTGGTTGAACACGGAGGGTTGGAAACCGTGGCATACCTCTAATGGGCTTAGGTTGGTGGCAGAGGAGATGTGGAGGTTGTGTGACAGCTCCGCCCAGATGAGGTAGCGTGTCCAGGAGCGCTGGCGGTCCGCTACGAAACATCTCAGGTAGCGCTCCAGTTGTTGGTTGGTCCGCTCCGTCTGACCGTTAGTCAGTGGGTGGTATCCGGAGGACAGACTGCAGGTGGAGTCGATCAGACGGCAGAAGGCCTTCCAGAACCGGGCTGTGAACTGGGGCCCTCTGTCCGAGACGATATCCTTGGGGAACCCATGCAGACGGACTACGTGCTCTAATATCAGTTCTGCGGTTTCCTTTGCTGACGGGAGTCCGGTGAGAGCCACCAGATCCACGGTCTTAGAGAACCGATCCACGATCGTGAGGATGGTGTCTTTTCCTTCGAAGTCAACGGCAATGTGCGTCCAGGGCCGTCGAGGGACTGGGAGCGGTAGCAGTTCTCCTGCAGATGGTTGGTTGGTGTTTTTTGCACTGGCGCACACTGGGCATGCCTGAACGAACTCTTGGACGTTCCTCGTCATGGACGGCCACCAGAAGTCCCGCTGGAGGAATTGGAGGGATCGTCGGGTGCCCGGATGGCCTGAAATTGGGGAGGAATGTCCCCAGTGGAGAATCTCTGGTCTCATCCCCTCGGGCACGAAGAGTCGTCCAGGTGGCACACCTGCCGGTTCGGTCTCTGTACCTCGTGCCTGGCGCACTCTCGTTTCCAGGTCCAGTTGCAGGGGGGCGATGATCTTGGAAGAGGGGAGGACAGACGCGGGGTCCGCCCGGGGGAGGTCCACCTCTAGTTGTCGGGAGAGGGCGTCCGCTTTGGTGTTCTTGGACCCCGGGTGGTATGAGAGGTGAAAGTTATAATTCTCGAAGAATAATGCCCACCGCGCCTGTCATGGGTTTAGCTGTTTGATGGTTCTGATGGTGATTAGATTCTGGTGGTCCGTCCAGACTATGAATGGCTCACTGACGCCCTGGAGCCAGTGACGCCACTCCTCCAGAGCCCACTTTATTGCCAGCAGTTCGCGGTCCCCTACCCCGTATCGCTGCTGAGTGGAGTCAAACTTTCTGGAGAAAAAACCAGTAGTTTTTGGTCTGGACCTTGCTGTGAGAGGATAGCTCCAGCGCCCACATCTGAAGCATCCACCTCTACAACGAATGGTTTATTGGCATCTGGGTGGTGGAGAATCGGTGCAGTGGTGAAGCGGTGACAAAGTGATCGGAAAGCGGAGACAGCTGCCGGGTTGAGGTGAAAAGGGAGAGTGGAGGGACGGGTCAGAGCGGTTAGGGGGGCGGCAACTGTACTGTAGTCCCGGATAAAGCGACGATAAAAGTTCGCAAACCCGAGAAACCGTTGAAGCTGCTTGAGGGTCTTGGGTAGGGGCCAATGACGCACAACCTCTAGTTTCTGCGGGTCCATGGCCACACCCTGGGGCGAGATGACAAAACCCAGGAACGTGGTGGAGCGCTCGTGAAAAGCGCACTTTTCCAACTTACAGTACAGTTGGTGGGTGAGTAATCTCTTTAGAACCGCCCTGACGTGCTGGGTGTGTTCTTCCATGGTGCGTGAATATATTAGAATATCGTCCAGGTAAGCAAATGCCCACCGACCGAGCATGTCCCGAAGGACGTCATTGATGAAGTGTTGGAATGCGGCGGGGGCATTGCACAGTCCGAATGGGATGACGAGGGTTTCATAGTGTCCGGTGGGGGTGATGAATGCCGTTTTCCACTCATCGCCCTCTCTGATGCGCACCAAGTTGTAGGCGCTCCGGAGGTCCAACTTCGTAAAGACGGTGGCGCCAGAGAGGGCGTCCAGGGCTGAGTTGGTAAGAGGCAGAGGATGTCGGTTTTTGATGGTGAGGTTGTTGAGCCCCCGATAGTCGACACAAGGGCGAAGTTCACCGCCTCTCTTCTTCACGAAGAAGAACCCTGCGGCGGCAGGTGAGGAGGAGGGCCTGATGGTGCCTTGGCGCAGGGCGTTGTTTACATATTCCTCCATCACCTGGGTCTCGGTGGATGTGAGTGAGTAGAGATGGCCGCGGGGTGGGACCGTACCGGGTTGGAGGTCTATGGCGAGGTCGTATGGACGATGAGGAGGAAGATGGGTGGCTCGTCGTCTGCAGAAACCTCCGCTAGGTCTCGATACGGCTCGGGGATGGAGTTGGTGTCGACGTCAGGGGCCTCGGACTCCCTAGAGCACGTCCCAGCCGCTGCCCGTAGGCATAGTTCGTTGCAGGTCGCGCCCCACTGGAGGATCCGGTTCTGGGTCCAGCAAATTAGAGGGTCATGCTGGAGCAGCCAGGGATGTCCTAGGATGATGAGAGGTGAGGAGATGGAGGTGACGAAAAATTTTAGCTGTTCGTGATGTTGGTCAATGGAGATGGTGATAGATTCGGTCCGGGTGCTGATTGGGCTGGTGGATAGGGGGCGACCGTCTACAGATGTGATACGAACGGGCTGGGATAACGCCTCGAGTTTTACCCCCAGGGTTTAGGCATATGCGGAGTCAATGAAGTTGTAGCACAGCCACACAAAAGGGGCGTTTTCATACGCAGGGAATTGGTTGTGGAGCTAATGCTGCTCACCTGTGGCCGAAGGCGTGCCCTGGCGGTTTCTGTTTCCCCATTGACAGTGGTTTGGTCACCGGGCAAGTTCCCATGCATGCGCGATCGCAACGCATGGGAACCCGGAAGTGACGTGGGTCACATGATCTGGCATAAAGCCGGAACCGGCATTGAGGCCGGCACGGAGAGATGATGACAGCGCGCTGCATGTTTTTTGAAGCTGAGTGACTGCTTGTGGATTATACTTTGATAATTTCATTCAGTACCCAGCTCATTCCGTTTATCGATCTCCCAGACCTACCATCGTCATTTGGTGAGATCGATCCATCTCTCCAACTCACAATCTTCATAACTTTTGCCATATTTCAGACACTGGACTATCACACACACACACACACACCCGCATACATCGCGCACACACTTTTTCTATTTGTATATATTTTGTATATATTGGTTTGTGGTGCACCGTGTTTGTTTATTTATCTGTCTGTCTTGTATAATACACTTTGGATAATTTATTATAATTGTTTTGTGTCGCGTCGTGTTTTGTACAGCTGCGATTGCGCAATACCGGAAGTAGTGTTTTCAAGCCCCAGTTTAGATTCCCGAATCCGTATTTTTGTATCCAAGCGGTTTTATAAATCCAAGCGTTACATAGTGGTGGCCCGTACGCACGGGGAATCTGTATTTTGGGATATTTTCCGGTTTTGTGTGATGTGGCTGAACAAGATGGACGCTAATGCTAGTGCTAAAGCTAATGCTAAGGCTAATGCTAGTAGTGCTGCTAAGGCCGACTGTGTAGTGCATAATAACATGCCGGTAGATGTAGAGGATGCATTTAATACACGCCGTAACCCTACAACAGACTTAACTTCATTGATTAGTTCTTTATATATATCAGATAGCCATGATAATGACAATAATGATGATGATGATGATTTTATTGTTCATGGGTCTGTTATTGGGGTAGTGCACACACTACAGAAGGAACTGTTTCAATGTAAGATGGACTTGGGGGCGCTTACTGATAAAGTGAGCTCTATGGAGAAGGATTATAGACAATCCATAGATAGCAGTCTCAAAAGGGAAATCAGTTTTCGTGACGCAGTGGACGCGAGCTTGGAAGGGCTGCAGCGCTACTGCCAGGAGGCTCTCGAAAAAATGGAGAGAGCCATCGTTGACTGTTTTCTGCGACGGGACGTCATCTGGGAAAACCGGATGAAGAGACTGCATCTCACTAGTACGCCCACCACACACAGGTTACAGGCCTGCACCCCTGCATCCCCTCCATCTCCTGCACAACATCTGCCCAGCACTCCAACCACTACAGCGACGGCCAAGGTAAAGCCACCAAGCACGCATGTCGGCAACGACGTTCCTCCTGGTGTTCCAGCACACTCCTCGGCTCTGCTCTCCTCCCCACTTTCTTCTTCTTCTCTGCATGCTCATCCATCCATCTGTGTGGAGTTCCCAGCCTTCTGCGACGCGTCATGTTTTGTCCAGCTGCGGTTGCGCAATACCGGAAGTATTGTTTAACAGCCCATATTTAGATTCCCGAATCCGTTCTTTTGTGACCAAGCGGTTAATAAAATCCAAGCGTTACAAAGTTACCTGCTGCCCTGGAGTCGATGAATGCAGCACTTCGGACTCGTTTGTGGCCAACCTGGAGGTGTACCTGAACCGTGAGACGGGAGGAGTTGGTGGTGATGGCGGAGAGATGAAGGTGACCCGGCGAGTATCTCTCTCCTCTCACCGGGCCTGGGCGTTTCCCGGTCTGAGAGGACAGGTTGCCCGGTGATGTGTGGCTGACCCGCAATAGGCACAGAGTCCTTCATGGAAGCGTCTCTCCCATTCTGCTGTGGTCAAGGAGGCGCGTCCTAGTTGCATGGGTTCCCCGGCTCCTGTGTCAACCACGGCAGGAGGTGGAGAACCGACATATCCAGGGGTGGAGTAGGTGACGGAGTCTGCGGGTCGTGGAGTGATGACGGTGAAGGCGGGTGCGGGTGGTGGAGTGGTGACGGCGAAGGTGGGTGCAGGTGGCAGGGTGCGAGGGGCTGGCCTCGGACGAGAGAGGAGGCGCTGGTCGATCCGGAGAGCGAGTTGGATCAGGCCCTCCAGGGTCGCAGGAAGCTCTCGCCCGGCTAGTTCGTCCTTGATTTGAGAAGCCAGGCCCTCGTAGTAGGACGTCCGGAGCGCTGCATCGCCCCACGTGGTCTGAACGGCGAGAGTGCGAAATTCTGCTGTGTAGCGGCTCACGGGCAATCCTCCCTGCCTCAGGTGATAGAGTCTGGTGTCGGTCTCCACCTCGCCCGCTGGGTGTTCGAAGGTGAGTCTGAGTTGGTGGGTGAACTCATTGTAGGAGTGGGCGGTGTCCGTATCTGCTTGTAGAACTGCCGTGGCCCACTCAGCTGCCTGCCCTTTTAGCAACGAGACGAGAAGAGCAATGCGAAGGCGATCGGTGGAGTACTTGGTGGCATTGAACTCAAACACCAGATCGAGAGCTGTCAGAAATACACTGCACTTCCCATCCGTGCCGTTCCACTTCTCTGGTAGAGAAAGAAAAACATCAGAATGGGGGGGGGAGGGGGGATGATGCGGCGCCGCGGCCTCCGCGGCGGGCGATCGAGCAGTGACGCCATCAACAGCTGCGCGGAGATCCGCATTCTCCCGCCGGAGCTCAGTGACCTCGCGGCGGAGAGAAACGAGATCCCCGGTTAGCTGACTGATTAGCGCGGCATGCTGATCCACAACGTCGCAGAGACTCGCATAATCCGCTGGGTTCACCGCGGAGGGCTCAGTCACTCCCAGCATTGTTGCAATGTTTTAAAATCTGACTTCTCCTTTTTTTAAAATTTGCCCAAAAAAGTCAAATTATCTCTAAAAGCTTGGTTCTCTAATAATTTTGTATTAAAAATCCAGTATGTGCTTTTCGGTTTAATATTGTTAAATTTAGCTTTACATAAAATCAGGCTGTGGTCATAGAAACCGACAGGGATAATGTGAGAATGTTTAATAATGTTCAGTTGCTGTTTCAAACCATAAAATCTGTCAAGCCGTGCAAGGAAGATTATTAGTATTATTAGTATACTAATATTATACTAGTATTATACTAATATTATTCTAGTATTATTATTAGAATGAGTGTTTATCTGACTCATGGAGAAATCTCCAGGTGTCACACAGCTAATGTTTATCTATTATTGTAATTCTAAAACACATCTACTGTACGAGAGAGCATACTGTATATGGCTCTTCATGGTTGTGGTCAGTGTCTGCAGTTTAAAATCTCCAGCCACGAATAAAAAGAATTGCAGGTTTCTAAAATCTTGCACAGCTTATTTAAACAGGTCAGTCTCTCTACATATGAAGTTGGCGCATATACACATATATATGAAAACAAGAGTGTATTTTTCAAAATGCGCATTGACTTTAAGTAATCAACCTTTTATTATTTCATCTATACTGTATTATAAGATATTGGGGTAAAACTTTTTGAGAATGCAACACAGGGCGGCGCGGTGGTGTAGTGGTTAGCACTGTTGCCTTGCACCTCCAGGGTCTGGGTTCGATTCCTGTCTCTGTGTGCATGGAGTTTGTATGTTCTCCCCGTGCTTGGTGGGTTTCCTCCGGGTACTCCGGTTTCCTCCCACAGTCCAAAGGTTATGGTTATGCAGGTTAGTCTAATTGGCGTTCCTAAAAAAATTGCCCGTAGTGTGTGATTGGGTGTGTGAGTGTGTGTATGTGTGTGCCCTGTGATGGATTGGCACCCTGTCCAGGGTGTACCCCACCTAGTGCCCGAAGTCTCCTGGGATAGGCTCCAGGTCCCCCGCGACCCTGAACACAGGATTAAGCGGTATAGAAAATGAATGAAAGGACTGCAACACATCCGCTAGTGGAGGCCAGGTGACTTAAAACTAGTGTTCTGTTCCAGTCATATCCCCAATCTGCCGCTATTCTATTGTCACTGTGTGTTTATTGAAATAAAAGTACATCTATTTTTTTTTCTGTTTTGACATCTCAAAAAGTTGTCAAGATGGACTAACCTGAGGTGACCAGAAGACGTAGCTTTAGCGGTTAGCCCAATGTAGCGTGGAGGATAAACCCAAACGCGGAAAGAAGCGAGTAGGCAGGATAGCCACACGATTTAGTCTAAGGACACTCACAAAAACGGAGCATGGGAAAAACACAAATTTAACCCGCGTCCTGTAGATACACACACAATAGCAAAAGACAACGGAACCAACATGTGAGTACTGACGGTTTGCTGAAACGACAACTGGAGCTGACATGGGCCGAACTCAATGACTGAGCGGTAAGCCATCGTTTGTTTACCTCTTTTATACTTCCTGGTTTTGCGCCCGTCTTACTTCGGGGTCCTAGTGCCGGGCGCAGATTGAGTGTGTATGACAGTACCCCCCTGTCCAGGACTGGCTCCTGACGGTCCTGGGGTGGAGGATACCCTGTGACGGTAGTCCCGAATTAGGTGAGAGTCGAGAATGAACCGGGCCGGGATCCAAGATCGCTCCTCGGGGCCATAGCCCTCCCAGTCCACCAGGTATTACGTACATTTGCCCCGAGGGGGCGAGTTGAGGATTCGGCGCACGGTGTAGGCGGGACCGCCGTCGATGATCCGGGGAGGAGGAGCTGGGGGGGGTGGGTGGAATCATTGGTGAGGTGATGAAGGGCTTGAACTGGGACAGGTGGAATACTGGGTGAATCCGGAGCGCCGCAGGCAGCTGGAGCCGGTAGGTGACAGGGTTGATTCTGTGGGTGATGTGGTATGGTCCGATGAATCTGGGGGAAAGCTTCTTTGACTCAGTGTGGAGGTGGAGGTTCTTTGTGGAAAGCCATACCTTGTCACCTACGTGGTATAGTCGTCCCGGAGGATGTCGGCGGCGATGTTGGTGGGTGTAGCGGGCATTGGCACGTTGGATGGCCTGGTTGGTCGTAATCCAGAGCCGCCGACATCTGCGGACCAACTGTTGGGCCGACGGTACATCAACCTCCGGCTCTGGGTGGTTGAGCACGGAGGATTGGAAACCGTGGCATACCTCTAATGGGCTTAGGTTGGTGGCAGAGGAGATGTGGAGGTTGTGTGACAGCTCCGCCCAGATGAGGTAGCGTGCCCAGGAGCGCTGGCGGTCCGCTACGAAACATCTCAGGTAGCGCTCCAGTTGTTGGTTGGTCCGCTCCGTCTGACCGTTAGTCTGTGGGTGG
The DNA here is from genome assembly GCA_030522415.1 of Channallabes apus. NCBI lineage: Eukaryota > Metazoa > Chordata > Actinopteri > Siluriformes > Clariidae > Channallabes > Channallabes apus. The sequence goes on from CM060124.1 coordinate 6,844,675, forward strand.
TATCCGGAGGACAGACTGCAGGTGGAGTCGATCAGACGGCAGAAGGCCTTCCAGAACCGGGCTGTGAACTGGGGCCCTCTGTCCGAGACGATATCCTTGGGGAACCCATGCAGACGGACTACGTGCTCTAATATCAGTTCTGCGGTTTCCTTTGCTGACGGGAGTCCGGTGAGAGCCACCAGATCCACGGTCTTAGAGAACCGATCCACGATCGTGAGGATGGTGTCTTTTCCTTCGAAGTCAACGGCAATGTGCGTCCAGGGCCGTCGAGGGACTGGGAGCGGTAGCAGTTCTCCTGCAGATGGTTGGTTGGTGTTTTTTGCACTGGCGCACACTGGGCATGCCTGAACGAACTCTTGGACGTTCCTCGTCATGGACGGCCACCAGAAGTCCCGCTGGAGGAATTGGAGGGATCGTCGGGTGCCCGGATGGCCTGAAATTGGGGAGGAATGTCCCCAGTGGAGAATCTCTGGTCTCATCCCCTCGGGCACGAAGAGTCGTCCAGGTGGCACACCTGCCGGTTCGGTCTCTGTACCTCGTGCCTGGCGCACTCTCGTTTCCAGGTCCAGTTGCAGGGGGGCGATGATCTTGGAAGAGGGGAGGACAGACGCGGGGTCCGCCCGGGGGAGGTCCACCTCTAGTTGTCGGGAGAGGGCGTCCGCTTTGGTGTTCTTGGACCCCGGGTGGTATGAGAGGTGAAAGTTATAATTCTCGAAGAATAATGCCCACCGCGCCTGTCATGGGTTTAGCTGTTTGATGGTTCTGATGGTGATTAGATTCTGGTGGTCCGTCCAGACTATGAATGGCTCACTGACGCCCTGGAGCCAGTGACGCCACTCCTCCAGAGCCCACTTTATTGCCAGCAGTTCGCGGTCCCCTACCCCGTATCGCTGCTGAGTGGAGTCAAACTTTCTGGAGAAAAAAACAGTAGTTTTTGGTCTGGACCTTGCTGTGAGAGGATAGCTCCAGCGCCCACATCTGAAGCATCCACCTCTACAACGAATGGTTTATTGGCATCCGGGTGGTGGAGAATCGGTGCAGTGGTGAAGCGGTGACAAAGTGATCGGAAAGCGGAGACAGCTGCCGGGTTGAGGTGAAAAGGGAGAGTGGAGGGACGGGTCAGAGCGGTTAGGGGGGCGGCAACTGTACTGTAGTCCCGGATAAAGCGACGATAAAAGTTCGCAAACCCGAGAAACCGTTGAAGCTGCTTGAGGGTCTTGGGTAGGGGCCAATGACGCACAACCTCTAGTTTCTGCGGGTCCATGGCCACACCCTGGGGCGAGATGACAAAACCCAGGAACGTGGTGGAGCGCTCGTGAAAAGCGCACTTTTCCAACTTACAGTACAGTTGGTGGGCGAGTAATCTCTTTAGAACCGCCCTGACGTGCTGGGTGTGTTCTTCCATGGTGCGTGAATATATTAGAATATCGTCCAGGTAAGCAAATGCCCACCGACCGAGCATGTCCCGAAGGACGTCATTGATGAAGTGTTGGAATGCGGCGGGGGCATTGCACAGTCCGAATGGGATGACGAGGGTTTCATAGTGTCCGGTGGGGGTGATGAATGCCGTTTTCCACTCATCGCCCTCTCTGATGCGCACCAAGTTGTAGGCGCTCCGGAGGTCCAACTTCGTAAAGACGGTGGCGCCAGAGAGGGCGTCCAGGGCTGAGTTGGTAAGAGGCAGAGGATGTCGGTTTTTGATGGTGAGGTTGTTGAGCCCCCGATAGTCGACACAAGGGCGAAGTTCACCGCCTCTCTTCTTCACGAAGAAGAACCCTGCGGCGGCAGGTGAGGAGGAGGGCCTGATGGTGCCTTGGCGCAGGGCGTTGTTTACATATTCCTCCATCACCTGGGTCTCGGTGGATGTGAGTGAGTAGAGATGGCCGCGGGGTGGGACCGTACCGGGTTGGAGGTCTATGGCGAGGTCGTATGGACGATGAGGAGGAAGATGGGTGGCTCGTCGTCTGCAGAAACCTCCGCTAGGTCTCGATACGGCTCGGGGATGGAGTTGGTGTCGACGTCAGGGGCCTCGGACTCCCTAGAGCACGTCCCAGCCGCTGCCCGTAGGCATAGTTCGTTGCAGGTCGCGCCCCACTGGAGGATCCGGTTCTGGGTCCAGCAAATTAGAGGGTCATGCTGGAGCAGCCAGGGATGTCCTAGGATGATGAGAGGTGAGGAGATGGAGGACGAAAAATTTTAGCTGTTCGTGATGTTGGTCAATGGAGATGGTGATAGATTCGGTCCGGGTGCTGATTGGGCTGGTGGATAGGGGGCGACCGTCTACAGATGTGATACGAACGGGCTGGGATAACGCCTCGAGTTTTACCCCCAGGGTTTAGGCATATGCGGAGTCAATGAAGTTGTAGCACAGCCACACAAAAGGGGCGTTTTCATACGCAGGGAATTGGTTGTGGAGCTAATGCTGCTCACCTGTGGCTGAAGGCGTGCCCTGGCGGTTTCTGTTTCCCCATTGACAGTGGTTTGGTCACCGGGCAAGTTCCCATGCATGCGCGATCGCAACGCATGGGAACCCGGAAGTGACGTGGGTCACATGATCTGGCATAAAGCCGGAACCGGCATTGAGGCCGGCACGGAGAGATGATGACAGCGCGCTGCATGTTTTTTGAAGCTGAGTGACTGCTTGTGGATTATACTTTGATAATTTCATTCAGTACCCAGCTCATTCCGTTTATCGATCTCCCAGACCTACCATCGTCATTTGGTGAGATCGATCCATCTCTCCAACTCACAATCTTCATAACTTTTGCCATATTTCAGACACTGGACTATCACACACACACACACACACCCGCATACATCGCGCACACACTTTTTCTATTTGTATATATTTTGTATATATTGGTTTGTGGTGCACCGTGTTTGTTTATTTATCTGTCTGTCTTGTATAATACACTTTGGATAATTTATTATAATTGTTTTGTGTCGCGTCGTGTTTTGTACAGCTGCGATTGCGCAATACCGGAAGTAGTGTTTTCAAGCCCCAGTTTAGATTCCCGAATCCGTATTTTTGTATCCAAGCGGTTTTATAAATCCAAGCGTTACATAGTGGTGGCCCGTACGCACGGGGAATCTGTATTTTGGGATATTTTCCGGTTTTGTGTGATGTGGCTGAACAAGATGGACGCTAATGCTAGTGCTAAAGCTAATGCTAAGGCTAATGCTAGTAGTGCTGCTAAGGCCGACTGTGTAGTGCATAATAACATGCCGGTAGATGTAGAGGATGCATTTAATACACGCCGTAACCCTACAACAGACTTAACTTCATTGATTAGTTCTTTATATATATCAGATAGCCATGATAATGACAATAATGATGATGATGATGATTTTATTGTTCATGGGTCTGATATTGGGGTAGTGCACACACTACAGAAGGAACTGTTTCAATGTAAGATGGACTTGGGGGCGCTTACTGATAAAGTGAGCTCTATGGAGAAGGATTATAGACAATCCATAGATAGCAGTCTCAAAAGGGAAATCAGTTTTCGTGACGCAGTGGACGCGAGCTTGGAAGGGCTGCAGCGCTACTGCCAGGAGGCTCTCGAAAAAATGGAGAGAGCCATCGTTGACTGTTTTCTGCGACGGGACGTCATCTGGGAAAACCGGATGAAGAGACTGCGTCTCACTAGTACGCCCACCACACACAGGTTACAGGCCTGCACCCCTGCATCCCCTCCATCTCCTGCACAACATCTGCCCAGCACTCCAACCACTACAGCGACGGCCAAGGTAAAGCCACCAAGCACGCATGTCGGCAACGACGTTCCTCCTGGTGTTCCAGCACACTCCTCGGCTCTGCTCTCCTCCCCACTTTCTTCTTCTTCTCTGCATGCTCATCCATCCATCTGTGTGGAGTTCCCAGCCTTCTGCGACGCGTCATGTTTTGTCCAGCTGCGGTTGCGCAATACCGGAAGTATTGTTTAACAGCCCATATTTAGATTCCCGAATCCGTTCTTTTGTGACCAAGCGGTTAATAAAATCCAAGCGTTACAAAGTTACCTGCTGCCCCGGAGTCGATGAATGCAGCACTTCGGACTCGTTTGTGGCCAACCTGGAGGTGTACCTGAACCGTGAGACGGGAGGAGTTGGTGGTGATGGCGGAGAGATGAAGGTGACCCGGCGAGTATCTCTCTCCTCTCACCGGGCCTGGGCGTTTCCCGGTCTGAGAGGACAGGTTGCCCGGTGATGTGTGGCTGACCCGCAATAGGCACAGAGTCCTTCATGGAAGCGTCTCTCCCGTTCTGCAGTGGTCAAGGAGGCGCGTCCTAGTTGCATGGGTTCCCCGGCTCCTGTGTCAACCACGGCAGGAGGTGGAGAACCGACATATCCAGGGGTGGAGTAGGTGACGGAGTCTGCGGGTCGTGGAGTGATGACGGTGAAGGCGGGTGCGGGTGGTGGAGTGGTGACGGCGAAGGTGGGTGCAGGTGGCAGGGTGCGAGGGGCTGGCCTCGGACGAGAGAGGAGGCGCTGGTCGATCCGGAGAGCGAGTTGGATCAGGCCCTCCAGGGTCGCAGGAAGCTCTCGCCCGGCTAGTTCGTCCTTGATTTGAGAAGCCAGGCCCTCGTAGTAGGACGTCCGGAGCGCTGCATCGCCCCACGTGGTCTGAACGGCGAGAGTGCGAAATTCCGCTGTGTAGCGGCTCACGGGCAATCCTCCCTGCCTCAGGTGATAGAGTCTGGTGTCGGTCTCCACCTCGCCCGCTGGGTGTTCGAAGGTGAGTCTGAGTTGGTGGGTGAACTCATTGTAGGAGTGGGCGGTGTCCGTATCTGCTTGTAGAACTGCCGTGGCCCACTCAGCTGCCTGCCCTTTTAGCAACGAGACGAGAAGAGCAATGCGAAGGCGATCGGTGGAGTACTTGGTGGCATTGAACTCAAACACCAGATCGAGAGCTGTCAGAAATACACTGCACTTCCCATCCGTGCCGTTCCACTTCTCTGGTAGAGAAAGAAAAACATCAGAATGGGGGGGGGAGGGGGGATGATGCGGCGCCGCGGCCTCCGCGGCGGGCGATCGAGCAGTGACGCCATCAACAGCTGCGCGGAGATCCGCATTCTCCCGCCGGAGCTCAGTGACCTCGCGGCGGAGAGAAGCGAGATCCCCGGTTAGCTGACTGATTAGCGCGGCATGCTGATCCACAACGTCGCAGAGACTCGCATAATCCGCTGGGTTCACCGCGGAGGGCTCAGTCACTCCCAGCATTGTTGCAATGTTTTAAAATCTGACTTCTCCTTTTTTTTAAATTTCCCCAAAAAAGTCAAATTATCTCTAAAAGCTTGGTTCTCTAATAATTTTGTATTAAAAATCCAGTATGTGCTTTTCGGTTTAATATTGTTAAATTTAGCTTTACATAAAATCAGGCTGTGGTCATAGAAACCGACAGGGATAATGTGAGAATGTTTAATAATGTTCAGTTGCTGTTTCAAACCATAAAATCTGTCAAGCCGTGCAAGGAAGATTATTAGTATTATTAGTATACTAATATTATACTAGTATTATACTAATATTATTCTAGTATTATTATTAGAATGAGTGTTTATCTGACTCATGGAGAAATCTCCAGGTGTCACACAGCTAATGTTTATCTATTATTGTAATTCTAAAACACATCTACTGTACGAGAGAGCATACTGTATATGGCTCTTCATGGTTGTGGTCAGTGTCTGCAGTTTAAAATCTCCAGCCACGAATAAAAAGAATTGCAGGTTTCTAAAATCTTGCACAGCTTATTTAAACAGGTCAGTCTCTCTACATATGAAGTTGGCGCATATACACATATATATTAAAACAAGAGTGTATTTTTCAAAATGCGCATTGACTTTAAGTAATCAACCTTTTATTATTTCATCTATACTGTATTATAAGATATTGGGGTAAAACTTTTTGAGAATGCAACACAGGGCGGCGCGGTGGTGTAGTGGTTAGCACTGTTGCCTTGCACCTCCAGGGTCTGGGTTCGATTCCTGTCTCTGTGTGCATGGAGTTTGCATGTTCTCCCCGTGCTTGGTGGGTTTCCTCCGGGTACTCCGGTTTCCTCCCACAGTCCAAAGGTTATGGTTATGCAGGTTAGTCTAATTGGCGTTCCTAAAAAAATTGCCCGTAGTGTGTGATTGGGTGTGTGAGTGTGTGTATGTGTGTGCCCTGTGATGGATTGGCACCCTGTCCAGGGTGTACCCCGCCTAGTGCCCGAAGTCTCCTGGGATAGGCTCCAGGTCCCCCGCGACCCTGAACACAGGATTAAGCGGTATAGAAAATGAATGAAAGGACTGCAACACATCCGCTAGTGGAGGCCAGGTGACTTAAAACTAGTGTTCTGTTCCAGTCATATCCCCAATCTGCCGCTATTCTATTGTCACTGTGTGTTTATTGAAATAAAAGTACATCTATTTTTTTTTCTGTTTTGACATCTCAAAAAGTTGTCAAGATGGACTAACCTGAGGTGACCAGAAGACGTAGCTTTAGCGGTTAGCCCAATGTAGCGTGGAGGATGAACCCAAACGCGGAAAGAAGCGAGTAGGCAGGATAGCCACGCGATTTAGTCTAAGGACTCTCACAAAAACGGAGCATGGGAAAAACACAAATTTAACCCGCGTCCTGTAGATACACACACAATAGCAAAAGACAACGGAACCAACATGTGAGTACTGACGGTTTGCTGAAACGACAACTGGAGCTGACATGGGCCGAACTCAATGACTGAGCGGTAAGCCATCGTTTGTTTACCTCTTTTATACTTCCTGGTTTTGCGCCCGTCTTACTTCCGGGTCCTAGTGCCGGGCGCAGATTGAGTGTGTATGACAAAAGTACAGCTCTCTTTTTCTATCACTTGCACTATTAATGTTTAGGGTGACAACACAAATCTCCCCCATAATTAAGCAAAAGATAGAATTAAACAGTACAAAATCAGTTATTCGTACAGGTAAAAAGAAAATGTTAAAGCGTTACATTTTCTCCAACACAGAATTTAACTTAATTATGAGTTTCTTGCTCTGTACATTTCTGGTTTGTCAATTTCACTCACCGATTGTCTAAAAGCATCCAGCAACATTTTTGCATCTGTAAAAACTTTTTTCCAGGTTTATCGGCCCTGTACTCTTTTCCTCTTCACCCAACCAACTTTTGTGCCATTTTCTGATTGTCAGAGAAATCAATGTCACTCTCTATTTCATGGTCGCTTTCTGATTTTTCCACTTTTCTTGATTGTTTCTTTGTCCCATGTTTGTTTTCTGTTTTTCTTTTTATTGGTTCTTTAAACATAGCTTGTTCAGTTTCCATTAGCACAGTTTTGTTATTTCCTTCCACCACTGTGTCTATGTCACTCATGATGTTGTCCTGTGTGTTGGACACTGAGTCAGTGAGATCACAGTACTCACCCCGTCACAGTGTGTTTCCTGTTGGTGTGTAGACGGGATCTTATGGGGTCTTACTGCTATGTTGGGAAACTTACAGTATCAGTGGAAGGTGTGCTGGCCACGTCAGTGTCTTTTCCAGTTGTGGTGTTCTCACTGGTTGTTTGTTGATGTTTCTTCTTTTCCTGACCTGCTTTGGTTGTTCCCTCGCTTTCCCTGTTCTCCCTCGCCATCTCACCCAGACAAGCACGGACCAGATGTCCCATCTTTCCACATCCAGAGCATTTTAGTGTTTCAGTGGAGACATAGATCACAGTGAAATCCAAAAATTTTCAAACTTAAGGTGCTCTGTAATGCCGTGGTGTTGTTATTCAGGATCATGTAAATCATCTGAACTACATCACGTGTTTTAGTAGATCAGATTTACTGCTGATTTCTTTGTAATTTGAGGACAATTTTCTCTCACTAGAATTTCTACTGGTGTGTGTGGGGGGAGATTAGACAGGGTCACTTTTTTTGATGGTGTTGACAGGGGAAGTACACTGTAGTGAGACCCTGCTATATTTAGGCTGTTTACCACCAGCTTTGTTGCATTTCTCACGTTGCCTTTCACGGCAAGAACATGCCAAAAGTTTTAGAGCTTGCAGACGCCATGTCCTCCAGCAAACACACAGGAGCTGATGCTCCGCGCCGAAACTTCAGACTCACAGAGGTTTGGTGAGCGCTGTGAACGATGTTAGATTAATTAGAAAGTTCTTTCTTTTTTTTTTTAAAAAAAAGGGAAGAAAATAAATAAATAAATAAATCAAACGTTTGACCTAGAACGCTGAAACACACGCACACTTACACATGCTCCGCCCACTCACTCCCAGCATGCACTCTGAGAGAGAGAGAGAGAGAGAGACTAGCCTTAAGGGTTACAGTTAACTACAAGAGACATATTTTGATTAAACTGAAAAACATTCAACCTTGTGGACTTTAATGATCTGTTGGTCAACATTCATTTATTCATTCATTTTCTATACCACTTTATCCTGTATTTATGGTCGCGGGGGACCTGGAGACTATCCCAGGAGACTCAGGGCACGAGGCAGGGTACACCCTGGACAGCGTGCCAATCCATCGCAGAGCACACACACACTCATTCACACACTATGGTGAATTTGGGAACGCCAATTAGCCTAATCTGCATGTCTTTGGACTGTGGGAGGAAACTGGAGTACCCGGAGGAAACCCACCAAGCACGAGGAGAACATGCAAACTCCATGCACACAGAGACGGGAATCGAGCCTGGCCGGGAATCGAACCTGGACCCTGGAGGTGCAAGGCGACAGTGCTAACCACTACACCACCGCGCCGCTGTTGGTCAACATGTCATTAAAATATTAGAGTAAACAGTACAGAGGAGGCTAAAACATTAACCTGGAAATGTTCACATGAATATTTGACATGTTTAGCTCAGCTGGTCAGATGGCAGGTTTTATTCCTAACTGTTAACTGGCTACAGTAGATAACTAAAGCTAATGCTAGCTTTCACACAGATCTTTATAGAGTGATTGTTTCCTTTGGAGATAATTTACTTCCTAAATGACAAATTGTACAAGAGTGGTCTAATGAATAATTTTATGATGAATAAAATACAGTGTGTTATTTCAGCTGATGTATCTTACCTGTAACAGAAATTTCAACTCCATCTCTACCTTGATACTTTTCTGCAGGGGTTGTTATAAAACTGAAGTAGTATTTGCCTTCGTCCTGTTCTGTTACACCACTCAGTCTGAGCCTGCAGTCACCCGGTGTGTATCCGAGATACTGAACCCTGTCTCTGTACTTTGGGTCTAATGACAGATCAGGAGGTTCTTTATCTGTAGCCAACTCTCTGCTCCAGAAACGTCTCTGAACTGTGTAACCACGTGGATGTGTGTATCTGCACCCCATGGTCACTGTAGATCCCCTTAGTGCACAGATGTAGCTCGGTGTGTAATCCACACTCCACTCATTCTGGGAGACAACAACTCCTGCAACAGAGAAACGTGTTCATAATGCAGACGTATGTGTAAAAACTGTCCACTGCCAAAATCTGCTCATGTCCTGATTAAATACACACAGTGAGAAGCTCCACAGGTCAAACAGTACAGACAACAGGAGAGAGAGAGAGAATTTAAATTTACAAAATACTTTTTTTAATTTACAGTTATTTGGTATTAATTTTTACTAAAACGTAAGGAAACTTACTTGAAATAATAAATAAATAAATAAATAAATGTAATAAATAAAATTGTAAAGTTTTTAAAACAAGGTATGTGTAAAACAGAGATAATTTTCAATCAAAGTGCACAGTGCTCCATCAAAACACCAAATTCTCTCAAAGGTAGTAAGAGATAGAGATAATCGATTAAAACCCTTGATTTTGTTAGTGCAATTGTTGCTGCTACAACACTATAATTTCCTTTTTGTTCAATTTTGCTTCTTCAGCTTAAGTATTGTTACAACCCGCAACATGGTCGCGCTGTGTGTGTGTCTTTGATGTGTCTGTGTTTCTGTGCTTCGTAGCGTGTGTACAGTATATTGTGTCCAGGTTGCGCGCCGTTCCGGATTGCACTTCAGGTTTTTCGACTGCCACTAGTGATGGGTCGTTCATGAACGATTCATTCTTTTTGAGCGAATCTTTATCATGACTCGGATGAACAAGTCATCTCGGAGAGTGATTAGTTCATTTTCTATTTATTATTTTGGCCTGGGTCCACCCTGAAACTAATCCTGGTGTGGTGTTTGTATCTTTATTTTCATTTGCTTTGTGTAAAGCAGTACAAACCTCGTCTTATTGTAAGATGAAATATCTGTCTAGTTCTTTCTCTTATACTACACCAATATAGTCCACCTTCATACAGTTTAAAATAGAACCCTGAACCAATAATTTGCTGTACGACCCAAACCTAGACTGGAACATAACATTTTCTTTAGTTTTCTGAATATATTTTATGACTAGGATAAAGGAATGTAGTGTAAAAAAATGTTAAAAACAATAAACAGGGCTTTTAAATAAATAAGTTTGGAGCACTTTCCAAAAGCATGAAATATGGCTATTTCTGTGCACAAAACGGACATCCTTGACTTATGTTAGGGTAGAGACATGAGAGTAAAAGCATAGAAAAAATTCTCCACTGTAAGTCTCCCGATCTTTAGCTAATGGTGGCTTGTACAGTGATCTCCACCATGGCTGTTCTTCATCGTTTAATATGAGGACAGAAAGCCAAGGTGTATCCACTCTTCCATATAAAAATTTATTAAGAACTTTAACTCAACCATTAAAACGATTTTCCCCCGAGACATTATAGAAGTCCATGTTTTGAAGGTTGGTTCTTCTAGTTTTGGAGAGAGTGTGAGGTCAGGGAAAGTGTCTCCTTCATCTGGTTCTTCTGTTCCCTCACAGTACTCTCTCAGGATATCTTTCTCTTCTTTTGAGAGAAGACTTTTCCATTTTTCAAGGTGCTGTGCTAGAATTCTCCTGGATTCCACACCAATTTTTTCTACCGAGTTTTGAAAGTTTCGACCGGTTACCTCCACTAGTTGTCCTAAGTTGGTATGGAAGAGGGTATCAGAGAGAGAGTTGTTTGCGATGTTTACACGTACTCTATGTGTAGAGGGTCAAAAATTATAATTGTCTAATGTGTGCAGATATCATATACATGAATATATAAAATTTTTTTAACCCTCATCCAAAAGTAAAAAATTCGAAAAAATAACGTGAAACAAAACGGTTTAAGGAGAAAGTAACAGTGGATTTCATTCTTTGTTTACAATTGTGAACTTAATATGTGAGTATAAAAAGGGTAACCTTTGTGAACGTAATGCATTGGTTTACACCTATATGAGGACATATGTGCATATATGAAACCTATATGCTGCATATATGCATATATATGCCACATGTAGGCAACATTGAGGTGCATATATGTGCATATACAGGCCATATAGGTCTCCTGTATTGCTTCTTTATATCCACATATAAGCCCTATATGTACATACAAGATATGTCTCCTATGGCAGGATCCGGTCATTTTAGCTCATATCTCACTTTGGCAACTGTCATACATGATGCCTAGCTCATATTTTCTATTATCAAGGCAATAACTAAGAACTAACAAAAAAAAAATGCAAAAAACTAATCCTAATTGTCCACATACAGTATATGAGGATATATGCACATATATGAAACCTCAGTCTCCGTGAAAATCTTTTTGAAACACGTCACTAAAATGAACTGAAATGAGAAATATATTCAATTCAATTCAATTCAATTTTATTTATATAGCGCTTTTAACAATGGTCATTGTCTCAAAGCAGCTTCACAAAAATTAAAGAAATTTAACAAAAAAAAAAAAAAAAAAAAAATTGAATATATATATATATATATATATATATATATATATATATATATATATATATATATATATATAAAATAATAAATAAATAAATAAAATTATAATAGAAAATAAATAAATAAAAACAAATAATAATAATAATTATAGAAAAGAAAATCATTGGAAGTGTGGATGTGTGAGAAAAATGTGCAGATAATAATGAGACGAATAAATGAAATTTCTCTGATGAGCAAGCCAAGGGTGACGGCGACAGTGGCAAGGAAAAACTCCCTGAGATGGCATTAGGAAGAAACCTTGAGAGGAACCAGACTCAACAGGGAACCCATCCTCATTTGGGCGATAACAGATAGAAATGATATAACATCTTGTGTGTTGTGCAGGTGAAAATTCAATATGACAGAAATTATTTAAATTTGTCATGAAGACCAGTTCAGCATAGGGACGAGTCAGTAGGTGCAGAGGGCAGATGAGGTCTGGATCACTGGAAGCACAGGAGCAGCATGTGTAGCTCCAACCATCATAAAGCTGAATCCAGTTGGAGCTGGTCCTTCTCTGGACCATATATTTCTATAGAAATATATCTATAGAAAACTTAAAGTGTCTACTTTTAAACGATGCAAGTCACATTGAAAACAAATATTCTCAGTTTATGTAATCCGTATGAAACCAAGGAGAGGCACAGAATTTCTGTCGCACTTATATGCTAATGACCCGAGGCAGGACACGCCCACGCGCCAATCACACGGAAATCAGTCCGGGTAATTTACATACTAGGCCATGCCTTATGTAATGCCTTATGTAGTTTACAGATGTTTATATTCACCTTGTTTTGGATAGCTTTAGATTATATTTGCTAATATGTTTTTGGCTCCATTTTGGTTAGCTTATAACACTGCTATCGGTAATGTTATTTAGCACAAACAAGCTAGTTCCAGGTGGCTAAAATACTGCCTTATGTAGGACATTTCCATGTTCTGTGACTGCGTACAACCAGCACATGGGGAGTTGATCACTCTGATCAGCTATTACAATACTATACTACACAGCACAAAACAATGAAGTCGTACAGAAATATTTCTCTACACTGCTTGGACATTGCTCCCACCAATGCTTACCCTGCATGTATGTTTTGTATATATTTTTTTTTTATCTTGCACTGTTTTACTCTGAATGTCCGTCTTTTTTCAGTTTTTATTTTGTACTGTTCCTGTTGCAGTTTTACCCTGCATGTATTTTTATCATTAATCTGCATTTATACATAAAATCCTATTAACTATTGGGAAGATAAACATAATGTCATGTTTCCCTCTGGATCTGCGTCTGGAGTGTGTGCGTGGCATGGATGCGGAGGAGGCGAGCTGACGGTTTTGCAAAGTCCTTTTATTCATTTAAACAGAAATAAAGGAAAACAAACATCCAAACACAAACTGAAACCTAATTACAACTAAAGCTAGACGCCTGACTGCTATTCAGTCAGGCTATTTATAAAGAAACAAATCAAATCATAATTAGCCTTCCCTCGGTTCAGGTGAGCTTCTTACGTCACCTGACCGAGGTGCATACTGGTAACTGAAGTCAAACTAGCAAACACAAATAAACTACAAAAACCAAAAACGGGCGTTAGGCGCCCTCTAGGGGTTAACCGTCACAGTACTCCCCCCCAAAGAAATGCTCCTCCGGAGCACTGCTGGAGGCCCCGGGCACCCACCCCACAGTACTACCTTCGGCCTCCCGACCCGGAGGCTGGGTGATGGTCCCGGAGACGTGCTCTGCGGCTGCCGGGCTAGCGACGTGCTCGGCCGTGGCAGAGCTGGAGACGTGCTCGGCCGTGGCAGAGCTGGAGACGTGCTAGGCCGTGGCAGAGCTGGAGACGTGCTCGGCCGTGGCAGAGCTGGAGACGTGCTCGGCCGTGGCAGAGCTGGAGACGTGCTCGGCCGTGGCAGAGCTAGAGACGTGCTCGGCCGTGGCAGAGCTGGAGACGTGCTCGGCCGTGGCAGAGCTGGAGACGTGCTCGGCCGTGGCGTTGGAGCGGTCACTGCGCTCGACGGAGGCCTTGGAGCGGTCACTGCGCTCGACGGAGGCGTGGGAGCGGTCACTGCGCTCGACGGAGGCGTGGGAGCGGTCACTGCGCTCGACGGAGACGTGGGAGCGGTCACTGCGCTCGACGACGGCGGTGGAGCGGTCACTGCGCTCGACGACGGCGGTGGAGCGGTCACTGCGCTCGACGACGGCGGTGGAGCGGTCACTGCGCTCGACGACGGCGGTGGAGCGGTCACTGCGCTCGACGACGGCGGTGGAGCGGTCACTGCGCTCGACGGCGGCGTGGGAGCGTGCAGTGCGCTCGACGGCGGCGTGGGAGCGTGCAGTGCGCTCGACGGCGGCGTGGGAGCGTGCAGTGCGCTCGACGGCGGCGTGGGAGCGTGCAGTGCGCTCGACGGCGGCGTGGGAGCGTGCCGTGCGTTCGCCAGTTCAACGTCGTCCTCAAAGCCGGGAGGCGGCGGCAGAACAGGTGCATGGGACAGCGGCTGCTGGCGTGCTAGCTCGCTATCCTCGAAGCCGGGAGGCGGCGGCAGAACAGGTGCATGGGACAGCGGCTGCTGGCGTGCTAGCTCGCTATCCTCGAAGCCGGGAGGCGGCGGCAGAACAGGTGCATGGGACAGCGGCTGCTGGCGTGCTAGCTCGCTATCCTCGAAGCCGGGAGGCGGCGGCAGAACAGGTGCATGGGACAGCGGCTGCTGGCGTGCTAGCTCGCTATCCTCGAAGCCGGGAGGCGGCGGCAGAACAGGTGTCTTGGTCGTTGGAGCTTGTGCAGGGCTCGACAGCGTTGGAGCGTGCACGGCGCTCGACTGCAACGGTGGAGCGTGCACGGCGCTCAACTGCAACGGTGGAGCGTGCACGGCGCTCAACTGCAACGGTGGAGCGTGCACGATGCTCAACTGCAACGGTGGAGCGTGCACGGCGCTCTCCTGCAGCGTTGGAGCGTGCACGGCGCTCTCCTGCAGCGTTGGAGCGTGCACGGCGCTCTCCTGCAGCGTTGGAGCGTGCACGGCGCTCTCCTGCAGCGTTGGAGCGTGCACGGCGCTCTCCTGCAGCGTTGGAGCGTGCACGGCGCTCTCCTGCAGCGTTGGAGCGTGCACGGCGCTCTCCTGCAGCGTTGGAGCGTGCACGGCGCTCTCCTGCAGCGTTGGAGCGTGCACGGCGCTCTCCTGCAGCGTTGGAGCGTGCACGGCGCTCTCCTGCAGCGTTGGAGCGTGCACGGCGCTCTCCTGCAGCGTTGGAGCGTGCACGGCGCTCTCCTGCAGCGTTGGAGCGTGCACGGCGCTCTCCTGCAGCGTTGGAGCGTGCACGGCGCTCTCCTGCAGCGTTGGCGAGGGAGGAAAAAGCTCCGAGCCCGCTTCGCGGTTGTCCCGGAAGTGGAGGACCATGCGCTGCATCTCCTCCACCTGCTCCCGTATTTCTCGCACTTGCTCCGGCTCTGGAATCCACCACCTGAGCTCCTTTTGCTGCTGCTCTGCCTGGGGTTCTCTCTCCCCCGCGTCACCGCCGTACTTGGGCTTCCTCGCCCTTCTCTTCCGGCCGGTGCGGGGAATCACGTGACCCCGCGCTGCGTCGCCTTTGAATGGCGTTCGCCGAATGGCGAGCCTGCAGCTCTCCCAGCTCCGTGGTGTCTCTCCCTCTCCCTCTTCGCTGCTCTCCCGCACGTGCTCCTGCTCCTGTTTGGCCAGCTGGTTGTACCTCCAGCTCTGGAACAGATCTACTTTTCCGTCTTCCAGCCAGCAGTACTCCCAGCTACCAAACCCCTCGTCCTCGCTGTCCTCCAGCCAGTTCGCCAGCTCGGGCGAGATGGTATCCGCGCCCCCCCAAAAATAATCCAGGGGGAAGTCCTCCGCCATGCCACTTGAACGGTCTAGCTTTCTGTCATGTTTCCCTCTGGATCTGCGTCTGGAGTGTGTGTGTGGCATGGATGCGGAGGAGGCGAGCTGACGGTTTTGCAAAGTCCTTTTATTCATTTAAACAGAAATAAAGGAAAACAAACATCCAAACACAAACTGAAACCTAATTACAACTAAAGCTAGACGCCTGACTGCTATTCAGTCAGGCTATTTATAAAGAAACAAATCAAATCATAATTAGCCTTCCCTCGGTTCAGGTGAGCTTCTTACGTCACCTGACCGAGG
Organism: Channallabes apus; assembly: GCA_030522415.1. NCBI lineage: Eukaryota > Metazoa > Chordata > Actinopteri > Siluriformes > Clariidae > Channallabes > Channallabes apus. The sequence continues at coordinate 6,860,605 of CM060124.1, forward strand.
TGCATACTGGTAACTGAAGTCAAACTAGCAAACACAAATAAACTACAAAAACCAAAAACGGGCGTTAGGCGCCCTCTAGGGGTTAACCGTCACACATAAGAATCAGTATGAAACATGAAAAGTTTCTAAAAGTTGCCAATAAATTAATATTGTGATGTGAAATCATTTTTCAGATTGAAGTTATAAAGGGCTCTGGGGTGTTTTGCCAGGCAGAAGCATGGAGAGCAGCCCGCCTTGCCACCTCTGCTACTGCCATGGTACGGAATCTGCTGCTGGGCACCTTCGACTTGGAGACTTGACCAAATTAAAAAGGTAGCCATTATTGGTGAGTAAATGCATAATGCGTTGAGAAGGGAAAACAAAACATTTAAGACTTTATAAGTTCACCACTTTAACCATAGCCTACTTGTTTTAATGTTTATTAGCCATCAATGGAGACTGCATAAGGTAGGGCACCCATTATTGTTACTGTATCTGCTTGGGACCTATAATACTAATTCATCACTTGCTCACTTCTTAATCTTACTTTTCCTCTTCTAAAGCCACATTATATTGCGCTGTAAGGTGTGTAGTCCTCTATTTTGTAGAACTTATAGTGTTGCAAATAACCTCGTGGCACTAATTGTTGTCTGAAGTTTTAATAAATAATCATAATGCTGTCAAAAATAATGTCATAAATAGATTTTCTTTATCAATTAACTTCTATTAACTAAATAAAATTTTAAATGTAAATTTTTAAAGTTTAATGGAATGGCTGTGTGAAAGATGCTGAAGCTGACGTGCCTCTGGTCTTTTATATTAATGTTGTTCGGAAGCCTGTGTAATGATGTTGTGACGGTTGACCCCTAGAGGGCGCCTAACGCCCGTTTTTGACTTTTTGTTTTGTAGTTCGTTTTAAGTTTCGTTTTTGAATTCATTTCCCAGTTTGCACCTCGGTCAGGTGACGTAGAAGCTCACCTGAACCGAGGGAAGTTAATTTGATAATTATGTTTATGTTTGCTATAAATAGCCTGGCTGAACTCCAGCCAGGCGTCTAGCATTAGTCGTTTAAGTTTAGTTTGTGTTGGAGTGGGTTTGTTTATGTTTGAAGCAAAATAAAGAACTTTGTTAAACCGTCAGCTCGCCTCCGCGATCATGCCTCGCACACACCTCCGACGCAGACACCGTAAGAAACATGACAGAATGCTAGACCTACCAAGAGGCATGGCGGAGGATCTCCTCCTAGGGAATTACTTGGGAGGAGAAATTATCATCTCAAACGAGCTGGCGGAACTGCTGGAGGCCGGCGAGGAGCACGGCGAAAGGGAAGTTGAGCAGGAATGGAGAAACGGCGAGCACATCGAGCCGGTGAGCTCATGGGAGGACAGCATGACAGCCAGAGAGAGACAGGCGAGGCGAAGCTGGGAAGGCTGCGGACCCATCATCCGGCGCACACCGCCGAGAGGTGTAGCAGCCAAGGGAGAGACGGGAGGATTCTGCAGGCAGTGGGCGGAACGCAACGAGGAGTGCATTCATGACCTGCGCGAGCAGGTGCTGCAGCTCCAACTGCAGTTCGTCCAGGTTCGGGAGAACCAAGCTGTAGTCCCGGAAGCGATCCCTCTCTCAGATCTGGACGATGCACTCCTCCCACGGCCACTGCCTGAAGGTGGCGCGGACAGCACACCGGAGCTGAGCACGGAGGACTGGACGCCGCTTCAGCACGGCGACGGGGTAGGCTTCTACAGGCAGTGGGCGGAGTCCAACCAGGAGCGCATTCGTGACCTGCGCGAGCAGGTGCTGCAGCTCCAACTGCAGTTCGTCCAGGTTCGGGAGAACCAAGCTGTAGTCCCGGAAGCGATCCCTCTCTCAGATCTGGACGATGCACTCCTCCCACGGCCACTGCCTGAAGGTGGCGCGGACAGCACACCGGAGCTGAGCACGGAGGACTGGACGCCGCTTCAGCACGGCGACGGGGTAGGCTTCTACAGGCAGTGGGCGGAGTCCAACCAGGAGCGCATTCGTGACCTGCGCGAGCAGGTGCTGCAGCTCCAACTGCAGTTCGTCCAGGTTCGGGAGAACCAGCCTGTAGCCCCGGAAGCGATCCCCCTCCCGGGTCTGGACGATGCGCTCATCCCCCGGCCACTGCCTGAAGGTGGCGCGGACAGCACACCGGAGCTGAGCACGGAGGACTGGACGCCGCTTCAGCACGGCGACGGGGTAGGCTTCTACAGGCAGTGGGCGGAGTCCAACCAGGAGCGCATTCGTGACCTGCGCGAGCAGGTGCTGCAGCTCCAACTGCAGTTCGTCCAGGTTCGGGAGAACCAGCCTGTAGCCCCGGAAGCGATCCCCCTCCCGGGTCTGGACGATGCGCTCATCCCCCGGCCACTGCCTGAGCCTGTCGCGGAGGAAGTCTGCGCGCCGTGTCTGCGCGAAGAGCAAGACGGCGCGTCCATCATCCAGTCTCCGTGCAAGCTAGCGAGCGCCGTGCACGCTCCCACGCTGCAGTCGAGAGCCGTGCACGCTCCAACGCTGCAGTCGAGCCTCGTGCACGCTCCAACGTTGCAGTCGAGCGCCGTGCACGCTCCAACGCTGCAGTCGAGCGCCGTGCACGCTCCAACGCTGCAGTCGAGCGCCGGGCACGCTCCAACGCTGCAGTCGAGCGCCGGGCACGCTCCAACGCTGCAGTCGAGCGCCGTGCACGCTCCAACGCTGCAGTCGAGCGCCGTGCACGCTCCAACGCTGCAGTCGAGCGCCGTGCACGCTCCAACGCTGCAGTCGAGCGCCGTGCACGCTCCAACGCTGCAGTCGAGCGCCGTGCACGCTCCCACGCTGCAGTTGAGCGCCGTGCACGCTCCAACGCCGTCGAGCCCTGCACAAGCTCCAACGACCACTACACCTGTTCTGCCGCCGCCTCCCGGCTTCGAGGATAGCGAGCTAGCACGCCAGCAGCCGCTGTCCCACGCACCTGTTCTGCGGCCGCCTCCCGGCTTCGAGGACAGCGAGCTAGCACGCCAGCAGCCGCTGTCCCATGCACCTGTTCTGCCGCCGCCTCCCGGCTTTGAGGACGACGTTGAACTGGCGAACGCACTGCACGCTCCAGAGCCGTCGTCGAGCGCACTGCACGCTCCAACGCCGCTGTCGAGCGCCGAGTACGCTCCAACGCCGCTGTCGAGCGCCGAGTACGCTCCAACGCCGCTGTCGAGCGCCGAGTACGCTCCAACGCCGCTGTCGAGCGCCGAGTGCGCTCCAACGCCGCTGTCGAGCGCCGAGTGCGCTCCAACGGCGCTGTCGAGCGCCGAGCGCGCTCCCACGCCGCTGTCGAGCGCACTGCACGCTCCCACGCCGCTGTCGAGCGCACTGCACGCTCCCACGCCGCTGTCGAGCGCACTGCACGCTCCCACGCCGCTGTCGAGCGCACTGCACGCTCCCACGCCGCTGTCGAGCGCACTGCCCGCTCCCACGCCGCTGTCGAGCGCACTGCCCGCTCCCACGCCGCTGTCGAGCGCACTGCCCGCTCCCACGCCGCTGTCGAGCGCACTGCACGCTCCCACGCCGCTGTCGAGCGCACTGCCCGCTCCCACGCCGCTGTCGAGCGCACTGCACGCTCCCACGCCGCTGTCGAGCGCACTGCACGCTCCCACGCCGCTGTCGAGCGCACTGCACGCTCCCACGCCGCAGTCGAGCGCACTGCACGCTCCCACGCCGCAGTCGATCGCACTGCACGCTCCCACGCCGCAGTCGAGCGCACTGCACGCTCCCACGCCGCAGTCGATCGCACTGCATGCTCCCACGCCGCAGTCGAGCGCACTGCACGCTCCCACGCCGCTGTCGAGCGCACTGCACGTTCCCACGCCGCTGTCGAGCGCACTGCACGCTCCCACGCCGCAGTCGAGCGCACTGCACGCTCCCACGCCGCAGTCGAGCGCACTGCACGCTCCCACGCCGCAGTCGAGCGCACTGCACGCTCCCACGCCGCCGTCGAGCGCACTGCACGCTCCACCGCCGCCGTCGAGTGCACTGCACGCTCCCACGCCGCCGTCGAGCGCAGTGACCGCTCCACCGCCGCCGTCGAGCGCAGTGACCGCTCCACCGCCGTCGTCGAGCGCAGTGACCGCTCCACCGCCGTCGTCGAGCGCAGTGACCGCTCCACCGCCGTCGTCGAGCGCAGTGACCGCTCCACCGCCGTCGTCGAGCGCAGTGACCGCTCCACCGCCGTCGTCGAGCGCAGTGCACGCTCCAACGCCGCTGTTGAGCTCTGCAAAAGCTCCAACGTCGTCGTCGAGCGCAGTGCACGCTCCAACGCCGCTGTTGAGATCTGCAAAAACTCCAACGTCGTCGTCGAGCGCAGGGCACGCTCCAACGCCGCTGTTGAGCTTTGCAAAAGCTCCAACGTCGTCGTCGAGCGCAGCGCACGCTCCAACGCCGCTGTTGAGCTCTGCAAAAGCTCCAACGTCGTCGTCGAGCGCAGGGCACGCTCCAACGCCGCTGTTGAGCTCTGCAAAAGCTCCAACGTCGTCGTCGAGCGCAATGCACGCTCCAACGCCGCGGTCGAGCTCCGCACAAGCCCCAACGCAGTCGTCGAGCTCCGCACAAGCTCCAACGCAGTCGTCGAGCTCCGCACAAGCTCCAACGCAGTCGTCGAGCTCCGCACAAGCTCCAACGCAGTCGTCGAGCTCCGCACAAGCTCCAACGCAGTCGTCGAGCTCCGCACAAGCTCCAACGCAGTCGTCGAGCTCCGCACAAGCTCCCACGCTGTCGTCGAGCTCCGCACAAGCTCCAACGCAGTCGTCGAGCTCCGCACAAGCTCCAACGCCGTCGTCGAGCTCCGCCCAAGCTCCAACGCCGTCGTCGAGCGCCGCGCACGCTCCAACGCCGTCGTCGAGCGCCGCGCACGCTCCAACGCCGTCGTCGAGCGCCGCGCACGCTCCAACGCCGTCGTCGAGCGCCGCGCACGCTCCAACGCCGTCGTCGAGCGCCGCGCACGCTCCAACGCCGTCTTCGAGCGCCGTGCACGCTCCAACGCCGTCGTCGAGCGCAGTGACCGCTCCAACGCCGTCGTCGAGCGCAGTGACCGCTCCAACGCCGTCGTCGAGCGCAGTGACCGCTCCAACGCCGTCGTCGAGCGCAGTGACCGCTCCAACGCCGTCGTCGAGCGCAGTGACCGCTCCAACGCCGTCGTCGAGCGCAGCACCAGCCCTGCCACGGCCGAGCACGTCACCAGCCCTGCCACGGCCGAGCACGTCACCAGCCCTGCCACGGCCGAGCACGTCACCAGCCCTGCCACGGCCGAGCACGTCACCAGCCCTGCCACGGCCGAGCACGTCTCCAGCTCTGCCACGACCGAACACGTCTCCAACCCAGCAGCCGCAGAACACATCTCCAGCCCCGTCACCCAGCCTCCTGGTCAGGAGGTGGAAGGTAGAACATTGGGGTGGGTGTCCGGGGCCTCCGATAATGCTCCAGAGGAGCATTTTTTTGGGGGGGGGTACTGTGACGGTTGACCCCTAGAGGGCGCCTAACGCCCGTTTTTGACTTTTTGTTTTGTAGTTCGTTTTAAGTTTCGTTTTTGAATTCATTTCCCAGTTTGCACCTCGGTCAGGTGACGTAGAAGCTCACCTGAACCGAGGGAAGTTAATTTGATAATTATGTTTATGTTTGCTATAAATAGCCTGGCTGAACTCCAGCCAGGCGTCTAGCATTAGTCGTTTAAGTTTAGTTTGTGTTGGAGTGGGTTTGTTTATGTTTGAAGCAAAATAAAGAACTTTGTTAAACCGTCAGCTCGCCTCCGCGATCATGCCTCGCACACACCTCCGACGCAGACACCGTAAGAAACATGACAGATGTAGTTTCGACATCTATCGACTGAACAGCGTTTTTTCGACTTGTTTTCATATTATTGTTGTTCAGCAATGGCATGGACGTGATGTTTTGGCAAAAGAAGGGTGGGATGGTGGTTGATGGTGACTGAAAGTGGTGACTGAGTAGATTGGACGTCACAGCAGCTTGTGAAAAGGCAGAGCTACTTTATGCAGGCTGTGTGCATTCTACTGTGGATTGACTGTTTTGAAACTTATATGGTAGTTACATAGCCCCTAGACCTCAGTTACCATGAACAAAGCCATGAAATTTCAGTTTTGACCATATGGGATCTTAAACAAGGACGTCATCTTTTTTAAATTATTGTTTGTTCGGGGAGGAATTATAGACCACAATGTCAGCATGATCTTGCGTTGTTTCCTTATTACTTCTTGTGTGCGTTTGGCTGTAGCTTGCACACCAGACAGAGTTGTTGGTGATTCTTCCTATTGTAAAGTCATGCAGTGTGTAATCTCCTGTCGCCAATTCATTGTGCAGTGTAGAGACCTGGAGTACCGCGGGACCCAGCGCACGCGGGACCAAGCGGCGCGGGACAAAATTTGATGGGTGAATGCGGGTGCGGGCGGGAAGGTCCTCGTGTATGTGCGGGATGCGGGAGAATAACATTAATCGCGGGACTCTCGCAAAATGGAATTATCTTAAAATTTATTTATTTTTAAACAAATACTGTATTATTTATCTACTCAGTAGCGGTTTAATACTCAATTGTCTCCGCCCCCCCCCCCCCCCCCCCCCCCCCCCCCCGTTTAGCGCCA